>OX422207.1:295603667-296203667 GCA_949130495.1 Sambucus nigra
CGTGTCCCTCTCCTTCGCAGTGGTAACTGACTCCCACCACTATAATATTTCTTCAACCAGCCTAAAAGTGGCTAATATCTGCCTTTGCACATCGCTACACTCAACCATGTGCAGGTGGTGCTGAATGACTTTCTTCCACTGGCATGCAACAATCACATCTGAACTGTCCTGGAACTCGGGTGGGTGTCCCTTCTAAAAAGTCTCCCTAACTCTCTACCAATTTGATGACCCCGAGTGGGCATGGACAACTGGTTCCACTAGCTATGGTGGCTGCTGGGCCTGAGAAAATTAGAGAGCCATGGCAGACATCGCTGCAGTGACTGTCTGTGCCATAATCTCTGCCACCTAAAATTCCAGCACTGATCCCTGTGGTGGTTGTGGCTGTAGTGCTTGTGGCTCTTACTAATCCTCCCTCATATAATCCATAACCATTGCTCTCGTCGCTCGTCCTCTCTTGGGTGGAATTTGAAAACATATCGAATTGTATGAATTCATAGTCAATACGAATATAACAGTAGAAGAACGTAAAATCAAAGGCGTAATCATGAATGCAACATTCCTAATAATAGGGATCTACATCATAGAACGCTACGCTGAAATCGTAGTATCCCGTATATATCCTATGGACACTAGAAGCTGATGCTCTGATATCATCCGTGACACCTTGCCTATTTTAATCACGGGTGATCAATCCTTTATCAAAACAATCAGGAATCTCTTTTGCTTCATTTTTAGCATCGTTGTCGATTTTTTTTTAATTACTAACCACCTATGTTAAATTAAGTCGGTGCCAAATTTTATCTTTCATTTAATTAACCATATTCGAAAATTAAAATAATTAAACCAAACCATCTACACAATAATAGTCTGAACAATCACATGATAGATATATAAATAAATAAGACCAAGTAAACTATCGGCTCTTAACATAAATAATCCAACTACAATCTGAAATAATAAAACTGAATCTGAGTATAGTCCGATAAATAAACTGAAGAAATAAATAATCTAAAGGGGCAACACGCCCAAATGAAATACTGAAGGTTTTGAAAATAAATAATCTGAAGGGGCATCTACGCATCCCTGGATAGGATCATTGAGCTTGGCGTCCCTGTGGCTGGACACCTAAAAGGTTTTGAAAATATTTTGACATGGGTTAGAGCCCAAGAAAATAGATTGAAAATATTTTGCAAGTGTTTAAATCACAGTTAAATAAGTTATTAGATACACATGTTAGTTTCCATGTGCACTCCCTTGAGATTCTCACCTCTCAACTAATGTGTACGCCTAACGTACCCTATCTTTATGGTACCCATCCCAACGAGATAACGCAACTAAGTAACCTCGATAAGTCTATCTCACCCGTATTACCCATACGACACACTATGATAGTCTCAATAATCAATTTTTATCCACGTATTATTATAGGGTCTATTAATTAAGTTTCTATACTTAAATACTTTTAGATATACATAATATATCAGTTCTACTATCACACAAAGTAGGTATATCGCACTTGTATATATTTAACACACATATAATATATACAACTATGGCATCACCTGGATGATCCCTTGTGATGCTGGCATACTCTGCTATCAAGTTTATGCACCTCTCAAACTAAATCAAGGACTATTGGTTCGACATGTTTCCTCGAACCCAAAAATCAATCAACACACACTAAAGGCGAACATGGTTCTAAGCCTTTGCGATACGCACATACCTAACGTTCCCAAACGACATGCTGGTTCCACTAATACACAATACAGAGTGAGCTGCCTTAAGTTTCATGTTCCGGGGCACACATATAGGCCTCACTAGATACATCAAGGTGTGATCGCCCTCTGCATGGAAACCTTCTGATGGCAGGCAGTGTAAGTATGTTCACATACAAAATCAAATCACAACCATATGTATTCACATAACCTATATAAGCATATTATTATGTAGGTATATACGCAACCCATCATAATCGCCCGTATATAGTATATAACTCTTGAATACTCAACGTACTAATTGTAACCTATTTTCATATAATCCCGAGTATCACCCGCTATCCAAAGGGTCCTAGTTACCCCTTAATATCAGTAGTTAATATATCTCTATCCTACTGGTATTTATCTTAGATTACCATTACCCTTCTCGTAACCCGGTTTATAATTTTCGATACGCGTCACAGTCGGTGGATTCTACTGGTCTAAGTCTCAAACTTTACAGTCATTAAGACTAAGTTGGCTTCAACTACGTGTCTACTAACCTTCCCTAAGTACTTACATCGTTAAAAGATCATTACTAAGGTTTCGGGAAAATCGGGGTAAAGTAAACATAGCAATTAAAACAAGCGCCCAATTTCAGCACCCATCGATCGATCGAAGAATCTGCTCGATCGAATGATCCATCGATCGATCGACATTCATAGGTCGATCAATCGAACCTGGGTTAACAGCTTCGTCCCAGTTGCCTTTGACATCTCAAATCCTCATAGATCTATTCCAAACTCCCAACTAATGTAACCAAACATAATATATATATATGAATAGGGACAATGGCCCACTGATTTATTGATAAATAGAAAAAGTATCAAAAGAGCTTACAAGAATGAATGATGACTTTATAAATAGACACCTTTACAACGAAAGTTAAACTAATTAGGAAACTCTGAAATTTGGGAAACCCCAAGCATCTCGATTAATCAAACCCTTTAATTCTTTAGAGAAATCATCTAAAGAATAAAAATTCAGATTTATTTGGGAAGAAACTCCATGATTAGCCAGCAAATCGGCACATTTATTTACTTCTTTGAGAATATGGAAGAAATGCACCTTGAAATTCTGAGACTTATTTTGAATCTTAGCAATAGCAGGCATAATACTCCAAGGATTCGACATCTGACCATTCGTCACTTTAATAATAGTTAAGGAATCAGATTCAACAATTATACCTTCCTTCACTGTAGGCTCACATAAATCAATGGCTTTGAGGACCGGCAAGGCTTCTTCCATCACATTCGAGCCAAAACCAAAACTACAAGCAAAAGCAGTGATAATCTTCCTTTTAGAATTTCTAAAAATACCTCCTCTTCCCATAGGCCCTGGATTACCTTTACAACTTCCATATACATTTATTTTGAACCATTTGTCTTCAGGAGGTCTCCACTGAATACTTATAATAGGCTTTTGCTGATGTGGCCTATATATTTGAGACGAAAAAGGTTTATATTTAGCTGGAGATGAATAAGAGAATGAATATCCATAATGGTTTTACCTGCCACCATTCTAGAGTTTCCAAACTTCCATTTGTTCCTAGCTTTCCACAACCCTTAATAAATAAAGGCGGGAATAACTGTCAATAGGTTACCCCACATAGATTTGTTCGAAATGGTCCACCAAGCAATTAATCTACCTCTGATCGAGACATTAAACTCTTGATCCCACACAGAGCCTCAAAATGCTTCCATATAGAAATTGCAAAATCACTCTGGTTAAACAAATGCTCTGCAGATTCAACGTTTGGGCCTAGGCAACAACCACGTTTTGAGGGACATTTGATACCAATTCTCATGATAGCTGTATCCACTGGTAAGCAATTGCGCAACAGCCTTATAAGGAAGAAATAAAATTTTGAGGGAATCAATTTATTCCAAATAAAAGTGTTAGTCCAGGAGTGACATTTGGTCTTACTTACTATATTCCATGCTGAAGAGAGTATAAACGAACCATCGTATGAAGGCATCCATACCAATTTATCACTGTGATTATTTCCCATGACTTCCACTTTAGAGCAAGTAGACAAAGAATTGATAGGCATCAATATGTTAACTTTATAATGATCCCATTCTTCTTTATAGTCCACCAAATAAGAAATTATAATGTTCTTTGATATACCTGTAGAGTCAAAAGAAGCATTACCTGTCCAGTTTTCCCATTTGGCATTTAAATTTCCTTTCCCAATAATCCATAAGCTATTGTTATCTGCTATCTCTCTATTCAAAACCGTTCTTCTCCAAATATGAGATCCTCTAGCCTTTGCAACCATAGGATGATTAATCCTACAGTATTTTTGAAACATAAAACGGGCCCAAAGAGATTCTTGCTTCTTGAACTTCCACCATAGCTTAAGACTAAAAGCTTCAACTATATCCTTTAAGTCTTTGAACCCTACACCCCTCTCCACAGTTGGCCTACATAGGTCCTTCCAAGCAATCTAGTGGTATTTGTTCCTATCCTCATTTGATCCCCATAAGAAGTTTGCCATTATTTGTTCAATGATAACAATAACTTTCTTTAGGGGTTGCATTACAGCTAGGGTATATATAGGAATATATTGAAGCACATGCTTGATAAGAGTCATTTTCCCCCCATGGATAGCATCTTTGCCATCCAACCAACCAGTTTGCCCCTGATTTTAGTAATCTTCCAATATAGATTTGACATCCCAAGTACACAAAAGGTAGTTTTTTAATGGTCATACGCATAATCTCAGAGATTTTTTTTATTTAGCATTGTTGATCATCTTCGAGCAATAAATGAAGATTTTTGACCTGTTAACTTCTTGACCCGAGGCAGCTTCATATTTGTTCATCACATTCTTTAATAGTTTGATGGCTTTAACACTCCCAGATGAAAAAACAATCAAGTCATCAGCATATGCAAGATGAGATACCAAAGGGAAGCTGATTGGGGTTTTAAACTTGGGAATTAAAGGATTGTGGAACACTTTGTCTATGTTTTTTCTCAGAGCTTTAGCATAAATGATGAATATGGCAGGATATAATGAATCTCCTTATCTTAATCCCTTGAGAGATTGGAAGTAGCCACATGATTCTCCATTTATCATCACTGAAAAAAAAATTATTAGAAATAATTCTCCATATATAATCTAACCATACCTCATTGAAGCCAAATTTCCTCATGACTTTTATCAAGAAGAGCCAAGAAACTTTGTCATATGCCTTGTGCATATCAATCATCAAAGCTACTTTACTCCCTTCATTCTTAGCACTGATCATAGAGATCATCTCTTGAGTTAAAAGAATATTGTCCATAATGCCTCTATCTTTAACAAAAGCACTTTGGTTTGGGGAGATGATTTTTGGAAGGATTGAGGAAAGTCTAGAGGCTAAAATTTTGGATATGATTTTGTTAAAAAAAGTACATATGCTTATAGGTCTGAATTCAGAGAAAGATTGTGGGTTATCAGTTTTGGGAATCAGAATAATAATAGTGGAAGTAAAGAATTTAGGAATCTCCATGCCACTGAAAAAACCTTCAAAGTTTGGATTGGATATGGTATTGAAGGAAAAGGTTTCTGGAAAAGATGTGATTATGAAGTAATTCCTCTCTTCCACAACTCATGTTTCAAGAAAGGACACGAAGAAAAGTCATGTTTATTGAAGAAGAACCAATAAGGCAATAAGAAGAGTATTCAACATGGGATGCAACATGGAAGTGGAAGGGAGAAAGAAATTCCAGGAAAAGATCAAGGGAAATTGTCATCCAAGGAATGGGTCCAGTAGAAGTTCATAGAGGAAAAATCTATGGATGTGGCGAAGGAAACTAATGAAGATATAGAAGAAGGGAAAATAATTACAGATGAGAATCACCAAGAAGAACAAATGCAGATTGCAACAGTTGTGGTCAATAATGAAATAACAGGAAAAATTCACCAGCAGGAGGCAAATGAAGAGGCTGTTATAATTGCAGATAAGAATCACCAAGATAAACAAATGCAAATTACAACAGTTGTGATCAATAAAGAACAAACAGACAAAATTCAGCAGAATGAGGCATATGAGGAGGCTGGTATAGCTATTCAGAAGGAGATTGAGGGAATTGAAGAGGATATCATTGATGAAAGCTTGATAGAGAGAGATGTGGTTCATAGTCTACACTTATCCCTGAGGATTATTCCTTAAGATGGGGACTGTACTGATCAATCAAAAGAGGAATGGACACAGGTCTCTAATAAGAAAAAGAAGAAAACGCAGAAACCAATTGAAGGCATTGATAAGAAGCTGTTAAGGTCCTCATCTAAGGTATATATATATATATATATATATATATATATATATATATATATATGTGTGTGTGTGTGTGTGTGTGGGGGGGGGGGGGGGGGTGGAATGATTTTTAACGTAAATCATGTATCAAATCCATATAAATATCATCCAATATCCGATTAAAACTCCATATTCACAAAACCCCTAGTTTTAGTGTTTCTCATGCATAATCATCTATTTACCCAGATTTCTCCCATTTTAATTGTCACATATAATATGATTTTGTGTCCTCTAAATATGTGGATTCATTCTACATGCAATCCTACCCAGAATTATGGATTTTATTCATCAATCTCTCGAGAACATTATCAATTTACATTAACTCAAAACCTGGACTACATGGGTATTATAACTCATAAAATCATGCAAGATAAACATTTTCCTTATCAAGTAGGTCCGATTTCATTTTGTGTTGTGTGATGAAGGTTCCTTCCTTGCTTTCGATCATGATTCCAGTAACAAATGTGGATGAATTGAGATGTTTCACCACCAAACTCTAATTTCTTCCCCTCTAATGGACTCTCCTCTATTCTCCTTTGATTCTTAGGGTTTGAGATATGTTATACTGCTGCCCCAAATGACTAACCATATGTTTTAAACCCTAATTCCTAAAATTAGGCTAACGGGACAAGCCCAAATGACCCGAACACTCTCGTCCGGGTTCGATTATGACTAAAAAGGCCCCGAAACCCAATTACAATCCCGGGTACACTATTTTGGCTTTATCGACCCATTCGGAATCAAACATGACCTCGAAATCACCATCCGAGTTACTCTGTTATAAAGTCCTATTCCGACCCCAATTAGTCTACACGCGACTCCCAATTGGGATATAATGCTGCCCCGTCACTATCACTCGCTAGGACGTAAAATAATATTTTACTATTCACTTAGTAATTATATTCAATAAACATTAATCATTCTCTCTCCTATTAATATTTTAATCCACACATAATTTTTAATTACATTAAATTACGTCGTACATATAATTTAGGATTAATCAAAATAATTAATTTTTAAATACTCAGAAATAAGGGGTGTTAAAATACATCGGTAGCAATCTCTAATAACCTCGAAGTAGATGCGAAAGTATAACTATAAAATGAGTGTGATGCACCCGTGTAAAACTCGTGCATAACTACCATAAACATATAACACACCCTAAATTACCTAAGTCCATATTGGATGATCAAATTAATAGACGTTAAACACACATCCATAATGAAGATGTGAGAATCCATGCACCTAATCTCTTGGTGGTGGCAAAGTCGGGTGCTGCGTTACTGGAGGCAATACTTGATATTGCGATGGTGCTAGTCCAAACTATTGTTGGCCATGCTAAAACTGACTTGTTCTAGTCTGAAACCCCTTAGGGAACCTCTTAAAGGAGTGGCACTACTTTCTACATGAATAACATATCCCCCAAAGTGGGCTCCCCTATTGGCGACCCTATTGACCCTATCCCTGGGGCCTATCTTACCCTCTTTGGCCCTGTCCTCTCTGGCCCCACTAGACATGATGTCCCTGGCGGTGCTGGTTATTTCCTTTAAACCTCTTAGGGGTCATTCCCCCTGTGACTGACTCCTCTAGTGCTGTTATGAACCTCCCTGCCCCCGGGATGACACACCAACCTCCATAATCTTTGGCCCTTGTCTGACTCCTATTTCTCTTTATTTGGCATCTCTCTCTCTCGAAGTTGTGATGGTATTAGAAATGAAGCAATGCAACATTCACTACATGTGTGTATTTAGTAAAGCCCGGGTTGCCAAGCAATACCTATCGAATCTTCCACATTAAGCCTCTAACAAATCTGTCCATCTTATTTACCTCCAAACTAACAACATTACGGGGAAACTGTGCGAGTTAGGTAAGCTACTTCTATTACTCACTCATGGTACAATCCTCTTGCTTCAACCTATTAAACTGCGCTCATAAATATAACTATTGTGATGTAAGGGGACACTTCCTTTCAAAATTTACCCAAAAATTAATAATGGTCAACTACGACCTCTCATCCTTGGTGGTAACAAAATTCCACCAATGTAAAACATCTTCAACACGCCTGGAGCTAGTTAGCATCCGCCTCTGAACATTTGTACACTCTACTATTCGTAGGTGCCTCTAAATACCGCACCTCCACTGCAATGCAACTATCGGGTCTGTGGATCCCACAAACTCTTATGGGTTGCCATTTTTGAAGTTACTCCTGGCTAGCTCCCAAGAGGAAGTGGTGTGAGGGGAAGGTATATATGCGGCCATGTGTGGTGGATGATCCTGGTACATGGTTGTTATAGTCACAGTCATGGTCTGTGCGATAATGAAAACCAAATCTGTCAGCACTAAACTTGGTGCTTACCCTGCTAAGGCTGTTATAATTGAGGCACTACTGCCTCTGACTCGACATTTGCGATCGATCTCTGACGCGCTACCCGTCTCCAAGTGTTAGCCATCTGAAGATAGCAAAAAAAAAATGTATTATTAAATGTACGACAATAATATTACAACAATATAAATATTAAAGTTCCAAAGTATAAAAAAACCTTACACGAAAAGACGATGGACGCACTCAAGATCCACCCAGAAGCTCTGATACCACTGTGATAACCCGTAAAATCTATAGATAAATTGATTTCAAAAATAAATAATACACGACTTTAATCAATTGAAAATTGTTCTAAGCATAAATGAAATAACTAAAGTGTGTAATAATAAATAACTGACTAATAATGAAGTGAATGAGCCAACATAAAACTCTAATACCATAATACTCAATAGTAATAAAATCCATCACGGGAAATGCAATTATCTCATACATAAATCCAACTCCCCGAGATATAACAACTACGATAACAAGTTCTACCCAACCGTAATGTAAATAGGAATAAAAAGATTGATCACACAGGCCCCTATATCTACAACTGAAGAGAATGCAAGTGCGGAAATCAGGGTTGAGGCTGAAATGGGGTATCAGCGTGGTCGACGTCGTACGTGCCCTATAAAGACATCCCTCCTAGTATGTCTACCGTGATTACTCACACATGGTATGATTACACATCAAATAAACTAATCTGGAATAAACCCTACTTTAGGGAGTTATTTAAAAAACCACTTGTTCGATTAATTTAAAGTTAAACTATAAACAAATTATATAAGTTTAAAGCTTTAACTCATAAGGCTACATATTTGAAGTATGAATTAGTTATTATACTGATTTCTAACATATTTTAACTATCCCAATAGTCCTCTAAATGAAATAATTAAATTAGGCACCAAGAACAACCTTAAAGCGTCCCCTCAGGTTTTCAGCCTAAATCGAATTGATTCGCCCCTAGTGCAGATAGATTCATCCCCTGTGAGAACGATACTATCAATAGCTCAATAATGGAAGACAAACCCAATTCAATCCATTCTCAGAAGCCTTTGGAAAGGACTTCTGCAGCAATAATAAAAAGAGTATGAGAAAGGAGGTCCCCTTATTTTAAACCCCTGGTAGATTTGAAAAAATCATCAGTGTGATGATTCAAAATAATCGAGAACCAATTGTTTGAAAGTAGCCTCTAAATCATGTCAATGAAGCATTCATTAAAACCAAACTTTCTCAAAGCAGAGAGTAAGAATAACCAAGAGACTCGACCATAGGCCTTTTCCATATCTACCTTGAAAATTAGATTGGAACTATGAAATTTCTTATCTAGACCAATTGTGTTCTCTTGAGCCAAAAGAATATTTTCAGTAATACTTCTTCCTCTAATGAAACCACATTGATTCGGAGAAATAATTAGAGGAAGGATTTTTGCAAGTCTGGAATTGAGAATTTTAAAGATGATTTGAATGAAAAGTTAGATAAGCTAATTGGTCTAAAGTTTGAACAAGAATAAACTTTATTTGATTTTGGGATTAGAGAAATAAATTTGAAGACCAACTTAAAGGTATTTTAGAACCAGCAAAGAATGAAGTAACGGGTCCATTTAAAAGATAATCAAAATTTGTAATTAAAAAAAAAAGATAAAGGACAAAGGATATCATCCATTACATGTAAATAAAATTTGTATTTTTTTTTGAAAAAGGTGGTGTTGTGTCCATTTAAAAGATAATCAAAAAGGAAAATTTTACTTTTTTCTAATGCGCTGACTAAGGGTTTTAAACTTTCATATGAAGAAATAACATGATACAATTTATACGATTTTTTAGAAGGTTTGGGTATAACCTTAATGAATTCGAGTGCTTGTCAAGCTATCCACCACGCACAATAACTTCACGTATCGTGTTGAGTTGGGACATATAAAGGAAATACATCATGCTGCTCGTTAATATATATGTTGAACACTACCCAAACATGATATGAACCATAAGACATGATACAGTAAACATAATAGGTAGAAAATCCAAATTTTGATATAGGTGATTTTGACATAAACCTGCTGAAAACTAACACGAAACCTCATACTTTTATGATAGTTTAAGGTCCTATTTACAACAAGATGATGTCAAATGCACCTCACATTTTTATCCCCGTCACCTTGTGATGAAAATTAAATATTTTAGATAAATTTAGCCACGTAATTTGTCTACTTTTTAAAATTTTAAATATAAAAGAAAAACCCACAAATATTATATAAAAAATAATTACCTATAAAAATTTATTCTGAAACCACAACATTAACCCTTCCCTTCACACAAGCCCTTACATGATTAGTTGTTGCGTTATCATTTGGCTTGATTGGAAGTATTGCTTGGATTATCACTTTTTAGTTTGCCTACTTTTGTTTATTTCTCAATATCGATGTAATAAGTAGTTGATGACCTTTTGAGATTGATGAATGTTTCTCCTACTGTTTCATTTATGTCGTGGATTCGTGAAATTATTTAAAAAAAAATTTGATGGTTTAAAATATTTGGGAATGCTTAAGTTGTAATTTAATTACGTTTTGGATTAGCGTTTATGTTTTAATTGTTTTAACATTAACAATTATGACTTGTAACTTGATGCTTTGGAACTTGAATGGAACTTGTTTTTTTTTTATCTCACTTAGTTTTTGAGTGGAGATTGTTTTTGCGGTCTATATGATTTTCGTTCGAAAATTGAGGCGTGACAATTTGCCTTAACTCACAACAACTAGTAGTGCCACAACAATTCCACCACCTCCATAATGCCCAAAACTGTCAACATGCCCTCTATTTCAAAATAATAAACCACCATCAAACCACTACAAAAATTTGTTATTAGTTAAACAACTAACATTACTATTAATTTTCAATAAAATTTTTAACCTAAAATAAATACAAAATGAATTAAAATCCCTAGACTAAACTCAAAATCGTAGAAAATTTTCAAAAATGGTCGCCCGAGTAATTTGGTTCCCATAAGTGCAACTAATGATGATATTCGATGATTCTTCACTGAGTTTCCATCGACATATTTGTTTTGTCACAGAGTTCATATTAAAACATTAGATGATGAATCTACGAAATATGCACAAATCTTAATTTTTACATATTTGGTGGTTCATCAAAAAATGTTCAATGTGAAGTTGGTAGTGAGCCACCGATGGGAGCTTGGTGACGAATCACTTAATATTGTCATCTGAGAATGTTGTGAGATATAGATTTAAATAAATTCATAAATTTTCAAGTTAACCTATTTAATTAGTGTTAATTTTTAAACCAAATTAACCCCTAAACATGCAACTATATGTGTGTGTGTGTGTGTCAAACCATCACAAATAAAATTGCTAACTAACAGATCTCAGGAAAAATCCCTTTCGGGAAAAACCTTTATTTCACTATAAAATAGTAAATCGCAACTTGCAAAGATTATAATGAAATTTGCAATGATCACTACTCAGAACAATCACATAGATACGCAGTTTAGAGTAAGTAATGGAACAACCGTAGTAGTCCATAAGAACACGCAGTCCAAATTAGCCAGGAACACCCTTGAGCACTCCCAATCGACACGCAGTCGTCAGCCATAGATTTACCCTCTCTATTAGAGAAAAAAATCAACAAAGTTGTATCTTGGGTTCCAAAATAATTCACATAAATATTGGGCGTTTTGTGAATTAAAAACTAAACAAAAACTCTCAAAAGTAAGAAGACAAACGTTTATACCAAAGTAGTTTTCGTAAACTAAAATTCTCAGGTCTTCTGAAGAAAAATGAACTGTTTAACACGCTATTTATAAAACATTAAGGCAGCGCGTTGCTTGAACAAAAAGGGCATCTTGCTCGAACGGGGTAACGCGTCGCTCAAACGAGCTTCGCGCGACGTAGCCCTGTCGCTCGAACGAAAATAATTAAAAAGAAAATTTTTATTTTGCCAGAAAATACTTTGCCTCAAAACTTTAAAAAATACTTTTGACGGAAAACTCTGCTACAACACTTAGAAAATATTTTGTAAAAAATATTTCAACACTCTAAGTGAAATGCTAAGGTACTTAAACACAACCTTTCTAAAATTAATCTCCGGAGGTTTGAATGTTGAAGAAATTTGATAGTCGGATCCGTCTTGACGCTTGAATGATATTGAACAATTCTTCGATGGTGTAACGGTATATATCATACTCAATACAAAGTACTGATAATAAAATAATGTCCTTACAAATCTCCCCCTATGTCTATGCCGGTATAATATAAAAACATCTGAATTATCAAAGACAAAATTCCTGTACAAATCTAATACCCACCATGAACCAAAAACTGAAAAGGTACTAAACATGTAAGTCTCAAACTTTTCTTCAACATCAAATCTTTAAATATTTTTTCATCAGGGGGTACAAAATAATGATCTTTAATTTTGTACCTACACACATGAGACAAAGTAAATACCTTCGTGACGAATCAAGTTTGAAATGATATAAGAGTAAATCAATCAATAATCAAATCTCCCCCATAATGCAAAAACTCCCCCATAATTTGTTCTCCCTCTTTTAATTTGATTGAAATAAACAAGGAAACGAATAAATAAAAATAAACATGGAGTTATCACGGCAAACATGCATAAAAAATATGGATCAAACTACGCTCATGCAAAGAGTAACTCAAAATCTTTCACATATTATTTTTGATTTTTTAATTTTTCATACAAAAATGCAAAAATAATTTTACAAAAATCACACACCATGGATTTACACTAAGACAACCAAATCATGAAAAGAGAATGAATGGGTGTGGACATATTCAATAGGAAAATCAATACAATCACGCGTAACATATGTGAATGATGAATACGGATACTTTTAACGAACAAATTCAAAATCGTCTTTAGGTGTCAAAACTGTTGAATTTAAATGACATCGACTCAATCCATCAACACATCAAAGTCAAGAATGATTCTCACACCAATAGCGTCTAAAACTATGTAATGCTTTTTCATGACGCTGTCAGGACGTGAAAACCCATTTTTAATTACTTTCCATCCGAACTCCCTCGTAAATAATGATCATTTTTTTTTCTTTTGAGGTGGTCTAAACTAAATGGCCCCCTTTTGGCATATTTATCTTTTTATTGCCTTTAATTTTTTTCGGGCTCTTTTAAACGGTGGCATTCACGACGAGTTAATTTTATACTCTTGCAGCCCTTTCCCATGAACACTCATAATATTTTATTGCAATTAAATCCTCACGGTAAACGGTTATTACATACACTAATTTCATTGTCAAGTTTTATCGCATATGGTTCGTTTTAAGGACAGAATTGAGATGACAACACTCCAACCAATATGTGATAGACAATTATAATAATCAAACAAGTCCGTGCAAGTGTGCACTAAAGTAACTTATGAGTCAAACATGTAGGTAGTAACAACTAATCACATCTCAATGACTCCAAACATTGTAAAGCACAAAAATGAAACGATGACGCATATCAAAACACTATCAAATCGTCACATGCATATGGAATGAAATTTTGACTCGGTTATCCTAAATGTCCATTCATATACAGTGCAAAACAAAATACAAAACTCTTTTTGTCTTTTTCAAAAAATTTATCAAAATAAAATCATTTCGTATTTTTCAAAAACAGAAATCTAATACAAAAAGTACACATGCCATCACACTAGCAAACATATATCATGGAGAACAACTAGTGTATGACTAACAAACAAACACAATCATTTATATGATATGTCAAGAGAAGAATCATGTGCTAGCAATCGAGAATCAACTAGTCTAACATCTAATGCATCTAAAAGTGATTTTCTAACCCAAATAGGAGTGCAACGACGCATAGGGGTTTTGGGAACTAAGGTAACACTAGACTTAAACTTCCTATGACCTTTTCAAAGATCGAAACAAAAAACGCCTAAGGTGACAAATGTGAACACGTGTAAACGGGTGGAACGGCACCTATGTGTTGACCTTTTCTAACGTCCTTGGGATTTATTGACCCTGTAAAATAAATAATGGTCTTGGCTTTAACACTCGAAACATAAGAACATGACGAGCCACTATCATTTCTACCAACATTACTCGAGTCTATCAAATCATTTTTCATCCCTAAAGTTTTTGAGTTAAGCAAAGAATTAGACTCTTCCAATTTTATGGAATCCTTCTCTAAATTTTCAATAACTCCTAGAAGGTTATCACGTTCGTTCTTAAAATATGCATACTGATCTCTAAGAATCTCCTCACGTGCCACAAACTCATTTAGTAAAATATTTTTATCCACTTTGGCACAAACACAAATCCTAGAATTTTTAAAGTCCTCCAATTCTTTTTCTAAAAATAGGACTCTATCATCACTCTCCTTTTTGGATAATTCTAGTTTTCTAAAGTCGTGGTCCAAGACAACAAATTTCTCATGATAAAAATCTCTTTGATTTTGAACAGTTTACAAAAGATCCAAAGCGGATTTAAAACGACAATTTTCTTTTCCCAAAAAATCAATTCTTTTAGCAAACGTCAAATTCAAACTATTTAAATCATCAAAACTCTGACTCGTGTCATCAAGGGGGGCATCCGATTACATAAGTCCTCCATCGAAAAAATCACGATTTTTCACAAAACAAATTTTAAAAAAAATCAATATTATGCAATTTTGCGAAAAACGGATCAAATGCAATAACTTAGCGCAATTGGCTCTTATACCAATTTGAGAATACCATGAGATATCGATTTAAATAAATTCATAAATTTTCAAGTTAACCTTATTTAATCGGTGCTAATTTTTAAACCAAATTAAATCAACCCTAAACATGAAACTACATGTGTGTGTGTGTGTGTGTGTGTGTGTGTCAAACCATCACAAATAAAATTGCTAACTCACAGATTTTAAAAAAAAATCCTTTCGGACAAAACCTTTATTTCACTATAAAATAGTAAATCGCAACTTACAAAGATTACAATGAAATCTGCAATGATCACTCCTCAGAACAAAGATATAGACACGCAGTCTAAAGTCAACAATGGAACAAACGCATCAGTCCATAAGAACACGCACTCCAATTTAGCCAAGAACACCCTCGAGCACTTCCAATCGACACACAGTCGTCAATTGTAGATTTACCCTCTCTACAAGAGAAAAACTTCAACAAAGTTGTATCTTGGGTTCCAAAACAATTCACATAAAGATTGAGACGTTTTGTGAATTGAAAACCAAACAAAAACTCTCAAAAGTGAGAAGACAAATGTTTCTGCCAAAATTGTTTTCGTAAACTAAAATCCTCAGGTCTTTTAAAGAAAAATGAATTGTTTAACACGCTATTTATAAAAATGTTAAGGCGGGGGGTCGCTTGAATGAAAAGTTCATCTCGCTCGAATGGGGATGCGCGTCTCTTTAACGAGCTTCGTGCGACATAGTCCCGTCGGTCGAATGAGCTCTTTTGTAGCTCGAACGAGATCTTCTGTGCCTGCTCGAACGAAAATAATTAAAAAATATATTTTTATTTTGCTAGAAAATACTACGTCTCTTAACTTTAAAAAATACTTTTGACGAAAAACTCTGCTCCAAAACTTAGAAAATATTTTGTAATAAATATCCCAACACTCTAAGTGAAATGCTAAGGTACTTAAACACAATCTTACCTAAATTAATCTTGCAGATGTTTGAATGTTGAAGAACTTTGATATTTGACTCCGTCTTGACGATTGAATGATCTTGAACAATTCTTTGACGATGTACTGGTATACAGCATACTCAATACAAAGTACGGACAATAGAATAATGTCCTTACATCATCGTTTTGTGTGACAGTGACCAAATGACCCAAGCAACATTTTTTGCCAGTTTTTTTACAATTGAGTATAGTTTAAGTTTATTAGTACTTTCAATTTGATTTTGTGCTTGTTTAGGTCAAAAATCTTAGTAGATGTTGGTTATAATGTTAACTATTTGAGAAACAAATTTAGGGTTCTTGAATTTTTTAAAGAGAGAATGGTGATTGCTTGTATCATAAATGTACATGGTCATGGCACCGTTAGTCGGGGTGGGACTGACTACAAAGAAAGTGGGTGACAATGGTGTTGTGAGGAGACGCTGCAACGATGATGGTTGTGGTGGGAGGTGGTGATGGTGATATCTTACAATTTACGTTGAAGTTTATCACAAGTTAGAGTGCGAAAAAAGTTTTAATGGAAATTTTATGTTTAGATATTTTTAAGCAAAGAAATAGTAACATGTGTGGAGGACACCACGCGTTCGTGCTCAACACCCATAACGACACAACACGTATTCAGATATAAAATTATTGTCTTTATAGTTGGAAACATGTGGAACATTTATTACATTTGTGTCATAACTTTATTAATGTTGAGCACGAACACGTGGTGCCCCTCAAACTCCACATATGATACAACTTCTCCTTTATCCATGTGGCTATTATAAGCTTTGATAAAATTATATGGTGTTTTTAGGATGTAGTGATATTGAAAATAAGGGTTGTAAGAATAATATAGAAGGCATAAATCATATAATTTTTATAAAAGGAGTGCTACACTTACATATATTTTTTATCGAGCTAATTTAACATGTTTGTACCTTTATCTTTATAGTTAAATGTACAAATATGTTACAGTAATGTGATAAAAAATGTAGGTATGAACAACATTATTCTTTTATAAATGTTTCTATTCTTTCTCTTTCAACTCATATTTTCTATTTATGTCCTTTAAATTTACTGAATAATGTTAGACAACCCAGGTCTTAACCCCGGGTTAATACAGGTACCCTTTTTTTCCCATTGGTTTCTCATGTGAAAGGAGTTAAAAATAATAATAAAAAAACTATTCTAATTTATTTTAAAATTATTTTTAACTCATTTACTCCCTCAAACACCAAATTTACCCAATATTCTCTTATTTTTATAGGTTTGCGCTAGCGGCACTCCTTATTTTAAACTTAATTTTTTAAACTTATTTAGTCTCTCAAACACCCATTTACCCAATATTCTCTTATTTTTAAAGGTCTGCGCCAGCGGCACCCCTTATTTTTAAATTTATTTTTTTAACTCATTACTCCCTCAAACACTCATTTACTCAATATTCTCTTATTTTTAAAAGTCCGTGCTAGCGGCATCCTTTATTTTTACACATATTTTTTTTTTAATTTTACAACATTTAAAATAATTTTTGTATTTCTTAAAATTGTTTAAAAATGTAAAAAAAGAAGTTTTATTTATTTATATTAAACTAACTTTTATTTTTTAAAACAGTTTTTTTTCAAAAAAAAATATTTTTTATATTAAAATAGTGTTTTTTAACAATAATTATTTTTAATATATAAAAATATTCTTTTTTAATAAAACTGTTTTTTTAAAATAATTTTCACATGAGAAACCAATGAAAAAAAAGGGTCTTTGGTACTAAGCCAGGGTTAAGGCCCGGTAAGAGTATCACTACTCTTATTCAATATTCTCTCATTTTTAAAGGTCCGCGCCAGCGGCACACTTTATTTTTAAACATATATATTTTTTTTAATTTTACAACATTTAATTGTATTTCTTAAAATTATTTAAAAATGTAAAAAAAGAAGTTTTTTATTTATTTATATTAAACTAATTTTTATTTTTTAAAACACTTTTGTTAAATTTTTTTTTATATTAAAATAGTGTTTTTAACAATATTTTTTTAATATATAAAAAATATTCTTTTTTAATAAAACAGTTTTTTAAAAATAATTTTTACATGAGAAACTAATGAAAGAAAAAATTCTTTGATACTAATCTGAGATTAAACTCGATAAAAGTATCGTTACTTAAATTTACGAAGTTAACACTTATTGTTCCAGTATATTGTTGTTAACATTTTTTCAGTGTGGGGACTAAATTTCAATTGGGTAATTTACAGTAGGTCTCTTGGTAACAAATTTTAAACATTTAAAAATAATTTATAATTAGGTCCACTTATTATGTCACTAACGTGGACTTCTACAAGATGTGAATTAATGAATCTAAGTGTTTGAAGTTTATTAAAATTTCTTTAGTGTTTAAAATTTGTATGTGAAAACCCTAAGAATTCGTTTATTAACCCAATTCCAAGTCATGAAAATAAAATTAAAAAATCAATTTTAATTTCATAAAATTAAAATTGACCTCTAATTTTTAATTTAAGTCTTGAAATTAAAATTCCAAACAAGTCTAAGAGTACTTTCTACATTTGAATTTAAGGTTTGGACAAAGCCGTACTTAATTTTATATATTTAAGAGGCACGTGGCATGGCTTAGGAAAAGGTCACGAGAAATAAGGAAGATGGTAGACCAATAGGGCTACATACTTGGTTAAGAAAGCAAACGCGCTGTTGCACTTTTAGCCACGTAGAATTCGTTAGGGAGAGTAGCCGCGTGGCCTTTGCCTCTTCCACTAACTTCCAAAAGGAGTCCCAAGATGCGGAAACTCTCAACATGACACAATTGCCCACAATGTCTACCAAAAACTGATCATTTTGGTCCTCTGTAAATGCATTTGTCATTTGCCTACAAGAGGATAGTTTGCAATTTTAAACACATTTTAAGCCACTTCTGTTTTAGATTTGTAGGCACTAATATTATTTCGCTATCACTTTTATTTTATCAAAAGACAACTTAAAAACATTTCCTTATATATTTATTTAGAAAAATATTTATTGTTTTCATTTTATAAATATCAATATCCTTTGTTTTTATTTGGGTCCTTTGCGTGAGGTAAACAAATAAATTTACACCATTTTTTTTTAATCAAATAGAACCCAATTAAAAAAAGTAACGATATGTAATACGTAATCTTTATTTTTTTATTTAACTCGAACACGTCAAGTAAAAGATTTAGTGTAGTGTCGCTTTTTATTTGAGTTGTGCTCGTTTTAAGTAAAAAATACAAATTTCATGTAAAGTGTCGTGACTCTTTTTAATTGGATCGTGTTTGGTGAAAAAACAAGATTCTATGTCGTGTCTTTTTTATTTGGATCATTTGTGGTAAGTAAAAATAAATAAATTTACACAAAAAGGAATCTTATTTTTTTTCACTAAATACGAACACGACCCAATTAAAAAAAGTCACGATATATTACACGGAATCTTTATTTTTTACTGAACACAACTCAAATAAAAAATTTCATGTAGTATCGCTTTTATTTGAGTTGTGTTTGTGTTAATTAAAAAATAACGATTTATTGGTATGTGTCGTGACTCTTTTTAATTGGATCGTATTCATGTTTAATAAAAAAATACAGGATTTCGTGTCGCGTCTTATTGTGTTTATTTGGGTCTTTTGAGGTGCGTTCGTTTTAAGGAAAAAAAATAAACATTTCGTGTTATGTGTTGTGACTCTTTTTAATTGTGTTGTGTTCGTGTTTGGTAAAAAAATAAGATTTCTTTTTGTGTAAATTTATTTATTTTTACCTAACACAAATGACCCAAATAAAAAAGAAGCGACATAAAATCTTGTTTTTTCACCAAACACAAACACAAACACGAATACAATCGAATTAAAAAAAGTCATGACACTTTACATGAATTCTCTATTTTTTACTTAAAACGAGCACAACTCATAAATCTTTGACTTGAGATGTTTGTGCTAAATAAAAAAATAAAAATTACGTGTTACATATCGTGATTTTTTTTAATTGGGTCGTGTTTGATAAACAAATAAGATTTCTCTTCGTGTAATTTTTTTCCCGCGCACAACTTATGAATTGTAGTTTAACCACATCTTGTTTGTGTTTAGAGAAAAATAAAGATTCCGTATTACATGTCGTGACTCTTTTTAATTGGATCGTGTTCGTGTTTAGTGAAAAAAAATAAGATTCCTTTTTGTGTAAATTTATTTATTTTTACCTAACACAAAGGATCCAAATAAAAAAGACATGACACAAAATCTTGTTTTTTCACCAAACATGAACACGATTCAATTAAAAAGAGTTACGACACTTCACACGAAATCTCTATTTTTTTACTTAAAACGAGCACAACTCAAATAAAAGCGACACTGCACTAAATCTTTTACTTGAGTTGTTCGAGTTAAATAAAAAAATAAAGATTACGTGTTACATATCGTTACTTTTTTTAATTGGGTCGTATTTGATTAAAAAAATAAGATTTCTTTTCGTGTAAATTTATTTTTTTTACCTCACGCAAAGGACCCAAATAAAAACGAAGGATATTAATATTTATAAAATGAAAACAATAAGTATTTTTACAAATAAATATATAAGGAAGTGTTTTAAAGTTGTCTTTTGATAAAATAAAAGTAATAGTGAAATAATAGTTGTGCTTACAAATCTAAAACATATAAGAAGTGGCTTAAAAATGTGCTTATAATTGCAATTCCTAAGTTGTGGAGTGGAGCATAAGCGGTTGATTCTGTATTGCTTAAGTGGGCAAGAGGCTAGTTTGGTCCATTATAAGAAAATTGGAGTGCCAGAAGATTTTCATGGAGCGCGAATAGTGCTGCCCTTTTCTTCTATATAAAAACTAATTTTATCAAATCTTTTAGTAAGCTTTATAATCAAACGCCTATTAGATATATTAATTACTCATAAATTCATCTTGGCAATTTAATGCAATATAGCTCCTATCATAGTTAAAACACTGATGGAATGTTTGATAATCAATTTTGAGACTTTCTATTAATTTGGTATATTTGATAGTTTTTATTTGATTGAATTTTTGTTCATCAAATCTTAAGGTACCACTAATCAATCCACATTTTATTTGACTTGTAAAATTTTCTTTGAAAAAGGGTAAGAACTTTTTTTTCAAGAAAAAATTTTACCACTTAATTTTTTTCAACCCATGTTATCAAATATCCCTAATATATAAGTGAAATTGAGCATATCTTTTTTTCAAGTATAGTTTACAAAATTCACATATATTTCATAGTTGATAAGGGCACCACGGGAAGATAAAGAGTATTATAATTATGTTATTCTAAACAAAATCAACAAAACAATCCTCCAAAATAATTAAAAGTTCTAAAAAATAAAAAAATATATCGCCCCAATAAATTAAAAATTATTAGGAACAAATGTAAATTTCAAAGCTACTAATGGGTGAAGTAGAGAGATCCTCGCCCTTCTTATTCTTATTGGAGATGTAAGCCTTTTCTTGGATGCTTGTGTGACACCCCGCCCAATTAAATATAGGGTGATCAGTCCTTTACCAATTTAAAACAGGATATTCAGTTGGTTCATTCTTAGCATCACTGTTAAAAATAATTAAACCATATTAATCACACAATATAAAATTAAGCTAGGTGTCAAAACATTTTCAATTTGTAAAACCAAGTAAATCCTTTTTCATTCAGTCATAAAATATAAACCATTCACCACACAAAAGAATAAAATAAATACTGAACATGAATCAAATACTGAAACAAATAAGACTGGGTAAAACTTCCAGTTCAAAACTCCAAACCATAAACTAAACTGAATACAATATCTCCGGTGAAGGAACTAGAAGTGGGCGACACATGCCTTAGATAAGAAGTCTAGATGAAACTGAATGGAAAAGATAGATGCGTCTACTGCAAGGACCTGCAACTTCCACAACTGCTGCAGCACATCTGACACTTCAATCTCTAATTCTGGTACTCCTGTGGCTGAGCACTTGATATAATATATTTATATAGCAAAAGAGAGAAGAGATACAAGAAACGGGTCAGAGCCTCAGGTTTAAAAAATGATTTAGCAAGTATTTAAAACTGGTTCTTAAAACAAGTCTTATACGCATGTTAGTTATCGAACTCTCACATGAGTTTCTCACCTCTCATCTATTGTGCACGCCTAATGTACATCTAATCTCCCCTAGTTATACCACCCATTCTAACTAGTCAGAAACAATACTAATACTAACTATGCTCACTAGTAGTATTCCCGTCTCGCCCATACAATACGCTATTCAGATAGTTTATCTCACAAACTAAGTTTCATTATTCACCGTTCAAATGGTTAATCTTTTATCCACTAAGATTATTTTATTTCTCATTTCCACTTTATCTATTAGTTTCACAAAGTAGAAAGTTCCCGAAGTACACTCATACATATATATAGTCTCATCGTCCCTATATATATAGACTAATCCTGCACCCTTAGGTTAAGACCACTTGGCGCAATGTAATGATTATTATTACCATGTCTACTAATTTCACACAGTATAAATATTTACAAGTTCATATATATATATATATATAGTCACATCATCCCTATACATATATATACTAATCCTGCACCCCCGGGCTAAGACCCATTAGTGCACCTATCAAGAAAATCTTGCATCCTCGGGTTAGCACCCATTAATGCACCTATCAATAATAATCCAGCACCCCGGGTTATCACCCATTAGTGCGTCTAACAATAATCATCCTTGTACCCCCCTCGTTATCACCCATTAGTACACCTGACAATAATATCCTCGTACCCCCGGGTTATCACCCATTAGTACACTTAATCAATAATGTTCTTGCACCCCGAGTTATCACTCATTAGTGCACCTAATAATAATATTCTTGCACCCTCGGGTTATCACCCATTAGTGCTTATAACAATAATATCACATAAGAGGCATACACACATCCTATTAGAATTTATAGGTATTTCTCCAACGTACATATATACTTCCCATACGTATTTTAATCTCAACACTAAGTATAGTATAAATATTTAGATTACTATCCCTCTCGTAATATCCAGGGCACATTCTCTCTATACCGAAATAAGTAAAGTATTAATTCTCACATACCTTCCCAAAATTTTGTCTTGTTTAAGTTTACTATCGGGCAGTTTCTCTCATTCCAAACTCAAAACTGGGCTCTAAGAAAATTTTGAGAAATTCACCCTATCGCTCGAACCAGAATGACCTGTCCCTCAAACCAGAGTGACATATTTCTCGAACCACTTCCACGTGTCGTTCGAACGACTTCATGCGAGATCGCTATCTCTCTTGAACGACCCTTCACGCGAGCTCGCGCGAGACTCTACTATTCGTCTTCTTCCCCAAAATTTCAGCGTTTTTCACCATTTTTAAACCTAAAAACCTCTAAGATTCAACACCCAATGCCTCATCATCAATACCCCTCAACACATAATAGGTTATAAATCATTCCTAACATCATAAAATCATTAATTCATCATTAATCATCATAATTATATAAAATCCCCAAATTAATTCACATGAACCCTAGTTTCCAAAATTTCAATTAAAGAACCTAATCAACCCAGATTCGTTCATCAATATATGATTCAATTTCGTAGTTTATCCTCTACATACATGAAGGAATATAAATAACTAATTAGCCCAGCCTCCAATCATCATTTAAACTCCAATTTTCATCCAATTAACATGTAAATCATGATTAATTTCACCTACTCTAACATGAGTATGATTATTGATAAAAGAAAGCAACTAATAAACACTTGCCTTAAATCGAAGGTCTGAATCCTTTGGTGATGTTGGTATAGACGCGTTCCTCTCTTCTCGATCTACGCGTTGGTGGTGGTGGTTGTTCAAGGTGGTGATAATTTGGCCTTCCCTCTTGAAATTTGGTTCTCACTCACACCCTCTATGGCCGTTCTTTACTTTATGTATCTCTCAACCCTAAAGGACTTTTCTTGATTGATAAAATAACTCCCAATTTTCGTCCATTAATTAAACCCAAAAATACAATTTACCATAATGCCCTCTCGGGACGCCGATTAGGCCTAAAATTTCCCCGGGACCCAAACTAAACACTCGAGTATACTATTTTGACTATGTCAACTCTTCCGAACTCAACGGTGCACTCAAAATGACCATACGAGTTAATAAAAACAATTTATCTTTTTATCCCAATCAATTAGTCTCGACATGACTCACACGCACGTCGGACTTAAATTACCAAACTGTCGTATTTCTCACTTTCAAAAATTTATCAAATATTATAATTCCATATTACACATCACACAATAATATTCAATAATTCTCAACAATAACTATTAACCCTTGGCATGCTAGTTAATAATTATTTTAATCCGATTAATTAACAATTAAATTCTCACATTTTAGTTCAATTAATCCAATAAAAATAATTAATCACATAATTATTTAAATCATTAAAAATACGGGGTGTTACATACTTTCCCCCTTACAACGAAATTTCATCCCGAAATTCAAAAAAAGTATACCAGGTATAAACAACGAGGTATATAAATTGCGCATCGCACCCCTGCGCTCCTAAGTAAACTACTCCGTACCACCCATATAGTACGCTATCGAATACCCTTAATAATGAACACTTCACATGTGTTTGTTTTAAACTCCAGGTTACCCTGTCATATAGGCTACCGCCCAAGCCTTTTCGCTTAAGTTTCACTACTTAAACTTTATTTTAGATATTCACTATCTAGCCTTCTACTATTTGCACCTTAGTAGATTTATCCTCTTTTCATATACGTACGAATTCGTCTCGTGTCGTTCATACAAGTAAATTGGCTTTGCAATATATATTTCACACACAATATATACGATAATATCGATTCTTCTCCGATATTTGTAATCATAACTGGTCTCCTACCTTTAACTATCAAGTAGGACAACAACAAAGTTTACCATGCCATACTTCTACTGGTACTCTGCCCGAACGTGAACTTATAGGAGTTATTTGGACACAAACTCCATTAGTGGAAGGTATTGCTCTCGTCCTCCCCTAAGATCTTAGGGTCCACATAAAATTTTCTCTCCCGCATCCGATTAGACCACTTGTCCTGCCCATCCCTATGTGGGTATTAGGCCGTACTCAATCGCATTTTAGTACCTATAATCTCACCATCTCAGCTACATGAGAAGATCCTTAGGGATACTCTCCCATTCTCTAGTGGAAGAAGCCCCTACTGGTTTCGAATTGTCCACCCTTTTTCTAACAGTTAGGTTACCCACTGTAAGACTATCCTTGCAATATTACCCTACATCGTAACCCATCACCACTGTTGTTTGTATCCCGATACATTTTTTATTTCCTGAATAAATTTCAGTTTATCTTGAAATGTAAATCTCGATAAATCTTAGTGAATAGGCTTCGGCTTACCCGACTACATGTTGTCGAATTCACATGCTAATCAAAATCCATAGCCTGATCCAATCACCTAGGGCGCCAATACACCCTATGCCTCGCGCATCATAATACAAATGACATGTAATTTTCCTACTTTAATTCTTACACACTAGGTATGCTGATGTAGTAGGGGTGCACTCAACCACCCCACTAGTCATAACTTATTCAATCCTTTAATGACATCATTGCTCTATTTCGAATGATACTAAGGCTAGACGACTCTATTGGCCTTAAGTTAATAAAAGAATTATTAAGTCTCAATTATATTCTTTTATAGGTACAATAAACAACGTACAAAACTTATGACTATCGACCAAACTTCTCTCCACTCCCGACGTTCACTAGTTTCAAGTGTGGGATGTCTCGCAAAGCGAAATCTAAATAAGGAACCCCTCCGATACACTACTATCTAACCTAGTCGATTGTCGAGATCCATAGGGCCCTCAATCCATACCATGTACCTCTTTACAATCTCCGTATGTTGACATAAGAGTTTGCTCGTCCACTCTCATGTCTCAAAACATAACATGAAGCATAGAGATCTCACTATCCCAGGTACTCAGCGCTATATATATATAACGAGCTCTATCTCTCTGCTTGAAGAAGAACACAATGCATCCAGAGTCTCCTCAGTAAAATAAATTCCTATGCACCGTAATCACATATAACTAGACAACATACTCGCTGAGGTCTATAATACCATGAAAATTTTCATATATTCATATATCTGGGCCCAACCCTATTTTAGGTGGCGCCGCACAAAATAAAGATTTCTCCTCCCGGAGTATCCGACACGACAGTCATATCACTACATTTTTACTATCGTTTAACCATACGGTAATTAATCACTATACATTACCATAATAAACTCTACTAAAGTTGACTCAATGCAGTAGTAAATTATAACAACAAAACATATTCTTAGGGCCCACCCGGTTCACTCACGGGCAGCATCAAAATGCCCTGCTAACAACGGGAAATACGTTTGTTACAAGACTGTTAAAAATAAAGTTCCCCACTCAACTCGACTCGCACACGAATTTTAGGGTCTCCAATTTACATATCAGTTGTGACACACTCGTGTCACTATAATTAATCCTTTACTCACAAAGAAGAAGCAAAACCTCACTAGTCTCGCCAAATCACAGGGTCTCAGCACGTGGCTGCCATCACGACCCATGAACATCCCTCATCCTATAGTTATCCCTTCTCATCATGGATAATTTATTCCATCATGTGGGTTTCACGTCCATTATTGAAACGTTGGCCCAAACTCTCTAGGCCTCAATTATGGCTTTACTGAACTCCTGTTTACATCTCGAGCCCCGTCGACCCTGACATACTGTATGCTACTATTAACGAGGACTCTACTGGTCCAACCTGAACCCATCACTCTTAGGTTATAAATTTTCTGGGCCTAATTATCTTTACCCCAAATTCCTTTGTTGGAAGTATCACTCCTCCAGTTGTTATGCGTAACTGGCATGATGTACCATTTCTAATCTTTTCGGTCTCATTTCTCAATTGTGGACACATTCAACACTTGTAGTTTTACTTCCTTCACATAGGGAAACTTCACGAGCCATTTCCCCATCACTGGTCCCACTGACCATTTTGAAAATTTCCTTCTCTTGGACGGAGTAGTCTTAACTTACTGGCTACGCTGGCCTTTCGGAACTATGGTTGGCCTCCATGACCCTGATTGACTTCATCGCCACTTTGTAGGAAGTTAATCAACTTAAAATCATCTAACCGAGTTCCCTATTAGGTATACTCTCATGTGGGGTTTCACTAACACCGTTAAGTTCAGTTTTACTTTTCGACCAAATTCTCAAACCTTTCTGGTTCACTTCTTCTAGAAAAATACAATACCTAGTCACCATATAGCCTTGACGACATCAACATTAGTCATCCTAGCTGGATTTATCATTTATGCTTGTATTCAACTCACGGGTCCTTTATCATCTATAGACCCTTTGGATAATTTATGCCCCTCTGCCAGGTACGAAGTTCATTATGCAATTTAACCTTTCTCTCATGATCGGTTTATATCTTACCCATTGTGCTAAACATCAAAATTTTACTCGCATTTTGTTACCACATCGAATGGAAGACCTCACGGTCAAATTGTACACCAATTTCTCTCTAAATTTCAAACACACTTCTTCATATGTGGTGATTGCCTCTAATCACTACATGATGTTCCTAAGAGCTATAACTTTTAACTCCAAATTTAATTTTGAGTGTCGTCACACCCCACTCTATACAATTGCCTTCGGATCTTCTACCTCCATTGGTCTGTTACACTCTCTTTGTCTTCTCCACATTTTCATCGATGGGTTTTCAAAAGAGTCCCTCAGATTTCCCCCTTATCGACTATGCTAGGTGGTCCTGAAATCACTCCACCATTATTTACGACTGTGTCCTGGAAACCCACTATTCCTGAGTGATGATTTCACTATCACTTGCTTAAGTAATTCTCATGGTGATCTTTGTCACGACCACCATCCTCCGATTACTTTATGTATTCTGTTGGGCTTTTTCTCCTGCAGTTCTTCCTACGGCCCTCACTGGTCGTCCTAAAATGTTCCGTGTTCGAATCACACAGAATTTTGTATAATGAGTCACATCCATTATAATTCGTAGCAGGAGAGCGTAATTCGCATACGTAAGGGAACACAACAATCCTATCATAAGGCTCTACATCAAAGAACGATGCGCTGAAACGTAATAAGCCGCATAGATCCTAAGGACAGTAGAACCTGATGCTCTGATAACGCCTGTGACACCCCGCCCAATTAAATATAGGATGATCAATCCTTTAGCAATTTAAAATAGGAGATTCAGTTGGTTCATTCTTAGCATCACTGTCGAACATAATTAACCATATTAATCACACAATATAAAATTAAGCTAGGTGTCAAAACATTTCCAATTTGTAAAACCAAGTAAATACTTTTTCATTCAGTCATAAAATATAAACCATTCACCACACATAAGAATAAAATAAATACTGAACATGAATCAAATACTGAAACAAATAAGACTGGGTAAAACTCCCAGTTCAAAACTCCAAACCATAAACTAAACTGAATACAATATATCCGATGAAGGAACTAGAAGTGGGAGACACATGCCCTAGATAAGAAATCTAGATGAAACTGAATGGAAAAGATAGATGCGTCTACTGCAAGGACCTAAAACTTTCACAACAGCTGCAGCACGTCTGACACTCCAATCTCTAATTCTGGTACTCCAGTGGCTGAGCACCTGATATAATATATTTATATAGCAAAAGAGAGAAGGGATACAAGAAATGGGTTAGAGCCCGAGGTTTAAAAAATGATTTAGAAAGTATTTAAAACTGGTTCTTAAAATAAGTCTTATACGCATGTCAGTTATCGAATTCTCACATGAGTTTCTCACCTCTCATCTATTGTGCACGCCTAACGTACATCTAATCTCTCCCTAGTTACACCACCCAGTCTAACTAGTCATAAACCATACTAACACTAACTATGCTCACTAGTAATATTCCTGTATCGCCCATATAATACGCTATTCAGATAGTTTATCTCACATACTAAGTTTCATTATTCACCGTTCGAATGGCTAATCTTTTATCCACTAAGATTCTTTAATTTCTCATTTCCACTTTATATATTATTTTCACAAAGTAGAAAGTTCCCCAAGTACACTCATACATATATATAGTCTCATCGTCCCTATATATATACACTAATCCTGCACCCTTAGGTTAAGACCACTTGGCGCAATGTAATGATTATTATTATTACCAAGTCTACTAATTTAACACAGTAGAAATATTTACAAGTTCATATATATATATATATATATATATATATATATATATATATATATATATATATATATATATATATAGTCATATCATCCCTATACAGATATATACTAATCCTGCACTCCCGGGCTAAGACCCATTAGTGCACCTATCAAGAAAATCCTACATCCTCGGGTTAGCACCCATTAATGTACCTATCAATAATAATACAGCACCCTCAGGTTATCACCCATTAGTGCATCTAACAATAATCATCCTTGTACCCCCGGATTATCACCGATTAGTACAACTAACAATAATATCCTCGTACTCCTAGGTTATCACCCATTAGTACACTTAATCAATAATGTTCTTGCACCCCCGAGTTATCACTCATTAGTGCACCTAATAATAATATTCTTGCAACCCCGGGTTATCACCCATTAGTGCTCTTAACAATAATATCACATAGTAGGCATACACACATCCTATTAAAATTTATAGGTATTTCTCTAACCTACATATATACTTCTCATACGTATTTTATTCTCAACACTATGTATAGTATACATATTAAGATTACTATCTCTCTCGTAATCTCCACGGTACATTCTCTCTATACCGAAATAAGTAAAGTATTAATTCTCACATACCTTCCCAAAATTCTGCCGTGTTTAAGTTTACTATCGGGCAGTTTCTCTTACTCCAATAAACCCACAAACTCAAAACTGGACTCTAAGAAAATTCTCAGAAATTCACCCTATCGCTCGAACCAGAATGACCTGTCGCTCGAACCAGAGTGACATGTTGCTCGAACCACTTCCACGTGTCATTCGAACGACTTCACGCGAGATCCTTATCTCGCTTGAATGACCCTTCGCGCGAGACTCTACTTTTCGTCTTCTTCCCCAAAATTTGAGCATTTTTCACCATTTTAAACCTAAAAACCTCTAAGATTCAACACCCAATGCCTCATCATCAATACCCCTCAACACATAACAGGTTATAAATCATTTCTAACATCTTAGGATCATTAATTCGTCATTAATCATCATAATTATATAAAATTCCCAAATTAATTCACATGAACCCTAGTTTCCAAAATTTCAATTAAAGAACCTAATCAACCCAGTTTCGTTCATCAATATATGATTCAATTTCGTAGTTTATCCTCTACATACATAAAGGAATATCAACAACTAATTAGCCTAGCCTCTAATCATCATTTAAACTCTAATTTCCATCCAATTAACATGTAAATCATGATTAATTTCACCTACTCTATTATGAGAATGATTATTGCTAAAAGAATGAAAGTAACAAACACTTGCCTATAATCGAAGGTCTTAATCCTTTAGTGATGTTGGTATAGACGCGTTCCTCTCTTCTCGATCTACGCGTTAGTGGTGGTGGTTGTGCAAGGTGGTGATAATTTGACCTTCCCTATTGGAAATTGGTTCTCCCTCACACCCTCTATGGCCGTTCTTTACTTTCTGTATCTCTCAACCCTAAAGGACTTTTCTTGGCTGATAAAATAACACCCAATTTTCATCCATTAATTAAACCGAAAAATACAATTTACCATAATGACCTCTCGGGACGCTGATTAGGCCTAAAATTACCCCGGGACCCAAACTAAACACTCGGATATACTATTTTGACTATCTCGACCCTCCCGGACTCAACGGCGCACTCGAAATGAGCATATGAGTTAATAAAAATAATTTATCTTTTTATCCCAGTCAATTAGTCTCGACACGACTCACACGCGCGTCAGACTTAAATTACCAAACTGTCGTATTTCTCACTTTCGACAATTTATCAAATATTATAATTCTATATTACATATCACACATTAATATTCAATAGTTCTCAACAATAAGTATTAACCCTTGGCACGCTAGTTAATAATTATTTTAATCCGGATTAATCACCAATTAAATTATCTCATTTTAGTTCAATTAATCCAATAAAAATAATTAATCACATAATTATTTAAATTATTAAAAATACGGGGTGTTACAGCTTGATGATGAGATAAGTAAGGGTATGTTTTCCTTTCATCCTAATTCTTTTAGTTTCAATCTTTTCCATGCGATGTTTGTAGATGATTTATTCATAATGATCAAGTACTACAAGAAAAATACCTTTCTACAACGATTTAAAAAAAAAACATTATGATGTTTATAATAAAATAGTCATAAAAAATGCACTAGACTTATTTTTATGACTATATTTATTAAAACAGTCACAAATGGTTAATTGACACTCATAAACGTGACTCCTTTACTCAAATAATCATATATGCAAATACTTTTTTTGGTTTTACCACGAGGTGGCCGGGTCAGCTTACGCGCATCTTGACTAATCTCCGTTCGCGGTTCGTGGATTCCCCTGGCCAAGCATTATTTTGATAGTGCTGGGAGTCGATCCCAGTTGACCCCAGGTCTATTCCAGAGTCAGCCTTATACCACTGGGACAAGATGCTTGGTTTATGCAAACTTGTTTTATGACTGTTTTCAAACCTTTATACACCAAAACTTAAAACTCTATACCGGTTTTAACATTACCATATTCTGAACTCTGCGCGTCCATAAGCGAGGAAAATATAGAAATTATCTAATTCACACTTGAAATCCGTTTCACACATTAAAAATCACCCAACATACACAAAAACCTCATTTCTCACTCCTCTCTCCAGCCAACCCGCGCTGGCAGCCAATGTTTATCGGAGTTTCTCACCTCCAGCGATCATCTACCTCTCTCCGGCAGGAGCTATTTCTTTTTTGACAGGTACGCCTTTTTTCTGTTGGGGTCATCTCTTCTTGGATCGTTATATATATATATATATATATATATATATATATATATATATATATATATGAGATAAGACAATTGGTGGTGGGGATTTACACACATCACTCGAAATCAAGGGTTGAGATTATCTGTCCCCATTCTGTCCCCCTTATAATCACCTAGCCAAACCCTACCCTTCTTCCTCATTCTCCCCCTCTCATTCATTTCGGGTCCCTCCCAACACAAACCTTACTCGTTGCTTCTGGCACCGCTCTCCTCCTCCATCCTCCAACGTTTCCGCCATTAGGTAGTCTTTCTCTCTCACCCTCTTACACATGCATACACTCATATCAAACCTTGACAAGTTTAGGGGTGATAAATGAATTTGTCACGAACTTGCACCTTGAAAAATTTGTCATAGTCTTTAGTCGTGACAAAAAATATCACGGACTTTGGCCGTGACAAGTTTTCTTTGTCACGAATTTGTCAGGATTAAATTTTGTGACAAATCTGGGCAGATTTAAAAAAAAAATTCTAAGCAATATGGCCACTGCCACTGTCCAGCTATATATTTGTACCCATTATAGAAAAATTTAACTTGTCCAAGCTGCATATATATCAAGCAACCAAACAAAAATCAAATATCCACAACGAACATGTAAATATGAATAACCAAATACAAATATACATATCCAAACCAATATGGGAATATCAATCCAATTCTATCTTATTATCCTAAGACATGCATTTAAGTGATAAGACAGATAAATAAAATATGAAATCACACGACAATTGAGGAAAAATACCTTTTCAGGGCAAAACTTTTTATATCATCACTTTAGAAACTTTACAAGATAGCCGACTTACAATACTACTCGATATAACCCATAAGAATAATGCCTAATATTTGCAAAATCTCTAGAGAATACCACTCATTCCTAAGCAGTCCACAGGTGGTAGTCCACCCTTAGTATCCATCGATTAGCCTTCAGCCTTCAGTCTTCAGCCGTGATCCCTCGGGCTAACTAGGTCAGTTGTAGATATTTATCTCCACAAATATAACTCAACTAAGGTTCAAAACGATTAACAAAAATGTATTTGGGGTATGTGTTTGTGAATCAAAAGATGTTTTGTAAACAAAAATGTTAAAATTTTTTGCAACAAATATGCAGAAATCATTTCGGCAAAATATCCCATGAAATTTGGAAACTAAATAGATATTTATAAGTCATGCACAAAATTCCAGATGGTGGCTCATTTGGACAAAAATGAAGCTCGTTCGAAAAAGAAAGGCATTTTGTTTGAGCGAACACAAAGTTCGTTCGAATGGGACTCTAATCTCGTTTGAATCAGTTTCTAATGAGCTTCAAAGGAATTAAAGAGAAGTCCCTCATTGGATGTTTGTTCGATATAAGATAAAATGATCCTTCTAAGGACAAGGCAAATTATTCGAACGAACGAGATGGCACTCATGTTTGAACGAGGTTAAACAAATTTATTTTTTAAATAAAAAATTCAGCCTCTTTTTTTTTATAAAAAATAAAAATACCAAAATAAATCTTATGAATAATTTTAAACACTAATTGTTGTATACCTTTGTGGGATGTAGGGAAGTTTTGAATGTTGAAATCGGTTTGTCATGGCGGTACGTGACGGTTTGTAACAGGATATGCCAAATGTGTCATGGAGCAAATAAAACGAATAACCAGCCTATGCTAAACTGTTTTTCCTTACACGTGGAAAGAGACTGCATCCTCTACTAGCTCTCGGTTGCCAAAATTAACAAGTATAGGCTTGTTTTTCGGTTTAAAAGTCTGCATTAACACTACACCAAAAATTGTGAATGGTCACGACCAAAATCCCTGACCAAGACTGTGGGTTGCGGGCTTGGGCCGTGACCATTTCGGGTGCAACCAATTTCGTGGGTCGCGGCCCAAGTCTGTGACCAATCTGGGGTCACGGCAGATGGTCGCGGACTTGGGCCGTAACCCAAACCGCGATGGGAAAAAAATGGTTGCGGCCAAAGTTCGTGAACCCTAATCGTGACGAAAAAAAATGGTCGCGGCCAAAGTCCGTCACCCACACCGCGACCATTTTTTCCAAATTTCTTCATCGCGGTGTGGGTCACAAACTTTGGCCGCGACTATTTTTATGCGGGACAGAAGAAATAAAAATGGTCATGGACAAAGTCCATGACCATAATTAACTATAATAAAAAAATAGTTTTTTTGGGTCCACTCCTAAAATTGGGGGTCCCATGACTACGCGACCGGTTACTACGTGTTACGTTGGACTCACACCAAGTGTTACAAATATTTATTATTGGCAAAACAATAAAAAAATCACAAATTGCAAATTAGGAACGTTGTTAATAAACTAATATACATACAAACTTAAAAATATTATACGTCTTAATAATTAACAGACAAAAAAAATTTGGCCAGAGTTTCCTATATTTTTTGGACATTCCAAACCCTGTTAATGTAAAACCTGCTTATTATAAAGCCCGCACGGTCATAAAATTTAATAATCAAATTATAAAAGCCCGCTTGGCCATAAAAATAAACAATAAAAGCCCTCACGGTCGTAACACATAAAAAATATAATCCAGAATGTCAACAACATTATATAAACAATCTTCATAATGTAAACCATTGCCTTCTTCATGTGCTCCACGTGCATAAAACCAAACGATACAATGTTATCCTGCAAAAAATAGGATACAAAAAAGAAATGATATCATTAACCAGGTAGTTTTAAAAAAATCATATTCAAGCTGAAAAATTGCAAAAACGAGTTATAATTATCATCATATCAGTTCCTACGAGTTACATTGGTTCCATATGAGGTGTTGGTGCCTTTCACGGGGCCGTTCAGGGGCTGTTTATGGGTCCTCTAACGCCTTGTTTTTAAACCTAAGTCTAGATATTTATAAATTATCGTCGTATTCTCAAACCGGGAGTCCCGTGATCGCACAGCCAGTTCCTACGAGTTATATTGGTCCCGTGCGAGGTGTTGGTGCCTCTTACGGGACCTTTCGGGTGCTGTTTCAAGTTTTTTCATCTAACGCCATGTTTTTAAGCCTTAGTCCTCATATTTTAAAATTACCATCGTATTTTCAAACCGTGAGTCCCATGATCACGATGTCAATTCCTACGAGTTACATTGGTTCTGTGCGAGGTGTTCGTGCCTCTCATGGGGCCGTTTGTGGGATATTTCAGGTTTTCACCCTCTAACGTCATGTTTTTAAGACTAAGTCTAGATATTCTCAAATTATCGCCGTATTCTCAAATTGAGAGTCCCGTTATTGCACGGTCAGTCCCTACGAGTTATATTGGTCCCATGTGAGGTGTTGGTGCCTCTCAAGGGACCGTTCGGGGGCTATTTCAGAGTTTCACCCGCTAACGCCTTGTTTTTAAGCCTAAGTCTAGATATTTATAAATTATCATCATATTCTCAAACCGGGTGTCCCGTGATCGCGCGACCAATTCCTATGAGTTACATTATTCCCGTGCGAGGTGTTAGTGCCTTTCACGGGGCTATTCGGGGGTTATTTCGAGTTTTTGCCATCTAATATCATGTTTTAAGCATAAGTCTTCATATTTTTAAATTATCATCCTATTATCAAACCGGGAGTTCAGTGATCACGTGGTCAGTTCCTACGAGTTAACATTGATCCCGTACGAGGTGTTGGTACCTCTCACGGGACCGTTCGGGGGTTATTTCAGGATTTCACCCTCTAATGCCATTTTGAAGCCCAAGTCTAAATATTTTCAAATTATCGTCGTATTCTCAAATCGGGAATCCCATGATTGCGCGGTTAGTCCCTACGAGTTACATTGGTCCTGTGCGAGGTGTTGGTGCCTCTCACGGGACCGTTCTGGGGTTATTTTGAGTTTTCGTCCTCCAATGCCATTTTTAAGCCTAAGTCTATATATTTTCAAATTATCATCGTATTCTTAAGCCGAGAGTCCTGTGACTACGCGGTCAGTTCCTGCGAGTTACATTGGTCCCATGTGAGGTGTTGATGCTTCTCATGGGGCCGTTCGGGGATTGTTTTTAGGTTTCACCCTCTAACGCCATATTTTTAAGCCTAAGTCTAAATATTTTCAAATTATCATCATATTCTCAAATCGGGAGTCCCGTGATCGTGCGATCAGTTGCTACGAGTTACATTGGTCCTATGCGAGGTGTTGGCGCTGCTTACATGGCGGTTCAGGGACGGTTTTGGGGTTTCATCTTCTAACGCCATGTTTTTAAGGCTAACTCCAGATATTTTCTAATTGTCATCGTATTCTCAAACCGGGAGTCCCGTGACCACGCGGTCAGTTCCTATGAGTTACATTGGTGCCTCTAACGCCATGTTTTACCATTGTTTTAGAAAACAACTCATATATTAACTAAAATCCTTCCCATTCTTGCTATTTTCTAATATCTTTCTTTTTTTATTTGTTTTCTTGATGTGTGTGTATACAAATACAACACATAGATTAATAATGAATAGAATAGTTCGGAATATGATGGTTGTTCTAACATCCCACTACATCGGGAATCTAGATTCTTGTGCGTAACTTCGATTTAAAAATCATAACTAAAACAGATATGTATAGCATCTTTGAAAACTTAGATTTCACTTTGCCTTCTTAAATACTGATATAATTAGAACAAGACAACAAAATGTAAGAATGACCATCAAAGATCGATAAAAGAATTCTCACTGATGCCAAGTTTTTAAGGCCTCTAACCCCATGTTTTTAAGCCTACGTCTAGATATTTGCAAATTATCCTAGTATTCTCAAACCAAGAGTCCCGTGATCGCACGGTCAGTTCCTACGAGTTATATTGGTCCCGTGCGAGGTGTTGGTACCTCTTGTGGGGCCGTTCGAGGGCTGTTTCGGGGTTTCTCCCTCTAATGCCATATTTGAAGCCTAAGTCATCACATTTTAAAATTATTGTCGTATTCTCAAACCCGGAGTCCCTTGATTACGTGGTCAGTTCCTACGAGTTACATTAGTCCCGTGAGAGGTGTTGGTGCCTCTCACAGGGCTGTACGAGGGCTGTTTCGGGTTTTCGCCCTCTAACGCCATGTTTTTAAGCTTAAGTTTAAATATTTGTAAATTATCCTCGTATTCTCAAATCGGGAGTCCCTTGATCGCACGGTCAGTTCCTATGAGTTACATTGGTCCTATGCGAGGTGTTGGTTCCTCTAACGGGACCGTTCGGGGGCTGTTTGGAGTATTCGCCCTCTAACGCCATGTTTTTAATCCTAAGTCCTCATATTTTCAAATTATCATCGTATTATCAAACCAAAAATCCCGTGATTGTGCATCCAATTCCTATGAGTTAAATTGGTCCCGTGTGAGGTGTTGGTGCCTCTCACGGGGCCGTACGGGGGCTATTTAAAATTTTCACCATCTAACGCCATATTTTTAAGCTTAAGTTTAGTTCTTCTAAAATTATCGCCGTATTCTCAAATAACCGAGAGTCCCGTGATCGCGCGATCAGTTTTTACGAGTTATATTGGTCTCGTGCGAGGTGTCGCTGCATCTCACGGGGCCGTTTGGGGGATGTTTCGAGTTTCTCCCCTCTAACGCCATGTTTTTAAGCCTAAGTCTAGACATTTTCAAGTTATCGTCGTATTCTCAAACAGGGAGTCTAAAATATTTTCAACATATTATCCAACAAGCAAACCAATAATTATCCCATACTCCTTCTAATTATCCCATACTCATTCTAACATACTATCGAACGACTATCCAATAACAAGCCAATAATTAATAATTATCCAACAACCAAACTAAACAAAACCAATAATTATCCCGTACTCCTTCTATTATCTAAAAGATTTAATAGATAATGCATATCAATTATATAACTACTTTAGTTAAAGTAAAGAGTACCTGGTATGTAATGAAGAACTCGTATGAAATTGGTTAGATCTGAAATATGTAAATAATGTGTAATGAAGAACTGGTATATAAAATTAAATAAAGTTCCTCACAAAACTCCTGAAGAATTATTAGTTGTGAGGAGGAGTGCGCTTGCGTTCAAATAAGGAAGTTATTTAATTAAACATAGTTTTTACCACTTAAGTCCTAAACATGCATCTATATGTGATTAAATACGATGGTGAGACATGCAAGAACACATATATGAGGAAAAATCCCCAACGGGGCAAAACCTTTTATTTTTACAATAATTTTTGTAAGAGAACGGCTTACAACGGATTACAATGAAAATACAGTGACACAGAAATACCCTCGGGTGTCGGTTCTGTTGTCGGCGGCTGGAACAATCCCTTTCCAGTAGGGCAGCAGTGACGAAGAGAGCGTCTTCCTCACAAAGTACTCTATATGAGTAAACGATCTTCTTGAAGGTTTAAAGATTCACACACATATATGGGAATGGTTTTGTGAATAAAAAAGGTTTAGAAAACCTTAAAAGGTGAAGTCTTATTCTGGGCAGATTTCGCAGAATATTGAGATTGCAGAAAGACTTGAAAAACATGTAGAAGGAGATCAGATATTTATACAAAAATCGAGGCGGTGGCTCGTTCGAACGAGATAGCATGTCGCTCGAACGAAGGACAAAAGTCGTTCGAACGATATCGCGCGACATGATATCTCGCGCGAACGACTTGCAAAGTCGCTCGAGCGATCTCTCCGATCGAGACCATTCGCTTCTACTCTTGGAAAAATTCTGCTTTTGATAAAAAATTAATCCAGAATTCAAAAATAATTTTCAAAAACAATTCCCAAATATTTATGCAAATATTTAAAGTTCCAATAAAACATTTTACTGATAAGGCGTAGTGGAGGTGTGGGAATGAGCTGAGCAGCACGTTGCATGTAGCATGATGCACTTGAAGAAAGTGGTTGCATTGAATTCGGATACAGGCCGTCGAGGATGATCGTGTGGACGTGCCGAATGTAGCGGTATCAGACATATGAACTGTGATCTAGGAGAAAATAGAAAATTCCTAGATTCTACCCCGGACATTTATAGAATTATGTCCTTACTAATCTCCCCCTATGTCTATGCCGGTACATACATAAAAAATCCGAATTATGCAATCAAATGACATATAAGATAATATCCCCATTAAACCCTCAAACTGAGAATACTAAATGACATGTCTCCCAAATCTTCAGCTCTTTAGAAATTTCAAAGCTTTTCTCATCAGGGTGTGCAATCCAAAAAATGAACAATGATGTACCTACACACATGAGATAAAGCAAATACCCGTGACAAGCAACAGTTTGAAATATAATGATATGCAAAAATTGATGATCAATTAAGCTTAAGCAAATCATTCATAAATCAACCAAACACCAAAACATAATTCTCCCCCATAATTCTTCTCCCCCTTTTTATGATGTCCCCAAATAGACAAATATGAGAAGCAGAAATGAATGCACATGGAGAATGACACACGGAAATAAACTGCTATTTTTATATTTTTCAAAAATTTTACACATAGTATACAACAAAGAATCAAACCATGGAAGATCACAAAAACAACCAAGTCAATGATAGCGAAAATGAAGGGGTGTGATCAGATTCGATAGGAAAATCAATGCATACAAACATGACATATGTGCATGATGAATATCGGATACTCCTAACGAATGTACTCAAAGTCTTCCTTTGGTGTAAAAAGGTGGAAATATAAGACATTGACTCAATCAAATCAACAAACCAAAGCTCAAAGTGATTTCCACACCAATAACGTTCAAAACTATTTCATGCTTTTTCAGGACTTTCAAGGAAGTGCAAACCCGTTTGAATTCTCCAACCAAACTCCCTCAGATATTAATTTTGAATAGAGGCTTTCTAAATTCTCAAACTTTGGATAATTGAAGGTGAAACCTAAGTGGCCCATATTTGGCATGAATTGCTTTTTATTGCCTTTAAATTTTTTCGGGCTCCTTTAACCTATTTGGACCCCAGATAATAAAATTCCTCCATTTTTAGGTCCTTTTGAACGGTGGCTTTTGCGCAAAGACGTGATAATTACCTTTTGCAGCCCCTCTCCGTTCTTAAACAAACACTCAGTCTCACAAGAAAAATGGTTTTTACGTGCAATCTAATCTTGTCAAGTTTTATCGCATATTGTTAGTTGTATAGACATAATTAAGATGGAAACACTCAAGCCAACATGTGATAGACAAGTGCAATAATAAAATAAAGCCGTGCATGTGTGCAATAAAGGAGATAGGAGTCAAACATGTAGGAAAATATTCCTAATTACATCTCAAAGACTCCATATAATGTAAAGCACATGGATGAAATGATGTAGCGTCTCAAATCTCTATCAAACAGTCACATGAAAAGGTGGAATGAAATTGTGACTTGACTATCTTAAATGTTCATCCATAAAAGGTGCATAAAAAATACAAAAATCTTTTTGTGCTTTTCTGAAATTTATATACAAAAACAAAAATCTTTTTAGATTTTTCAAAAGAATAAATAAATAGCTGTACAACAAAGCAATGGTACATATAAAACAGACTAGCAATAGGAAGCATATGATATGAACATAAAAAAAAACATCCTATTCTAGACATAGACCAAACCATCAGTCAACTGTGAAAATCCCCAAAGACTTCCTAAGACTCTCAAATCTAAGGGCATCTAAAGGTTTCGTGAAAATATTGGCTAACTGATGGCTGGTGGGAACAAAACTCAGGGATACGACTGACGTATAAAGTGCTCACGTATCCTGATGTGCTTTGTGTGCGAATGTTGGACTGGATTACGGGATATGTGTATCGCGCTCGTGTTATCACAGGAAATGGTCATGGTGTCCCGTGAAATCCCATAATCCTCCAGTATTTGCTTCATCCACAAGAGTTGCGTGCAACAACTCCCGGCGGCTATATACTCAGCCTCCGCAGTGGACAAAGAGATGGAATTTTGCTTCTTGCTCAGCCAGGAGACAAGAGCAGAACCAAAATAGAAACACAAACCATAAGTGGTCCTATAACCAACTACATCCCTAGCCCAATCGACATCTGAATAGGCGGACAAACGGTCATCAGTATCAAAGGAATACCAAATATCGTATGAGAGAGTCCCACTCACGTATTTAATAATACGTTTTAGAGCAAGTAAATGTGACTCTTTTGGGGACGCCTGATATCGCGCACATAATCCAACACTAAAGGCTATATCGGGATGACTGGCAGTCAAGTAGAGAAGACTACCTATCATACTTCGATATAAGGTTTGCTCTACGTCCTTGCCTGAAGTGTCCTTACTAAGCTTGGTAGTGGTACTCATAGGTGTACGTGCATGCTTAGCGGAGTCTAAACCAAATTTCTTCACTAGGTCTCTAGCATACTTGGATTGGGAGATGAACATCCTATCCTCTAGCTGACGAACCTGGAGACCAAGGAAGAAAGTAAGCTCACCAACCATGCTCATCTCAAACTCACTTTATATTTCCTTTTCAAAGTGATGAGCATGTTGAGAGCACGTGGATCCAAAGACTATGTCGTCCACATAGACCTGGGAAACCAAAATTGCACCGTCATCTCTCCTGACGAACAACGTCATATCAACTCCCCCTCTCTTGAAGCCACGGGCTAAGAGATAGGAAGTAAGCCTCTCGCACCAAGCACGGGATGCTTGCTTCAAACCATACAAGGCTTTTCTCAGATAGTAGACGTGCTCCGGGTGCTGAGGGTCTTCAAACCCTTTTGGTTGTTCCACGTAAACCTCCTCCTGTAGAATTCCATTCAGAAAGGCACTCTTGACATCCATCTGATATAACTTGAAGCGCAGATGACATGCGACGGCGAGTAGTAGACGGACGGACTCAAGCCTCGCAACAGGAGCAAATGTCTCCCCAAAGTCTACACCTTCTATCTGTGTGTAGCCTTGAGCGACCAACCTAGCCTTGTTTCGGATTATGGTACCATTTTCATCCATTTTATTCTTAAAAATCCACCGGGTACCAATCACATTAGTCTCACTAGGTCGGGGGACAAGTTCCCAAACATTATTCTTTTTAAACTGAAGCAACTCATCCTGTATAGCAGATATCCAGTGTTCATCCTTGAGTGCTCTTTATGGTTCTTGGGCTCGACTTTGGACGTGTAGCAAAGATGGCTAACAACGTTCTCTAGCTGAGTACGAGTCTTGACCCCTAGAGTGGGATCGCCAACAATGGCAGACGGGTCATGACTCTTGCGAACCCAAGCATGTGTGTCCCCTAACACAGGAGTGGGGAACACAGAGTGTGGGTGGGGAACAAGTGGATCACTGTCGGACGAGTCCTCATCCTACCACTGAAGGTTAGGATCAATAACCGTCAGAGGTTCGTCATCTTGCACGGTGACGTTTATTGATTCCATAACCTTAGAGCTCTTCAGGTTAAAAACTCGGTACGCTCTGCTATTCGATGAATATCATAGTAATATTCCCTCATCGCTCCGGGAGTCAAACTTTCCTAATTGCTCTATATCCCGTAGGATGTAGCATTTACTCCCCAAAACACGAAAATATGCCAGGTTGGGTTTCTTACCTGTCCATAATTCATAAGGTGTCTTAAGTGTGTGTGGACGCAGATAAACCCTATTCACCGTGTGGCATGCAGTAGACATTGCCTCTGCCCAAAATCTCCTAGAAACATTACGACCTAGAAGCATAGATCTAGCCATTTCCTGGATCGTTTTATTCTTTCTCTCAACAATCCCATTTTGCCGAGGAGTCTTCACAGCAGAAAACTCATGTTTGATCCCAAGGCTATCTCAATACAAGTCTACCTTTGCTTCCTTAAATTCAGTGCCGTTGTCACTACGTATCCTTTAATAGTGACTCCGTATTGATTTTGCAGGACACGACACTTGGTCGTTAAAAACTCTACAGCATCAGATTTCTCTCTCAAAAAACCTACAATGGAGTACCTGTAGAAATCATCCACCATCACGAGAATATACCTCTTACCACCCAGACTCTCGATACGAGTGGGACCCATAAGATCCATGTGTATAAGCTCAAGAACATGAGAGGTGGTAATGGAATGCAACTTCCTATGGGGACTATGAATTTGTTTTCCCAACTAACAGGGTCCACAAACCGTCAAAGTTGGCCTTCCAAGAGATGGTAAGCCACGTACTAGGTCCTTTTTAGCTAATCGAGTGAGATCTCTAATATTGACGTGACATAGACATTGGTGCCACATATCCATAGGAGTGATCGTGGCGCTGTTGCAGACAAGTGAAGAAGTAGGCACAATACCATAGCAATTATCCTCGGTCCTCACCCCTTGCATTAAGAGTTTACCGGCTTGATTGTAAACATTACAACCATCCCAACCAAACTTTACTGCAAAGTCAGTGTCGCACAGCTGGCTAATGCTGAGAAGGTTTACTTTTAAACCTTTGACGTACAACACATTCTCTAGCTTAGGAAATCCTGGTAACACTACAGTACATCATCCTACAATGCTAAACTTGCTCCCATATCCAAAGGTGACTCTGCCATCCTGATAATCCTCAAGAGATGTAAAAAATGAGGCATCACCTATCATATGTTTGGAGCATCCACTGTCAAAATACCACTGTGAGGTATTATGTGCCTTGAGAGCGACATGAACAACGAAGGCCTTTTTATCTTTCTTAGGTACCCAAGATGTGGTGACCTTTTGTTTTCCTTTGTTGTTGTTGGCTTTAGCTGGAATGCGAGAAGCATTCCCTGACGGCAAAGACATCCGTCGGAATTCCTCCATCAAACTCTGAGACGTGGCAGCTAAAAACTCAACTCACTCTCTCAGACTAGTAAAATCATCAATATGCTGATGTGGAGCAGTAGTACGTCGTGTCCGACCCATACTATAGCAAAACTCCCTGAGGTGTCCTTTTCTTTTGAAATAAGTACAAAAGAACACAGTCAAAGGCGGACCTTGGTTTGCTTTTCTTGGTCGAACTCTCCTTCGACGATTTTGACGATGGCCATAAGGAGTCGTAGTAAACTCATGGACTGGTCCAGGTGAAATTTGGGACATGGAGGTACCATCATAACTAATTCCCTGCCGATCACCAAAACCTAAAGCGAGACCGAGGAGCATCTTTCCCATTTTCCCAAATCTGTCCTCGATTTGTACCTTGACTTCCCGAGCTTTCTCAAGATCATGAGTTAGCTGGGCAACAAGGGCTTCAAGTTTCTTCCGAGTCTCCACGGAGGAATGGAGCTGACTCGTAAGACTAGCCACTTGTTTAGTCAAGTCCCCTCTCTCTTTCTCAAAAGTGCTCTCTCTCTCTAAACAAACTTTCTTTCTCAACACAGGCAAATTCTCTCTCTCTCAGGGTGGTGCAGGTGGAGGACTCTCTCTCTCTCTCTTTTCTTAATTCTTCCTCTAAGCCGGTGATCTTAAAGACTAACGCTTAGTTACGCTTTTTAGTTTTAAATGACTCAGAATATAACTCAGCGTAGGCGCGTTGAATATCACTCTCGCCCTCACTTGTGTCATCCTCCCCCTCACTCACATCGCTCTCACTGTCGAGGTGTCCTTGTAAAGCATCATCCTCATCGTCGTGAGGAGAACTAGAAGTGCTCACATGACAAGCCATGAATGCGGTGAAGTTACACTCATGCGGTGACTCGACTCCAGAATCCACCGACTCGACCTCACTGTCGTCGCTAAGGGTAGCGTTAAGAACAGCTTTCCCTTTCTCTCTATTCAGACGTGTGGCACACTCAAAGGCTCTATGACCCCTACCGTCGCACTCAAAGCATCTCTCACTTTCTTTCTTAGGAGGATCTTTATAAACTTTTTCATTTTTCTTTTCAAACTTATTTTTATCAAATTTCTTTTTATCTTTAAAATTGCCATTTTTCTTAAATTTGAGAATCCTCTTGAAATTTTTTGCAAAAAGAGCCAAATCATCTAAGTCAAAATCACAATCAGAATCTGACGTCTCAGTCTATCTTTTCCTAGATAACTCTACCCTCTTTCTAGCCGACCCCTCATTCTTTCTCTCTTGGGCATTAAGTGAAATTCCCTTATCTTTAGACTTAGTAATTTTAGGGAACATATCAATTTCATATGTTTACAAATCTCCTACAAGTTCTTCCAATTTTAGCGTATTTAAATTACCCATAGAATTTAGCACAGTGACTTTGGGGATAAAACGCTAAGGCAAAGAATGAAGAATATTTTTGACAACTCTAGCATTAGGAATATGTTCACCAAGATTAAAGCTAGTATAACAATGTCAGAAAGTCTATCAAAAAAATCATCAAAACATTGAGTTTCATGCATGGTGATGGTTTCAAATTGAGTTGTCAAATTTTGCAATTTAGACTCTTTCACAGCATTAGTTCCTTCATGGGTGAGTTGTAAAACATCCCATACCTCTTTTGACGTGGTACACGTCATTATGCGTTTGAACTCATCAGGTGTGACAGACCCAGAAATAGCACTTAGACCCTTAGAATTGAATGATGACCATTTAAATTCGTCTTCAGTCCAAGAAGTGACAGGTTTTAAATTGATCACATTATCAACGGTGACGGAGGGAGGTGTCCACCCTCTTTCAACCAAAATCCAGACACGTTCATCAATGGCTTTTAAAGCAGGCCTCATGCGGGCTTTCCAATATGCATAGTTTGTCCCGTCAAAAACTGGCATTTTATTATATAACTGTTCCATAATGAACACACTCGTTTTCAAAAATCAAATTTTCAGAAAATTGATATCTTAGAAAAAATTTTGCGAAAAAATTACACAGTAAAATTGTGTAACTGGCTCTGATACCAATTTGAGGAGGAGTGCGCTTGCGTTCAAATAAGGAAGTTATTTAATTAAACACAGTTTTTACCACTTAAGTCCTAAACATGCATCTATATGTGATTAAATACGATGGTGAGACATGAAAGAACACATATATGAGGAAAAATCCCCAACGGGGCAAAACCTTTTATTTTTACAATAATTTTTGTAAGAGAACGGCTTACAACGGATTACAATGAAAATACAGTGACACAGAAATACCCTCAGGTGTCGGTTCTTTTGTTGGCGGCTGGAACAATCCCTTTCCAGTAGGGCAGCAGTGACGAAGAGAGCGGCTTCCTCACAAAGTACTCCAGATGAGTAAATGATCTTCTTGAAGGTTTAAAGATTCACACACACATATGGGAATGGTTTTGTGAATAAAAAAGGTTTAGAAAACCTTAAAAGGTGAAGTCTTATTCTGGGCAGATTTCGCAGAATATTGAGATTGCAGAAAGAATTGAAAAACATGTAGAAGGAGATCAGATATTTATACAAAAATCGAGGCGGTGGCTCATTCGAATGAGATAGCATGTCGCTCGAACGAAGGACAAAAGTCGTTCGAACAATATCGGGCGACATGATATCTCGCGCTAACGACTTGCAAAGTCGCTCGAGCGATCTCGTCGATCGAGTCCATTCGCTTCTACTCTTAGAAAAATTCTGCTTTTGATAAAAAATTAATCCAGAATTCAAAAATAATTTTCAAAAACAATTCCCAAATATTTATGCAAATATTTAAAGTTCCAATAAAACATTTTACTGATAAGGCATAGTGGAGTAGTGGGAATGAGCTAAGCAGCACGTTGCATGTAGCATGATGCATGTGAAGAAAGTGGTTGCATTGAATTCGGATACAGGCCGTCAAGGATGATCGTGTTGACGTGCCGAATGTAGCGGTATCAGACATATGAACTGTGATCTAGGAGAAAATAGAAAATTCCTAGATTCTACCCCGGACATTTATAGAATTATGTCCTTACAAGTTGCCAATAATATGTCGTAGATTTACATATGTCGCAGATTTACTCCCCCATTTTAACACCGCAATTCGAATAAACATGAGCAACCTGTTGCCTATGATATGTAAAGAAAAGTACACAAAGGTAAAGAAGAACAAAACTGTATAATATCAAGCTCTATAATACACTTATCGACACGATCGTAACAAGTTTTCTAACATATGCAGAAACACCTATAAATAAGATTGACAATTATATAACTACTTTAGTTAAAGTAAAGAGTATCTGGTAGGATACAAATAAGATTGACAAGGATAAACATTTGTAAAAGTAACTAAACATTCATACATCAAAGTAAAGTGCTAATACAATGTCAATATCATAATAGGATACAAATAAGAGTGACAAGGATAAAGTAATATTTTGATACTCAATCTTCCTCTAAATCAACTAAAAGATCCTTCAAATTAGGGTTATCATCAAGAGCTGACAGTGATTATCACCGTGCCTCATTTTTCTAGAGAAAAGTATATGAGGGCGTGAATACGAGTCCTACAATTAAGAGCTATAATTAATAAATAACTATTAATTCAAACATATGACGTATAAGTGTATATTAGTTTGATTAAGGTTTTGATTCATCACTACCCTTCTCTTAACCCCTTACATTTTGGATCTCATCGATGTGAAATCCCAACAACAACCCGTCGTAATTGTTTGTAACACGTTTTGTTAGGATTTATTATGAAAGAGTTTATAAGTATATGTGTATTATCAAGGATCAAATACCAAAAAGTCCCTCAAATATTTTTTAATACACATTTAGTCCAACATTGTATCCAACAATATCTTACTACAGTAATGTGCCCCTATTATTAATTCAATAAATCCAACATAGTATCCAATTAGCACTGACATTAGCCCGATCATTTAAATATGGGGCCCATTTTTAAAATGCACGAGTCAAATATGGGTTCCATATTTATAAGTTAGAGTAAAATATGGGGCTCATATTTGAAAAGAAAAATGCTATGTGTCCCAAACAACTCCCCCAAATCATCCCCCAAATAGCTTTAAGTGTTATACCTTGTGGTATGGGTCCCGCCAGGGCACAACTCATCAATGCTATTTGGGGGAGATTTGGGGGAGTTATTTGGTACCCATAGCACCACTCATTTGAAAACTATGAATCAAATATGGAGTTCATTTTCAAAAGTTACGAGTCAAATATAAAACCTACTTTTAAAAGTTATGAGTAAACCATACGTTTTTTTTACGTATACTTGGAATTCTAACACTTACTTGGGTAGGAAAAAAAATGGGTTGGCCGAGCCCATATTTGGCCCAACCCATATTTAGTACAACCCATATTTGGCCCGTCAACATTAGGTCCAACCCATAATTTTGCCACTACTATATCCAATAACCAAACCAACAATATCTCACTAAAGTAATGTGCACACGTGTTTGCAATTCGTATGTAAAAAAATTCATTTAATTATATTTTGTCAAAAAAAATCACGACACTCATATAACCCCAAATATAATATGATTACATGCATATAACCCACAACATGGTGGATGTAATTTTTTTTACTTATCAAAAATCCATTTAATTATATTTTGTCAAAAAAATATAATGTCTAGAGTTTTGAAAAGTAAAAATACACACATATATAAACTAGGGTTCATTGACATAATCTATACATACACACACACACACACAATCTAGGGTTTACTAAACCCTAATATTTTTTTGACATAAATATATACATACACACACATACAATCTATACATACACACACATACAACCTAGGGATTACTGACATAAAAAATAATTTATTTGTTCATAGTTACACATATAAATACACATATACACATAAATCTATGCATACACACACATATAAATACAAATATATACATATACACACAAATACACACACACAAACATAAATTTATACATACACGCACATAAATTAGGGCTTTAGATAGAAATGAGGGTTCGAAATGAAATCGAAATATAAACTATGAAATCAAAATGAAATCGCACAAGCCATTAGACAGTGAATTCGTTCGACAAAAATGAGGATCAATGGGTATTTTTTTTAAGTTCTGAACCTGGTCATGGCCTAGAGCCATAGCCCACCATGCGTGACCAATAAATGAAGGTAAGGGAGTTGCTCGATTGAATCTAGTCATGGCCTAGAGCCGTGACCCACTATGCGCGACCATTTCTCCATCACAGCCACTACTGGAATGAAGGATGGTCACAACCCATAGCTGTGACGCACACCAAGAAATGGTCATGGACCCCAGTCGTGACCCCATTTGTGTATGTTTTGTGCTTCGTCATGCCTATGGTCACGGTCCAAGTCCGTGACCAAGCTTTGAGGGAATTTTGGAGCTAATTTGGCGCCAAGTTCATCATGCCCTGATCACGGCCTAAGTGTGTGACCCACGATGGTCAGGGTTTTAGTCCGTGACCACTTCCCGAGCATCCATGACTCAGTATGGTAATGAATATGGTCACGCTAAAAATTAACATGCTCACGGCCCAAGTCTACGAACAGCTGGTCGCGGACTTGGGGCATGACCAACTAGGCATGACCATTCACAGGATTTGGTGTAGTGTAATGTTTGAAACTCAAAATAATGACCAAGTGGTCCAAAGAGAGGCCCGAACGCCCCATGAGACACAAAATTAACCCATGGGAACTGAACGCGTTCTCACCGGGATCACTGTTGCCAAAATTAAATAGTATAGGTTCGTTTTGGGATTCAAAGTGGCAAAGATTCAAAACAGAAACCAAGTTTCCCGTAGATAGGAATGAACATCCTAGATTCCTTTCTATTTGTTTGTTTTGTTATTGCATTTTACCCCTCTCTATATGTCGATTCATGTTTTTCTCAAGATGAAACTTTACTTATCCATCATTGATGATTGTATTTGTGTAACAACCCTCGCTTTTAGGAGGCTAATTTTATATTAATTTACCGCATAAGGTAATTATATAAAATGTTGGGAACTGGATTGAATATTAATTTAATGAGTTAAAAGTTAATATTTACTGGATTGATGCATATTTACTGTATATGAAAGTAAATATCGTCAGGTTGCATGTTTATAGTGTCATGTATTTTAAATGACATTATGGTTAAAATGAAATTGGAACTGAAAATAATTTATAAAATTACCGGATGCCAGTTTAGAGGGTGTAGTTAGTCTCAGAAGGTGCGAGACAGTCAAAATAAGTGTCATATTATAATTTTGGGTTTCGGGCACTTTTACCTGGTTTTAACTTAAACGCGTATTGGGAGTCATTTTAATGTGGTATTAACCACTTAAGTTGGAGACTTTAGACTTAAGCCACGATTTTAAGTCTTGCCCCTTATTTCATTTTCCTCATTTTTATGTCTTAAACTTAGAGAGAAAAAGAGAGAGAAAAAGAGGAAGAGAAATATGGAGAAAAGAAGAGAGATTGGAAGATTGAAGATTGGGATTGCTTCTACCCAAAAGAAATCTGAGATATCAACCCTAAGGCAAGTTTTCTACTTACTAATATGTGATTTAAGATGTATAAATCGTGTGATAGTTATGTATTTACATTTATGGTTTAAATGTGGAATTTATGGGATTTAAGCCCTAATCTTAGTTTTGATGATAAAACTTTGGGTTATAGTTGTTATTAATCATGTAGGATGAGTTTGGGTGGATATATATTGTTGGTTGTGTGAAAAATGGAAGAGATTTGGAGTTTGGAGAAATTAGGGTTCATAACCCTTCGTAGACATTCTTGGCAAATTCTCCAGGCCGAATCGATTTACCCCTCTGTGCGAATCGATTCGCTAAAGGGCAGTTCCCAGGTCTGCTTGGACCGAATCGATTCGGTCCTAAGATGACTCGATTTGGCAGTTGCAAAATCCCATGTCTTCATGTCCGAACCGTTTCGGTTTCCAGCTGTTTTTTAGTTAATTTTATAACTCAATTCTAATTGTTTTTCTTTAAATCTAGGGCCTAGGAACCTTCTTGAATGAAGTAAACTTAGAGTCCTAGAGTATGAGATGAGTTAGTTGTCTACCCTACATTAGGAGTGGGTTATGTGGGGACTTTTTTGGGGTTATGCCTATTGATGATAGGGCATTATTTTCTTCTAGTTAATTACCATAAAACTAGGAGATGTAGTGTTATGTTTGGGAGACTTTAGAAGCTCAATTGAGCTATATTAGTTTTGATGGTTTATATTATCACCCCAAAAGAATGTTGGGAGATTTTAGAAGCTCAATTGAGCTATGTTAACCTTGATGGTTCTTAATAACACCGTAAAAGAATGTTGTGAGAAAAAAAATGGAAAGCTTCTTCATTCCTTTGAGGTATGATAGTCTTGGGGTTTTAAAAATAACACCCTAAAATGTTTGGAGATAATGAAGAGTTTATTTACTCCTTTGAGGTTGTAGTAACGATATAAGTTATCGTATGGCTCCGGATTTAAATGAGTTAAATTATTTACAAAATGTAAATGATACTGGTTTCGGATAAAATGAAACATACATATGGAAATGGTAATGATGATGGTAAATGATAATTTACTTAATCATGAATTTGGTAAATGATAATTTACTTGATTTTGAAAATGGTAAATAAAATGGTTGAACACACCTCTCTAAATGACATCATAAGGGAAGTTCGCGGGTTGAGGTGAAGCCCACTGACTAATGAATGCAGGGTGGATATAGTCCTAGGCTATGTGAGCATTTGTTGATATATATTTTTCTGCGATGGGTACGAGATTTCAGGTGTTGTCTTGACTACCCCGCAGCCACATGGCCGCTTCCCGACATTTTGCGTTATAGGTGCCCAGGTTGTCTTATGATAGGCCCTGGAAGATGATGGTCATTTAGGGGCGCGCACAGTGGGGAAACCCGGACGGGCGGTCTTAGAATCGTTATATGTATATAAATATAACTATTCATAATCAAGTGGGACTTGATGGATTATATGCCATAAAGAGCATACTGAAGTGCCACAAAGAGCACATATAAATGCCACAAAGAGCATTTGAAAATGATTATTTTTCTGATAAGGAAAGGATTTTTTTACAAAAGGTAAAATTGAGATAAAATTTCCATAAAGAGCAAAAGATTGTGATTATATATATATACTTCCTGTTAAGGAAAAGATATATGAGATAATTGGTACATACGATGAAGATTTTAGTTTAATGTTACTTATTTTATTGTTCCTGCTTATCTTATGTTTTAAATTGTGTAGGTAGCTTCTTATTTCTCTTTCATCATGATTTATCATTCATAACTGTCATACTTTTTATTCATCTGGTAGTCATATAGAACCGGGCCCTGACCCGTTCATATTTCTTGTTGTGCTTGCATTTTGTATCCGCTCAGGTACTCCACCGCAAGGATGCCTGATTTGAATTCCGATCCTGGTGTCTTTGGCGAGCCGTGATGCTTTTCGGGTGTTACGGGGTATTTGGTAATAGACGTTGTCATCCTTGCACTCTAGTCAGGATCATGTCTTTTTACTCAGGCGAGAGGCCCAAGCTTTTGTAATTGATTAATGTAATGTAATTTAATGACTTGTTTTACATTGTTGTATGAGTCTGTGACCGACAACATATTCGGTCCTTTATGGTACATTCGTGGGTATATAATATAATTTCATTTGGATTTCCACTTTCTCTTATTGGGTTGTTAAGTTGTTTTCTTTAATTAACTTTAAAAATCAAAATTTTTGGCAACCCGTTTTTCTGAAATAAGGAGTGGTTATCCCGTATACTTCTTATTTTGTTGTGATGCTGAGAATGATTCCATCCATGATTCCGTTATTTTGGAGTATCGAGCTGGCCACCCCCTATTTCGGATGGCGGGTTGTCACAATTTGTTTGTTTCATCAGGTGCCACATTGTTAGTTGATGTTCCAAGGGACAAGAACCTAACTAGTATCTTCTAACAACCATTTTCAAACCCCTTCCCCTAAACCCATGTGTATATATATATATATATATATATTTTTTTTTTATTTCACAAGTTTTATTATATGTGTAAGCACTAGCTACTGTGGCAAATTTACAATCTGGTTATGTTTGACTACAATTCATAAAAAATAACTATAAAGAAATGTAATTCCAGCTTAAACAATAACTTTCATATAAACATTCAACTCACTACAGGGTTTTAAAAACTGTTTCTTATGTCTTTTGTTTGGGTTGATTGGGGGAGAGATGGCTGAGTTTATGTGGAGTTTAAACCCAACTAATACCCTCACCAAAAACCTCTCGTCAACCCATCACTCCTTCCCTTCAATCTCACACGGTTTCAAAACCTTACCAAAACCCAAGAAATTTTCACCATCAATACTAATGTCAAACCAACAATAATTACTTTCTCTGGATAGTTTAACCAACACCCACCGTTAAGACCAAGCCCTGGAAGCTATAAAACAGATCACAACATAACTGTCTCTTAGAAACCAATATCTATCTCACTTCTTTTTAGTCACAACTGATAGACGAAGTTCATTCGATATAATTCTTGCTTTAATTCCCTTTAAATGCCACGTTCTTAATGAGACAAGTTTATGGTTGTTTGATAAAAATGGGCACATGACCCCTAATGCAGTAGTATTGACATCGAATAGGAATGTTACAATTATGAAAAAATGCTTTGTTTTCCCTCTTAAATTTATTGTTAGAGGTTATGTGACTGGAAGTACTCATACATCATTATGGATGGGGTAAAAGAATGCTTTCATAAAATATTGTGGCAAACAGTGGCGGATCCAGGATTTTTTATCAGGAGGGGCGAAAGTTTCGAGTGGTGCCGGGGGTTCGGGGGCGGGAGCCCCCGAGGCAAATTTTTTTTGGGTTAATTCAAGTTTTATACAAATTTTTTATCAAAACACAGTGTAGACAAGATTTCAGGAGGGGCGTCCCTTAAAAATTGCACCCCTAAAAAAAAAATTACACATTTTATACCCCTAAATTTTTTTTTTTTAGATCTCAGGGGGGGCCACCGCCCCCCCTGGCACCCCCCCAGATCCGCCCCTGGTGGCAAATACCTTCCCGAAAACTTGGTAAAAAACCAAAGATTTATGCAAATATACTCGCATCAACAACTAAGGTTGCAGATCACGATGTTCCTATAACCCCATATGAGATAGTCAAGTGTGGGTTGATGACTCAAGCTGATTATGTTGAATGAAACCATTAATCTTATTTGAATACGAACATTGTGTAGCATTGTAACATTAATGGAGGGGACTTGCTTGATTTAGTGAGGTATTAAATTTTGCATTTGTTAGCGTGGAGCCTAGGCAATCCCTAAACACCAGTTGCCCTGACCAAGCATGTAAGAGACTTAGATAAAATTATATTGGAGGGATACACCAATCACGTAGTACATAGTGAGGCCGACTAAAGTGGTTAACCAATCGGGTTCATGAAATGAGAGGATCCGAGAAACTAGCACAAATTTTTACTATAAATGAAATAGATAGATATGAGATGGAGTTTCAAGAGTTACTAGGGAGGCAAAATATAAGAACACTTTGCAAATTATTAAAGGTACTCTTAATCTGCTATAGGTTATAAAACTTATGAATTGAATCTCTCTTCCTCATAGGCATTCTCTTGTAGAAATTCAAATCTTAACTATGGACTCAATAAGGTGTTGGAGTACCTTGGGGTGTATGACCGTTATTTATTGCATATGGTCAATATTTGGGGGACACTTCTTTGGACCATTATTATTAGAAAACGCTAATATCATAGGGAGTTGCATATTCGTACAAATGTTTAAAATATGGTACACTTTAATTGCCTTACACTAAAATTATCCATCTAAGAAGTATTTTTTTGATTTTTCTACAAAACATTTAGCTAAATTCTGAAATACATAAAAAAACAAAACTTGGAAGACATTAATTTGACAGTTTTATGTTAATTTCATATACAAATCCAAAATGCTTGCACATCATAAATATATTATACGATCTTAATTAATTGACCTTTTAATCACTCTAATTTTTAGAAGTAGTTTAATTCGTATGAACAATGCAATATAATTAAGCCTACCCCCATCATTTGGTGTATCTATTCTCGTACTTGGCACCAATATAGTTTACCCTAGGTGGCATTGCTTTGAAGTTGTTGTAGCAATACATTTTCTAATATTAGAGGAATTGTTTTTTTGTTCTCTATTAAGTATTTTTTCCTTTATATTTTATATTCGCTTCCATTTATTCTTGCAGCATTTCTTACATTTACTTTATAGTCTCTCATCTCTTTAAATATCTTTTTTGCTATATTTTCCTGAGAAAGTAACTCCGATAATTTGGTGACAGGTGGATGGTTGGACAAAGTTGATGTTTTGCATTTGGTACTCTCATTCTGATACTAATATCCAAAGGGTGTTTTTTGAAGAACACATATTCGATAACACTACACAAAAGCCATCAACTTGGCACGATTTTAAATCGTGCCAAACCCAATTTGGCATGATTTAAAACCGTGTTAGATTTTAATATGACACGCTTTTGGCATGGATTTAAACCACGACAAATATTGAATCGGACAAGCTTTTGACACAATTTAAAATCGTGCCAAATTTTTATTTTTTGGCTTGCTTTTGGCACGGTTACAAAGTATGTCAGATTGTATCATAAGCATACTCATATTTGAAAATCTAACACGATTTTGGCACAGTTTTAAATCGTACCAGGTTTTTCAGTAAATAGAAAAATATTTATTATTTACAAACAAGTTAGGAGTATCAACAAATTGCAAATCTAACAAAAATATATATTGATAATTTTAAAAAACATTAAGAAAATTCTTGCGTTGTTGTTGATAAATTAACGTACATAATTAACTTTAAAATATTTAAAGTCTTAATAGTTCACAGACCAAACTAAAATTGGACAAAGTTTCCTCTTTTTTTTGAACATTCTGAAACCTATTAATATAAATTTTCTCAAATATAAAGCTCACACGTCAATAAAATTTAACAATAATTGTTAACGCAAAAATTCTCTATCTACGAGGACCAATCAGAAAATGACACTTGTCATCCTACGTTGCAATATTCGACACCCGAGGAGAGTTGATCGGCATCCGAGGAGAGTTGGTCGGCACCCGAGGAGTGTTAGTCGGCACCCGAGGAGAGTTAGTCTGTACCCGAGGAGAATTAGTCGGCACCCGAGGAGAGTTGGTCGGCCCCCGAGGAGAGTTAGTCGGCACCCGAGGAGAATTGATCGGCATACCAACCAGGAAGATCAAAGGATAACTATGCATTTAATGAGCATTAATGTACATTTATACTGTAGATGCCAACACATAGCATACCAAGCAATTCAACAATTAGATTCGTTGAATGTAGACATAATGTATAAATGTCTACATACAATGAATCTCTTTATCTCCCATCACTATAATTACATGTATTCCCTTAGCCAAAAGGAGATCCGACAAGGATGAGAGACACCATACACAAGATCCACACCTTTTCTCTCTCTACACCACATTGTGCTATTGTAAACCCCTGGGAATAAAATAACAGTGGACGTAGGCTTTTCCTTATAGCCGAACCACTTTAAAAATCTTTGTCTCTCATGTGCTTGATTGGATTGCTTTTATCTATTTATCTCTGATCATAAAAATGGGATTCGGTCCAATTTTTTGCATCAACAGATTGGCGCCGTCTGTGGGAACGTGTTACAAGCATTGTTCTCCATCAAAAGCTAAGTTTTTATTTTCTATATGTATAATCAATTATATATTATACATACATCTTTTGATTCAATCATGATTTTTATGTTTATATACATAAATTAATTGTCTAATTTTTATCTGCAAAATGTTGCATATCATGATTTTTAAATCATAACTGCTAGACTAATTCTTATTTAGATATCTGAAAAATAGTGGATTTCATAAATCATAACTTTTTTCTTGATTCTCAAGTTTCAATTTTATATCATGGAATAAATATTTTAAATGATTAAATATTCCAATATATACGATGATGATTAGATTTGATAATTTTCTTTGTTGATTTTGAAATAATTTGTGAAAGATCTTTGATGACTATTCAAATTCCCATTATATTTTTGTTCAAATCATGATTCTCATATGTTTATATCCATAAACTTAGAGATCAAATCAATTATATATTGTGCATACATCTTTTAATTCAATCATGATTTTATATTCACAAATTGTTGAATCTAATTTTACAAATCTGGATAAATGTACATTTCATAATCACAAAGTTTGAGAAATTTGTGTACATATTATATTATTTCTTCTTTAAGGAGATAAAATAATTTCTCTATATTCATAAATCTCTTTTATATGAGTATATACAAATTTGATTCATTTGGAAATCTTTTAATTTAGTCATAATTTTTATATGCACTAACTGTGTGATCTATTTGAATTTGGGGATCTGGTGAATTTTAGACTCATAAATATTATACAAATCCTTGCATCTATGGATCCACTTGAAGATTTTCTGAACAAATATGTTAGGATATGGATAAGCATTAAGAACGATTATATATTTTCCATTCCGATATTAACATGAATTGAATCAGACCCATTTTCTCTCTCTTCAAGAAAACTATGTTCTTTGCACAAATAATCATATTATGTAATTGTATTGATACGATCAATTTTATCAATATATGAATAATCAATTATATGAATAATCAATTATATGTTGTACATACATACATACATCTTTTGATTCAATCATACTTTTTATGATTATAAACATAAATTAGTTGTCCAATTTTTCATTTATCAAATCTGCAAAATATTGCAAATCACGATTTTATTAAATTAGTGGATCGGTTTTTATTTCAAATATGAATAAACGAAAATTTCATAATCACAAGTCCGTTAAATATTTTTATGGAGACACTTTTATGTACATCATATTTTTATGAGAACACGAGATATTTTGATTGTTATCTCTCATATTATTATCTGGAAATTTAAATTGTCCAATATTAAAGCCAATGCACACTATATATTGGTCGGATGAATAATTATTCTAATCGTAATTTTTATATGATTCAGCCTCAACGGGTGCTCAGGAAAAATTATCTGCCCAGTACAATTCTTGGATGCTCATCAACAACACATAAAGACCTTAAAAGGTCAATACCGAACAAAAACAACGCAGCTAGACTGCGCACAACACATCAACAAGACTGCAAACAACAATTCAATTGGCACCATCAGATTCATTTCATACATGCCCCAATCCTGGGCATAGAGCTTCATACTTGACTTAATCGAGTTAAGAGTAGGATTGAAGAAGTTCGAGGCAGTGCCATCTACAGTACATCAGTGCCTAAAATTTCCAACAAATTTTGGAGTAGGAGTTGGGAAAGGTGATAAAAAAGTAGCTCGGGAATGTTATTATTCATCTGCCGAGCAAGAGGAGCTGGAGGAGTCGAGGAAAAAGACTACTACTTATCAAGTGGATGAAGGTGCAGAAATTGAAACATTGGATCCTAGAGATGAGTCGCAACTCGTGAAGGGTCAAGTGGTGGAAGCTACTGAAAATATCATTCTGGACGACGAGCACCCTGAACGAACTACTCAAATATGTTCGTCGTTGGAAGGCTCATTAAAACAAGAACTGATAACTTTCCTTAGAAGCAGAAGACAAACTTTTGCATGGAGTCATGAAGATATGTCAGGGATAGACCCAAACTTCTTATGTCACGAACTCAATGTGAATAAGGAGATCAAGCCTGTGAAGCAGAGAAGAAGAGTATTCAGTCTCGAGAAGAATCAAGCTATACAGGAGGAAGTCAAGAAGCTCCAGAAAGCTTGTTTCATTGAAGATGTTAAATATCCAGACTGGTTAGCAAATGTGGTGATGGTAAAAAAGAAGAATAACAAGTGGAGGATGTGTGTAGACTTCACCAACCTCAATAAAGCATGCCCAAAGGATCACTTTCCGCTGCCCCGAATTGATCAACTAGTCGATGCTACCTCGGGACACGAGCTGCTGAGCTTCATGGATGCTTATTCTGGTTACAACCAGATTAAAATGAAACCTGAAGACAGGGAGAGTACTTCTTTCATTACCCCTAGGGGAACTTATTGTTATAATGTTATGCCTTTTGGTTTGAAAAATGCAGGTGCGACATATCAGCGGCTGATGAACAAGGTCTTTGCTGAACAAATCAGTTGCAATATGGAAGTCTATGTTGACGATATGCTGACAAAGAGCAAGAAAGCTGCCGATCATCTAGTTGACTTAGGCCAGACCTTTGATCAACTGGATAAATATCAAATGAAGCTGAACCCGACGAAGTCCATATTTGGAGTTCGAGAAGGCATGTTTCTCGGGTACATTGTCAATCAACGAGGCATTGAAACAAATCCTGAAAAGATCAAAGCCCTATTAGGGCTGCGATCTTCAACGACGAAGAAAGAAGTACAGAGTCTCACAGGACGAGTAACAGCACTCAACAGATTTGTATCGCGAGCAACTGATAGATGTCTCCCATTCTTCACAACGCTTCGAAAGATTTTTGAGTGGAATGATGAATGTGAGAAGGCCTTTCAAGACTTGAAGAAATACCTGGGAGCACCTCCACTGTTGTCCAGGTCGGTGATGGAAAAAATTGTACTTGTATCTAGCAGTATCGGAGAATGCAGTTAGCTCGGCGTTGATCAGAGTGGAGAATGGAGTGCAAAAACTAATTTATTACACGAGTAAGGCCTTCCGAGGAGCAGAAATCAGATATCCGAGGCTGGAAAAATTGGCACTGGCGTTGATTGAGGCAAGTAGGAGAATGAGGCCATACTTCCAGGCTCATACCATAGTAGTATATACTGATATGCCGTTGAGACAAGCCCTTCATAAACCAGAAAAATCAGGGAGATTGATGTATTGGGCAATAGAGCTCGGTGAATATGATATAGTTTATGAACCCAGATCATCGCTAAAAGGGCAGGCTGTAGCAGATTTTATAGCAGAGTTCACTTATCCTGATACCCCCGAGGAGCAAAAGTTGCTCGCTGATCAACTTGTGGATGTTACAGAATCAACAGACACAAGCTCAGACCAACTCCGGTTGGTAAAAGGGCGAGTGGATGTTACAAGATCATCAATTTCGAGCTCAGACCAACTTCGGTTGGTAAAAGGGCAAGAAAAGATGATCGACGAGGAGTAAGAAATATCAGGGGAGGATGAAAGGAAGCAACAAATATTTCACCGAGGAACTCTGTCAGATCAGAAATTTGAAGACGAGTTACCTATATGGAGGCTATATGTAGATGGCTCATCTCGCACAACAGGCTGTGGGGCAGGGATCGTTTTGAAAATCCCGGACGAGGTCGACATGGAATACGCCCTACGATTCCAATTCAAAGCTTCCAATAATGAGGTTGAGTATGAGGCCATGATTGCAGGTCTTAATTTGGCAAAAATTATGGAGGCGCAGCAGGTTATTTTCTTAAGTGATTCTCAATTGATCGTAAGTCAAATATTGGGAATATATGCAGCCAAAAGAGAATCAATGATTAGGTATCATGCAAAGGTGATGGAGTTGGTATCAGAATTTGTTGCTATTCAGCTGGTCAGAATACCAAGAATGGAGAATGCGAGAGTAGACGCCTTAGCTCGATTAACATCAGCTACTCGTACCGAGCTACGAAGAACAATCCCAATTGAAGTTTTAGTTGGTCGGAGTATAGATGAAGATCTGACAATGAATTTTATTACCCTTGATTTAGGACCATCTTGGATGGATCCCATCAGGGCATATATTGAGGAGGGAGAATTACCAATTGACAAGCTCGCAGCCAATAAATTGAAGTTTAAAGCTGCTCGGTATGTATTAACTAACGGTATTCTGTATAGACGAGGAATTATGGCAGGTTTTCAGAGATGTGTACATCCCTCCGAGGTGAAAGATTTGATTGAAGAGATCCATGAAGGGTCCTGTGGAGCACATGTAGCAGGTCAGACGCTTTTATAAATGGTGATGACGCAGGGATACTACTGGCCAACGATGAGAGCTGATTGTATAGCCTATGCCAAGAAATGTGACAAGTGCCAGCGCTTTTCCTCCATTCGAAGAACCCCACAAGCATTGTTGACACCCATCACTTCCCCTTGGTCATTTTCCATGTGGGGAGTAGATCTGGTCGGGCCACTGCCAACGACCAGGGGAAGGTTCAAATACCTCGTCGTCGCAGTGGATTATTTTACTAAGTGGGTAGAAGCGGAGCCTCTAATTGATATGACGTACGGCAAGGTGTACCAATTTATCTGGAAGAATATCATCTGTCGATATGGTCTTCCTCATGCCTTCATCACAGACCATGGAACACAATTTGACAACGAGGAGTTTGCTGCCTATTGCCATCAGTCCAATATCTTAAAGATCCACTCGGCACCAGGACATCCTCAAAGCAACGGACAGACTAAAGTGACGAACAGAACACTGCTAAATGGATTGAAGAAAAAACTAAGTGATGCAAAAGCAAACTGGATCAACGAGTTACAGTCAGTACCGTGGGCTTATTGTATTACTCCCCGAGCAGCAATTGGAGAATCACCATATATGCTGGCGTTTGGAAGTGAAGCTGTTATACCTTCTCCTTTTATTGAAAATTTTTTGGGGAATACTAGTGCTACACACTACTCGGCAAAACTCGGCAAAGCTCAGACTACTCAGCAAAAATATTCCTAAAAATTCCAACCTCGGTTGGTTAGGAAACAAAATATTCCTAAAAATGCCAACCTCGGTTGGTTAGGAAACAAAATATTCCTAAAAATGCCAACCTGTTTGGCTAGGAAACAAAATATTCCTAAAAATGCCAACCTGTTTGGCTAGGAAATAAAATATTCCTAAAAATGCCAACCTGTTTGGCTAGAAAACAAAATATTCCTAAAAATTCCAACCTGTTTGGTTAGGAAATAAAATATTCCTAAAAATGCCAACTTATGTTGGTTAGGAAGTACACATATTCTCGAAAATGCCAACTTATGTTGGTCGGGAGGTATATATATTCTCGGAAATGCCAACTTATGTTGGTCGGGAGGTAAGATTATTCCAGAAAGCGCCAAAGTTGCTCGTAGAGGAAAAATCCACTAACTATGGCTGGTCGGGGATAAAAACCCACTAACTATAGTTGGTCGAAAAGGAAAATTTACCGACCTTGGTTGGTCGAAAACATTTTATGAAAACGAGAAAGTGATCGAGCAACATTTTTGATACTTGTAACTTTTTTACTAAGTTGGTCGACAAACAAAACATCATTTTTTATCAAATGGTTAACACAAATTCAAACTAGTCGACAATAAGTTGATCGACAAACAACACAATATTGTTATCTTTTTAACAGATACATATGCACAGATGTAAAGTATTTTACAAGACAATAGAAATTAAGATTGAGAACAAAAATGAAAGTCTTTCATTAAAATCAAAAACAAAATACATCAGGAATGAAATACAAATTTATTACATCAATATTCCCATTCTATTGGTTTCTTCCCCTCTGCTTTTGAAACAGGTTCCTCGCCAGCATGTGGATCATTTAAAGCAAGAGGAGAATTTATGAAGTTAAGATCTTTGAGCATCCTGATATTCATCACGGATGGTCGATCTAGGAGGTGCTCGATAAAGTATTTGTTCATTTGGGGGCTTCTATTACAGATATATTTGTTCATTTGGTGGCACATTCTTATAACATCATGCAGTCGAGCACCAAATTCAACTTCACAAACTCACACGGAGCATTCAGAAGTTCAGGAGGCATATTCAGGAGTTATTATGCACATACTATTGAAGTTCAGAAGTCAAATTTAGCATCTACAGCACCGAGATCTTTACTACTACTATCCCGACCAATATTGAAGAAGAAGTTGTATGGAAATATTTCGAAGTCCACCACTAGCTTGGTACTAATCAGATTGAAGAGTTGGGTTCAAAAGCTAGTATGTTACTCGACAAAGTATTCAGAGGATCATAAATCAGAAGAATCAAGCACGTGAAGTTAGCACTCAGTGGCTCGGCACAGGAGGCAGTTGGTCGGCTAGCGAACCAATCAACATACTTGAATATTATGACAAGCTACAAGTTGCATACTATGGCATGGTTGCATCCAAATTCCCAGGGGTGATACATAGCACACGGAGTTCCTCAAAAGAAAGATTAGCAACCATCGATCAGCCTGCATCATATGTCGTCCAGGAGATAATGCACTTTATGTTGAACAAATCAAGAAGGTAGATCAAGAATTTCACGAGCACCGAGCAACACTGCAGAATAAATACTCCATCCTTTCAAGTAAACCATCAAGCATGGAGCATTGGGGGCTTCTGTTAACGCAAAAATTCTCCATCTACGAGGACCAATCAGAAAAGGACACATGTCATCCTACGTTGCAATATTCGACACCCGAGGAGAGTTGGTCGGCATCCGAGGAGAGTTGGTCGGCACCCGAGGAGTGTTAGTCGGCACCCGAGGAGAGTTAGTCAGTACCCGAGGAGAATTAGTCGACACCCGAGGAGAGTTGGTCGGCCCCTGAGGAGAGTTAGTCGGCACCCGAGGAGAGTTGATCGGCATACCAACCAGGAAGATCAAAGGATAACTATGCATTTAATGAGCATTAATGTACATTTATACTGTAGATGACAACACATAGCATACCAAGCAATTCAACAATTAGATTCGTTGAATGTAGACATAATATATAAATGTCTAGATACAATGAATCTCTTTATCTCCCATCACTATAAATACATGTATTCCCTTAGCCAAAAGGAGATCCGACAAGGATGAGAGACACCATACACAAGATCCACACCTTTTCTCTCTCTACACCACATTGTGCTATTGTAAACTCCTGGGAATAAAATACCAATGGACGTAGGCTTTTTCTTATAGCCGAACCACTTTAAAAATCTTTGTCTCTCATGTGCTTGATTGGATTGCTTTTATCTATTTATCTGTGATCATAAAAATGGGATTCGGTCCAATTTTTTGCATTAACAATAATATTACAAAAGCTCGCACGACCATAAAATTAAACAATAAAATAAAAAATCCCGCATGATCATAAAACATAAAAACAACAATCTTGAATATCGACAACAATAAATAACTAATCTCCCTAATGTAAACCATTGACTTGTTTGTGTGTTACATGTGGATAAAAGCTAACATTGAAATGTTATTTTGAAAAAAATAGGATATGAAGAAGATGATATAAGTAATCAAATACTGTTTAAAAAGCTGTATTCAAACAAAAAAATTGCATATACTTGTCAAATAATTAAGTCTAAGTCTATATATATTCATAAATTGTTATCATATTCTAAAATCAGGAGTCCCGTGACTATGTGGTCAGTTTTCACGAGTTACATTAGTCCTATGCGAGGTGTTCTTGCCTCTTACGGGGCCATTTGGAGGTTGTTTTGAGTTTTCTCCCTCCAACGACATGGTTTTAAGCCTAATTCTAGAAATTTAAAAATTATTCACTATTCTAAACTTGGGGGTCCCCTGACTATGGAACTAGTTCCTACGAGTTACATTAGTGCCGTGTGAGGTGTGTGTGCATCTTATGGGACCTTTTGGGAGCTATTTTGTTTTTTCGCTCTTTAATGATGCGTTTTAAGCCTAAGTCTTTATATTTGTAAATTATCATCATATTCTCAAACTAGAATTCCCGTGACTGCGCGATTAGTTCCCACAGTTACATTCGTCCCACATAAGGTGTTTGTTCCTTTTACGGGGCTGTTTAAGGAATATTTTTTTCGACCCTTGAACGACATGTTTTTAAGCCTAAGCCTTGATATTTGCAAATTATCATCATATTCTCTAATCGGGAGTCCTGCGACTATGCGGTCAGTTCCTATGAGTCACATTGGTCCTGTGTGATGTGTCCGTGCTTCTTACAGGGATGCTTAGGGGTTGTTTTGGCTTTTCACTCTCTAACAACCTATTTTAAGTCTGATTAGTGATATTTGCAAATTATCGTTATAATCTCAAATCGGGGTCTCGTGACTATACGACTAATTTCTACGAGTTTAATTGGTCGCATGCGAGGTGTTCATGCCTTTTAAAAGGCTGTTTGGGGAGATGTTTTGAGTTTTCCCCCCTTTAACGACATGTTTTTAATCATAAGTCTAGATATTTACAAATTTTCATCATATTCTTAAACTGGGATTGCCGGGTAGTTACTACGAGTTACATTGGTCTTGTGCGAGGTGTTCGTCTCTCTTACGGGGCCATTTGGGGATTGTTTTATTTTTTTCCCCCTTAAACGACATGTTTTTAAGATTAAGTTTATCAACAACCCACTCCACTAATTGGGAAACAAAAGTTATAATGAGAGAACAACTTTTTACCCTCTTATTAGCAACCAACTCCACTAATTATGACATTTTTTTTAGATTGTGGTAAGCCAATAGTTGTATCTAAATGAGAATACATTGGGATGATCAAACTTATAAAAAAAATATAAAGAAGTCGTTGGCAATTCACAAAGAAGAGTAAGATCAAATGGAGTCGACATGCCTAATTTACATAGGGGATAACACCATTAAATATGATAAGTCGTTGATAGGGAGCTACTCTATGACATATAATAGGAATGAAATGGAGTAACACAACACAATTATAACTAGACATAACTTAGAGTTGGTATATTTCGTACTTAATTATATATTTGTAATTGTCAAGTAATTTTATTTAGAATACAAAGATCATGCCATTATTGTTGTTAACAACGTATGCATTATTGTTCGGAAAGTAGGAGACATTTGGGTCAATTGTATGAGAAGGAGGGCGTGTGAATTCTCCCTAGATTCCTTGATGCGAAGAAGATCTTGGGACATGTGCACGAGCGAAACCAAGTAAAACTGAACAAGAATCCAGAACCATTAGTTAGGGATATGTATGTAAGAATTATGTCAAACATTGATATACTTTTAACATTTTATCATAATTCTAATGAAGAGACGGAAGGAAATTACATCAATAATCAAATCAATTTCAATAATATTTGTTTTCCCCGTGAGTTGTTATTTGAAAGTGGTAATAGGGGCGGTGTAGGAAACAAAAATAGATCACTGTCAAACATATATTAGAGCAACATCCCATAACTCCATATCCAAACAATGGTTGGTTAATTCCTCAAATCATTACTGAAGTACCAATCTAAACACCTCACTAATTTAGTGAAGTTCTGAGAAATATTAAAACACAAACATAATAATATTTGTAAGTTCAGAACTAAGTTTGCCAACAACTAATACACATATAAAGACAGTCACAAAATAACTAGCCAATACATTTTATATCCTGGAGAGTATACTATATACATACCATTAAACTCCTTGGCTCCAGAATTTTTTCCCAAATATAAAGATCCAATTAAGAAGCTCACGCTAGTCCAAAAAAATGACGCCCAACACAATGTTCTTCTCAATAGAATAAGATGCCAAAGAAAATTAATCCCGCGGTGCCTTTTCCTGGAGTAGTAGTTCCTTTACTGGTTTTCATATTTTCTTTATGAGGATCTTCTTTAGATGATGAATCTTGGTAGACTCTAGTACATCTGTCTCAAATTCTACAATTTCATGCAACTTAATCTTGTGGATTGATGTTGATGGCCGAAAAACTATATAAAGGGTGGAGGGCATTCCGACGCCATAACTAGCCAAATCTCGATCAGCCACAAGTGACTTTCTAGCAAACACGAGACTATGTATATTTTCTAGAATGCGCAACTTGTGAAAAATCACGTCCTTCACATCTGTGATAGTGTCTTTTTGGTGCACATGGAGTGTTGTGGTTTTGGTCCTCAAATCCTGGAAAAATATCTGAAAAGGAGGACACAACATCTCTAAGATGGATACTTCTTGGTCATTATAAAAGGCCAAAGTTTTAGAATCCTTGAGTATCTTTCTAGTATATATTAAACAATGATATCTTACCGAGGAACCAACCATGATCCCAACTAATGCTTTGACATCACCAACAGTGTACATGACCTTAACTTCCAACTTCGCAATATTTTCGTTTGGCATTTCAATAGAAATTGATAAATTTCTCTCGAATTAAGGATATTAATGCAGTTGTCAGCTAAACCAAATACATGGTGATATCGTGCCCAAGGATATTAAGCTCACCATTTAGTGTTAACTGGTGCCCTACTGGATTTAAGTGTGGTATCAACTACCAGCCACCCACTGTTGTTCCTGGAGGTGACATGGCTAAGGTTTATAGGGCTGTATGTATGATTTCTAACTCAACCAGTGTGGTAAAGGTGTTCTCTCGCATTGGCAAAACATTCAATTATATCAATAATAGTAAATTCTAATATATATTCATTTCAACAACATATGGAAACCGTCTAATATCAAATAATAATAAGGCCACATTGTTCAACCTTCTCGTACATGAAAGTTGATATTTAATACATACACCCATTACTGTATATGCCAGTTATAATGGGAAACCTAAATGTCAAAAACTCCCAAATGAATCTACAAAATTCTAATAAGCAAAACAATCATAATCGTAATAAGCATTCAATCATAATCTCTCTCTTTATCAATCTGCTATCCACAACACACATGCACCTATTTCATGGAAAAAATATATAAATACAATTATAATGTCGCATAATTATTTATAACGAAAAAATTGTGTTACCTATAGTGTGATACTTCAAAGGAGAAGAGGACGATTCAATGACTCCTGAAATTTACCAACATAAATTAGGAATATTCCGAACTGAATCGTTAAATTAATAAATGCATTTAACTTAATGCTTCTGTGGATTCATAAGAGCATCATATGTATACACATGTCAATAGTAGTTATACATTGTATATAGTGGCAAAGCCACATTGTTTTTGGGGTGGATAAGTGCCCCACCCAGATTTTCACACACAAAAAAAAATGGTAGTGTGAACAATGATTGAAGATGAGATTTGTTGGATTCTTAATGGAATAGATTTATTGATGGTTCAAGCATTGCTGATTGTTTTATATCAATTGTGGTGAGATTATAGTATAAATCAACTACTCTAGCAGGTGCGTCAAAAGTCATTTCTTTTCATGTGTGCTTTTGAAATGAATATTTAAATTTGAATGGTGATCTTTTATTGCTGTAATGTTATATATTGGTTTCATTTTTTCCTAATAATTGGTTGTTTTTATCTTGAATAGAGAGAGAGAGAGAGAGAGAGAGAGAGAGCTTATGGTTGGGTAGAAAGGCCTATAATTTTCTGGTATTTCACAAATTTCATATGATTAACACTACACCATAAGGACTATTTTGCAACTAATAGATTATTTAATTTGTAAGTGTTTATAATACTTGCAAAATTTACAACGGTTTTGAACACTTACAAAATTTGTAAGTGTACAAAACCATTGTAAAATTTATGATACTTACTTAATTTCTAAGTGGGACAACTTAAAAGGGTTACACAGTAAAAAATGGTGTTAAAATTTCCTCACTAAATTTCCCCTCCAAAACCTTCCCACCAAGCGTGCCTCCAAACCTTCATTCGATCTTTCGATTTGATCTTTTCATTGCGAAATCAGAAGGTAACCGTGTTCATGTATTTGTGTATTTCTTTGATCTTTTCATTACTGTGTATTCATGTATTGTATTTGATCATTACTCTGTATTGTTTTTCCTCTCTCCTTCATTTCGATTTCGATTTGATCAGAAGGTTCCCTTTCTCCCACTGTTAATACTCTCTCAAAGCATCAATCTAGGGCTCAAACCCGTTACAGTATGTTTTATGTTTTTTTTCAATCGCAAGTTTTTTTTCAATCTTAATGTTTTTTTTTCTAATATTTGTTTTTGTTTTGCGTCATTTTCTTCTCCCCTTTCACAGACCTAGGATGCAAGCCTATCAAGGTATGTTAAATGTTTTTTTTCAATCACAATATTTTTTCAGTCGTGAAACCCGATATGAGTCATAATATTGTTTTCAAGCAATATTTAGTTTTAGTTTCCAACCTGTTTGTTTAAATATGCGGCCCTAAAGCTTTCTTGATTAAAATGAGTTATTGTGTATATTTGGGCGCATTTCACTCCACACTTGACCTAGAAAATTCGGGTAAATTTCACTCCACACCTATCTATATATTTGGCCCTAAACAAACACTTATATTTCACGAACTTTCTTGATTAAAATGGGTTATTGTGTATCTACATATTGGTGGAGTAAATTTCACTCCCCTCTCTTTTGACTCTGTGATTTATATAGGCGGGATCTTAAGTTTGATTGAATGTTCCACTTCGAAAGCCTAACAATGGTGCCCGGGATTCTGAAGCTACTAATCTTCCCTTCTCTCTTTTAGTTTTTTTTGATTAGTTTTTGTCCCAAGATAAAATAGGTAATTTCTAACTAATTTGACATGTACTTTATTCTCACTTATTATTAACCTACAAGATGTTCTGTAAAAAAGAGGTTACATGCCACTTTAACTCATGCCAATACAATATTATTGTATTTAAAAAAGTGCTTTGACACAATTGTGACGGTTCCCTACATTCATTTGTGATGGTTCTTAAGAGATATTTCCTTTTCTCATAGATCCCATTCCAGTTATTAATAAGGTGTTTGATTTGGTGTCTCGAGAAGGAAAGCAATGAAAAATCAGTGTTAACATGAATTCTGCTAGACTTCCTATCTTTGTCATCGACTTTGTACAGGTAAATTATTCCTTATTGCTCACATATGTCTTGTTTGTCCCTTAATTCAAGTTTAATATTCTCTATGGGAGTGTACTTACTTCTATTAATTTGTTCTCTATCATTTTTCTTACTTATATTAATCTTATTTACGTAGAAGTGCAAATGATCGCTCTCTTATAAATTACAGTAACAAAAATGATTTGTGCAGTAAGAAATAAGGTCTTGGGTGTGTTAGGTTAAGGTTGATCCAAAGATTACTTAGATCTGATTCAGGTTTAAGCAACTTAGAACAATATAAAATGATAAGAAGAGTATGAAATTAAATATCACATAACCTTTACAAGGGTCGGGAAAAGCACATAAACACGTCCTAGTAGGACTAGGAACTCTTTGAGTTTTATACTATTCTAGATAGTTAAAGACTTCATATAATACCCATTCGACATAAGTTGACCCTTAGTAGGACTCATGGACCATAAGTACCACTAGGCCCAACAAAAATCTATATTACCCTTGATCCTTTAGAAAACTTATATAAAACTTGCTGAAAGCTTATTAACCTTGGATATCACATTATATTACCTCTGTGAGCAGCCGAAGCGATCAATAGTCAAAGGATAATTACTATTAATATCTTGAAAACACTTATTTCATCTATAAATTGTTAGATTTCTCACTCCTTCCATTGGCTGGACAGGTAATGAACTTAAAAATCCCTATATGAATCTCAATGAACAAAAGCATATCCTACTTTTGATCATTCTATGAAGAATTCTACTCTTTGTTGTTTCAATACTTGGGCTTGCAATCTGAAGGCTAATTCTTTGAAAGGTACTCTAGAGTTGGATAAAGGCATCTCTCCTTCATATGATAACAATAACCACCATCATATGATAATAAAAATATTTTACCTGATTGAAATATGTGAATTTGAAGTGACTAGGTGAATCCATATAGTTATAATAGAGTTGGATGTTAAGCTCATTCCCCTTATTATGAATATTAGGATGCTATTTTGTTTCGACGTTCACTAGGCAATATTATTTCGATCGTTTTGAGTACCATATAAAGTCTTCACACATATACACGATACCCGAGCACACTTAGTTTTAGAGTCCCTAGATTACATTGTACTAGGCACCTTAGTATTAGAGTCTGTACACATGTGTTTTGTATTAGGCACCTTAGTATTAGAGTCCCTAGATTACATTGCATTTCTAAGGAGTATCACCCCTGAAACCTAATAGGATCATCTAAGTCAACTAAAGAGATTCAACGTCAGTGAAGATTGCCATGTGTTTGGTAGTCTCTACTCTTTTTGTCAAACTAATGTTGGCGGGTCAGTTGGGGGTGTTGTTAAACCAAATCACTATCTCTGTGATACTATTAACTGGGCTGGTGGCCTTCATTATGCTAAGAAGTGCGATTATAAGGATTGTTTCGAATACTGAGTTAGTTGGAGGGGAGGACTCTAAGGATCAATTGCTTTATAATATATAACACCATGATCCTTACACAATATGCCCATAAATACATTCATCATATTGGAAATTAAATGATTTTGAAAGAACTTTGTTTAAAATCTCTATTAGAATGATTTATAATCTCTATTTTACCAATTCATTGCTTGTACACTAATGTGTAATGCCACCGAAACAAAATTCCACGTCCTAGCAAACTAGAGTCTCCTGGTTGCCCTCCTATTCGAGCCCTAACATTTGATGTTCTTATTATAGGTAATACTGATAATCATCGAATATTTAACTTTTTATATAATAATAATGAATTTAATGGTGTGTGTAATGGTTATGTATAGTTTTTGTTTAACATATCATGTTTTGATAAATTTCTCTTAATGCTTGTGTACCAAACAAATCGAGGTGCTTAGTCCTCTTTATGGAGATGTTCATGTTTCCATTCCCTATGTCAGTTAAGACGATTCTTGACCGAAAGATGATGCAATTACCGGGTTGCATTTGTTCAAAAAATAGTCACCTGAATTATCATCTAGGTATTATTTTATTTATAGATGCGATTTGGGTCTAAGGACTCGAGTAGAAATATGAAATCTATCAATCCCAACTTTTTTTGTTTCTAACCAAACGTTGATTTTGAAATCGCCAGTAGTAATTTATAGGTAATCATAATATATTTGACATTTTAACCATTGAATGATTAAAACCAAAGCACCAAATGGAATTAACTTCATTAGCAATAACCTTCTCAAAACCAAACTTTCTTCTGAATTCTTCCAACCTATTAACATCAACCATTGGTTCTAAGAAAATAAACGTAATCAACTTATGAAGAAAACACAATTTTTTATTGGTATACTCAGAGAGAGAGAGAGAGAGTCTAAAAGGGAGGGGAAAAGAGAGACTGAAAGAGAGGAGAAAATAGGGTTAGTTAAATGGTTTTGCCCTCTAAGTCGGCGAACTGGGTTGCAACCCACAAGGTAGCCCACTTTTAACCAGAAAATAAAAAAGGAGTGGCCCCATTCGAGCCCATAAATATAGACTGTATTTGCCACCATTAGCTTCTACTATCAGTTTAATTGAAGACAAGGAGCATCAATAAAACAAGAAGTAGCGTGAACTGGACAGATGCCTGATTAGAATAAGCAGGTCATCCCTGTTTCTCCTAACAATTATCATCAAGTATGTCTTATACCACCACAATATGTACACTTCTACTTTAAACGATCAACACATCCATCATGGCTAGATTCTCGAGCACTACTGTCATTACAATGATCACTTAAAACTGTTGGGGGTAGTCAGTCAGTTCACGAGTCTATCCCTGCATGATTTTCGTAAGTTTCATTGGGAGGTTATTTGTCATTCTTAAAAGAGTCTCAAATACCAGATTTATTTATATTGATTGGACAGGTGATTGTGGTGATCGTCCATCTACTTTTGGTTATTGTACATTTCATGGTCGTAATTTAGTTACCTGGCGAAATAAGAAACAAATTGTGGTTGGGAGGTCTAGTGCCAGGGTAGAGTAACATACCGTGTAATGGCTCATATGGTGTGTGAAATTTAATGGGTTTGGTCTTTACCCGATGATGTGGGTGTGAATGTTCCTTTTGTGATGTAAAAGCTTATTGTCACTCCTTATGTTCAATCAAGAGAGCAGCTAGGTGATAATTTCATTAAGTCGTTAGCTCCGCCTTCAGCAACTATTTTCTAAGTTGCACATATTTGACCTTTATGCTACATCTTAAGGATGAGTGTTAAAATTCTTATTCTTATTATTTAAGTAGCGACAATATTGTAATATTTCTAGCTTCTCTCGTTAAACATATAAAGGGGGGGGGGGGGGGCGTTGTTAATTGTAGACACAGAACCCTATTTCCCTCCTCTCTTCCCCTCTTGCCTTTTCACTTCAATCAAACATTAAACTCTACTTTTGCTAAATTCTCTCCTAGAGTTTCATTTAACTCGAAAGCTGAATATTGCAGTAAGTTTCTCTCTCCTCTAATCATAAATAGAGCCATAGTGGCACCAAATTCTTCTGGCCTTTTTTTTTGTAATCAACCCTTAAGAAATTAAGGAACTAATTAGATATAATAGTCCAGGAGTCCGCAACCTAAACTGAAATGTTGACGCTAGTGAATAGTTTAGGTAAAACATTTAGTCACTCATTCCCACCTTTACTTGCGCACATCTGTATTGGTTAATATTATCCTAATTATCCAAAAAACAAACACACTAGCCAGGGGCATAAAAACCCTAATTATTAGTGCCATATATCAAAAAATAAATAAATAGGCACTATGCATTACCTCAAACAAGTTGTCTAAGAAAAAATGTGATAATGAACCCGCAGAGATCAGAAAGAAGCATTATCTTCTAGTAAGGGGCACCTGCACCACAAATCAAGAAATATATATGGACATCAACATTCAGCAACTAAGATAACATAACTGGTGCATCTCTTTATACATATACTACTAATATTTCACAACTGGTATTCTTATGTTACCGCGTGAATGTCAAGAATTGCCTAACTAAAGCATCAAAATAGAAAGTTTTCATCTGTGAGAAACTAATTGTACATGATGGAAGCCAAAACTAAAGCAATTAATATATAAAAAGAGAGGTGGAGAGTTTGTTCCATACAATTAACATGATCATCCTCCTGTATAGGACCACAGTCTCCCTGATTAATGACTATCTTCTCACCCAAACACAGAGCCACTGTGTTGAAAGCACCCTCGACCCGCTGTAAATCCTTGTGTTGGATTGGGTCTTCATGTATGATTTCATCTGCTTCTATACTTTTATTGGTATATTCTATATACTCAATGACACTGCCAGGAGGAAACTCAGAGATCCTTTTTTGACAAACTACCTCTTGCTGTATTTCACCTTCTTTTAATTGATTCTCCACAATGCCCATATGTTCAACTGCAATATCTCCACCTCCTGACATTTTTTTGCACTATCTTTTGTTAAATCATCAAGTAGGTTCAGGATATCCATACAATTTTTCCCAAAATAAGAAATCTTTGCTTGGAATGATTATGAAGCTTGACGTCGATAACATGTCAAGTAAGTATAATGATTATCAATAATACGGTTCATATATATATATATGTGTCTTAAATCATTGTTTTTGGTTATTAAAGAGCTCAATCTTTTTATCACACTTTGTATTAATTATCAGGTGCAACATAAATTAGTCGGCTTGGTCTGTGGGAAAACTACTCTATACCCGAGGACAGTCCATATAGGGAAGACGAAGAATTGCAACCCAAAATCTGGCCTGTAGGACTCCGCAATCCTTGGCACTGCAGTTTTGATTCTGTGAGGCCTTCTTATTTTATGTGTGCAGATATAGGCCAAGTATTACATTACTCCTCTCCTCATTGTAATTTACTTTATTTTTATTATTATAAATTGAGCTGCGGATTCATGTTATCTAAGAAGGGATAAGATCTTGTATCCGCTTTTTGATTGGGGAGCCAGTTTTGACTCCGTTTTTTTTTTCATTCTGGTGTACAACTAAGTTCTGTCTAAATTTATGCAATTGCATAAGAAGTTAGTGTTCTAAAGCTAGAGGAAAAACTCACTAGAAAAAACTCGGGCTAAGGAGTTACTATTATTTTTGTCGTCCATGGCACAAAAATCCATGGGCCCGGACACATTACTTTCTTCATATTGACAATGTGACAAGAAATATTGAATGCTTATAACATTGAATATTTTTTTTTTTAATTTGATACAGTTCTAACATTGCATTTATTCAATATTGAATGCTTATAACGTTGTAATCTCATGTTAAAGTGCACCATGTTACAGTTCTAATTTTTTTAAATTTGTTATTTCAAACTTTGATTATTACATTGTAAATGGAATGTGCACTCCAGTGATTGACCAATCTTCCCTTGTATACAGAGCCGTTGACGACGAAGGAAATATTTAATGCTTAGAAAACATGTAAGATTAATATATGTAAAAGTATAGTTCCACTGCTATATAATTTCCTCCAGATAGATGATTATTATTAAACTCATACTATTATACATCATGAAAGTTCCACAATCGAAGTACTAAGCTTTTTGCAAGGCTAGTTTTGATCAAGTTGGCACTGCAATGAGGAGGGATACGCAGTAGAAACTGATTCGGCGTGGTTCTTCAATCGACATTGGCATCAAATTGATGAGTCCACCACAGGCTCCCAATCATAAAAACATCATATTTTCTTTTGTTGGAGCAAGACATAACTATTAAGAAGTTATCCAAGACCAATTTAACCAAACTGGAGGGAAAAGATGCTTCAATGGAATAAAATTATGGAGCTTCAACGGAAGAAGATATAACACTAAGATTTGTTTTTTGCTTGCATTGTAAATTTCCCTTTTCCCTCCTTAAGAGTTGTATTGTCATAAGATAGAGATTTTGTCATGGTTATCATGTTCAATGAAATCATTCATAGTCTTAATTTAATCTATTATATGTTGTATTCCACTGTTGATCAAATTGTTCTTTTCTTTGGCAGTTTTCTACTGTTTGGATTTAATCATTCATAATCTTGATTTAATAAATTGTTTGTTGTATTGTACTTCTTGCATTTAATGTGAGGTTGGTGGTATGATGTGGATAATTTTTATTTTTTAATATTTTAATTTATGTAAGTGGTCATAACACTTACAAAATCAACATTGTTTTCCTTACATATTAATATTTGTAAGTGTTTTGAACAGTTACAAAAATATATATATATTTTCTTTTGCAAGTGTTTATAACCGTTGTAAATTAAAAAGGTTGCTGAATTTTGCAAGTGTTTAAAACACTTGCAAAAGTTTAATATGCAAGTGTTCAGAACACTTATAATTTTTTTATAACGGTTGTCCGAAACGGATATGTGTTCCCAATGAACACTTGCAAATGACATTTGCAACAGTTTTGAACGCTTATATTTTTTTTGCAACGTGCCGATTTATAAGTGTTTTAAACACTTGCAAATGGCATTTGTAAGTGTTTAAAACACTTGCAAATCACCTATTTTGGTGTAGCGTAAGTTCAATTCTACCACCTTTGAGAGTTCTCTTAAAGTAGAAATCACAAACAATAAAAACATAATGATCAATATTGTTTAACAAATTAATATTGATGATACAACATGTCATCTTTCACCATGTTAAGATTATAACATAAGGTTTAGAGTAATATAAACTGATTTTAATTCAAATTTTTGAGTTTGAAAAAAATTCACTCTCCCCACCCTGAACCAAAAGGGGTTTTCTTTTCTAAATTTACATTTTACATTCAAAATTTTAATAACTAGTAGTAAAAAAATACCTTAACCCTGTCCTGATCAGAAAGGGACCTTCTCAGATCTCTATTAAAATATTTTATAATGAATTTCGAAACCAGAATAAGCACATGAAAATGCTTTGGTAGACAAATCTATGTGACACTCTACCTGATTAGATACCGGGTGATCTTGCCTTTATTAAATTAAAACATGATTTGCATATGGTTCATTCTTAGGAACACTGTCGAAAACTTTACTAACCACCTAGTATTCAAAAGCCGGTGCCAAATTTTATCTTCATTAGACAAATAAATAACCAAGAGGAAAACTAAATAAATCATTCATCACATGTAATATCTAAACCAATAAACAATAAAATGAATAAATAAAAAAAAAACTTGCTAAATAAGCCATCGGCTACAAACAAGCCAAAAAATTCAATAATAACAACCACATCCAAAACAAGCCTGAACTGAGATAATAAATTTGAAAGGGACAACACGACCAACTGAAATAGATTCCTACACTAGGAATGAAGAATAGATGCGTCTAATCCAAAACTCTGCAAGCATCCACCTGTGTTGCAGTTGTGTATCCCTGAGGCAGAATATCTAGTCTGGTATCCCTGTGGCCGGACACCTAAAAAATTTTGAAAATATATTTATAGCGAGAGTTAGTACTCAAAACATTTTGAAAATACTTAGCAAGAGTTTATCACAGTTCAAAATCGGTTATTGATTACACATGTTAGGTTCAAGTACACTCTCTTGAGTATCCTCACCCCTCAACTATTGTGCACGCCTAACGTTCTCTACTTAGCTCACCTAGCTGTACTACCCAAACTAACTAGACATAAGTATCAACCTGGACTATCAACATCTATGAGTCCCCATACCGCCTATATAGTACGCTAATCGAATTAACATTTCTCGTACGTTAAGAGTTGAAATTAGCATTTCATTTATCTTCTCAATTATTTGATTAAGTTTCACTACTTAATTTATTCTTTTAGATATACACTATCTAACTGTCTACTATCACACGTAAGTAGAATATTCACACACACACACACACACACACACACACACATATATATATATATATATATATATATATATATATATATATATATATATATATATATAGTAATAGTGTCTTTCCAATGACCACCATGAACATAAGGGAATTAACATTCCTACATGTTTTCACTTTCTCAATTAATTAAGTTTCTTCACTTAATTTACTTTTAGGATACCACGTCTACTTTCACGTACAAGTAGTATATTGTCATTTGTATATATTGTACACACTAATATATACCATTACGACGCCTCTTATAATGACCACCATTAATAAAAGGCATACTCTGCTATCAAGGTCATGTATCACTCACTACATTAAGACCATTGGTTCGGAATATCACCTCGAACCCAAAATCAAATCACAAATAATGGAGGCGAACATAGTTCTAAAACTTTGGACTAAGAACATACCTAACGTACCCAAATGTCCTACCAGTCTCACTAATACACAACACGCAGTGAGCCGCCTAAGTTCTATGTCTTGGGGCATAAAATCCTGGCCTCCCTGTAATTGGCAAGGTGGGATCGCCCACTGCGCGAGAACCTCCGTGATCACGGAGATACGCTAAATCATAAACATGATAACAAGCAACGTAACTTGCTATCATGATAGGAAGCAATGTAGGAATCGACAAGGCGGGATCCCCCACTACGCTGCTTGCTATCATGATAGCAAGCAACGTAGGTATGCTAACTCATAATCATCAATCATATCGGTACACACACAACCTATATATATATATATATAGGTATACACACAACCTAATAATTAACATTCGTACATAGTATATATCACTTAAATACTCACCGTACTTTCATTTTACGATTATTCTCCCTATCTCATTTAATTGAGTATTATTCTCTACTCTAAGGGCCCTAGTTACCCTTTATGAATTTAGTAGCTAAGTCTTAATTACCCTATTGGTTCATGCCATAAACTCACCCACGCTTTCCCATAATCACATTCTCATTCTCGCGAATTAATTATATTGTCGTTAAATCTCATTTAATCATCGTCTTAATTCTCTCGATGTGACTTAACTCCCATAACCCTATCTTGGACTATTGCAATATAAAAGATCCCTCATTGTATTCTAATATTCTCCTAAAGTTTTTTCAACAACAATTTAGGAGTTCTAGGCAGAAAGGGAGATTTTACCTTTTTCTGGGAACTGAACCGGTTCGCCTCTGACCCAAACCGGTCCACTCCTTTGAACTTCGTTTCCTTCGTTTTGCAAATGAATTTTTCACCATTAATACACCTATAACTTTCTTGTTTCTCCACCAAACTCCAAACCAATTGTCCCAAATCCTTCTCACATGTATTAGGACAGTTTCTAATGTAATTTTTGCCTCAAAACATTACGAATAACATTCACTAATGGGTTTAAACCTCTAACCCTCTAGAACCCTAGGTTTTCATGTTCTTTGATCGAGTGGAAAAACCGAGCGTCCGTGTAATACGCTAGTCGTTGTTATCGGCTTCCAACCTCAATACAAAAAAACCTAAACTTGTAACTACACTCTTAAGGAGTATAGTGGCGAGTCTGGGTATCGAATCCACAGGGAATGGTTGATAGAATTTAATTGATTTATTACTTCTAAAGAAAAAATGAAAAAGACGATGATGGTTGAAAAGGGAAAAAATAAGTAAATAAAGAAGTTAAATTAATTAAGATGAATGAGAAAGTAGGTTGGAATACAATCCCCCTAACCCTAGTAATTTACCGTTTAGAAACCTAGAATTGTAAATTATAAATTTGAATGAATCCAGTCTTTATAGATCCTAAGCATTACATATATGAGGATCAAGCCCGCACCATATGAAATCAAAGGTAAATATAAAGTGGTGATAAATAATTATACGCACATCGTATTCTTAAACATCCCAAGTACCTAGGGCAAGAGAGATTAAAAGATCTACAATGGTTGTAAAATTGTCTCGCACGACTCTTTTAAATTTTTAATTTAAATTCTATTTTCTACATAAGTAATTTACATTGGGATGGGTTCATGCATCCCAACCTTTAAAAACTTAGCTAGGAATGATTTTATTAAATGAAAATAAATTCATAACAATGCATGTAATTGTGGATCTAAGAAACATTGTAAAAACAAAAATTACAAAACAATTGAGAATTGAATTGAAAATAAAATAGAGAATAAATAAGAGAATGAAAAATTGATACTTGTATTCAGCAATAGGGAAAAGAGATGAACTTGAATCCAGAAAAATTCTTCTTCTTCTTCAAACTTACAAAAAGACTCTCTAAAATCTGACTTTCTCTCTCTAAAATTCTATTCTACTCTCTAGAATTCGTCTCCCCTTGAAATGAGGTAGGGCTTGGTCTTTTATAGCACCAAGTAGCACTAATTTGACAGCTAGAATCGCTTGTTGCGCAAGTTTCACCAATTAATCACCTCAAAATCTGCATAATTAATGCCAACAATTCTCCCCGCCGGCCCGGTCCGGACCCGGATCGGTCCTGTTCCATCCGGATCCGTCCTGTTCCATCTGGATCTGTCCTGTTTCATCCGGATCGGTTTGGTTTCTGGTCCATTTCTCTTCATTATCGCGCAACTTCAAAACATCGTAACTTCTTCACCGTAGCTCGGATTGAGGTGCCATTTTTTCCAGTGTTCTTGTAATTGTGAGCTCTTCAACTTTCTAGTTGGGCCCACCTCTGGACTAAGGCTGAAAAATTACAAAAATGCCCTTCAACTCTCCTTTTCTTGGTTTCTTTCACTATTTTGAGTTCTCCTTCGCACTAACTTGCATGGAATACCTGTAAACCACATGCGAAATACACACAACACGAAATACTTGCCAAAATAGGTTAGTAGCATAAATACGAGACAAATTCAAGATATATACACAACACGGGATCATAAAAATACTGAAATTAAGGGGATAAATGTGAAGAATATGTGCCTAATCACACCTCCTAACTTAGAATTTTGCGCGTCCCGAGCAATGCAAATGAATCTAACCAAAATTCCACTCTTGAAAATTCCTTTATTGAAATAAAATTCCACTTTCGCAGGCAAGAGATTGCATTGAGCATATGCAATAAGCCTTTAAACCCCTAGGTTACCCTAGTAGGACGAGTTTTGTCTCGTGAGGGTTTGCAGTGAATACACCCACAAAATTCTTTATTGACTCAAATAAATATGAAAATACTTAAAAATTGTACAATTTATACTTTTCGAAAAATAATCACCATAAATTCATATTCAAATGTCTTAAACCATAGTGTGTGTGTGCAAAGCCAAAAATTCAACCTCAAATTTCCACCGATTAAGCATTACGTTACTTTTCGAAAATTCGTTTTGATTCAAATTCTTACGGATGCACTCACAAACGAATCACTCGGATTGTGGTTATTTTCTCTCGGTATGCCTGATATAAAGAGTAAATATAATGGACACAAATTCACGCATACAAAATTGAAAAGAAGGAAATATATGGTGCAAAGATCTCATCATCGGAGTACGGTTATTAGGAAATGGGAACATCACCTCTAATTCACACCATTTAATCTCTCATATTATCTTTTCATATCTTAGCTCTCCACGCGGTAATTAATTTTGCCATTCGGACTCAGTTAGGACTTTTTGGGTTAAAAGGTGTAAAGGGTAAAAATTGGGAATGGACAAAATGTTCGGAATGGAAAATGTCCTTATGATGTCCATTAGTGCCTTTTCGGGCATTTGCTAATTTTTCTCTTTCTTTTTCTCTTTTCATTTTTTTTCTATTTTTCTCTTGCCCCTTTTTATTGCACAATTTGGACTTACTTGATGAATTTTCTCAATTTTTACAATTCCGGGCTATTTGGGTTTTTCGGGTTATCAAACGAAAGGAAAATATTTTATTAGGCTCAACTTGGGTTGCAAAGGGATAATTTTGTTTTTCACAACTTTTTATGGTTAATATTTTTGGGTAACAAACGAGGGCCTACTTCATCGTCCAAATTGCTAATCACATTACCATATGCATCTCGAGATTAATTAAGTTTAGAGATATATTTAGCATGAATTTCGAGATAACATCTCACACATTTCCCATAACCGATTAAAACAAAGGATTGAGATCATCAACGACTTATTAAAACGTTGAAAAGAACTTTGAGTTAATCATAAACTCGGATTGATTTAAAATCTCATGAAAAATCGAAAGGCTCAAAATCTCATCGGGTTTGATCAATCTCCACACTTATTCGTAAAGTCGTCAATTTTCTTTCAATTTCCATCTTCGGTCAATTTTGGCTTAGTGCATTATGATTGTTAACAATTTGAGACTTTAAATAGAATAAAGGTGATATTTTTGAAAATTTTAAATTCCAATTTTTATTTATTTTGAAGAAAAATATTTTTGGTTTTTTCAACTTTTTTGAAATTTGTGAAATTTTCTAAAAAAAACACAATTGGAAAGAACATGTGATCGAATCAATGAATCTAAACAATAAACGGGAAGAATATCCCACACCCCCTAACTTAAATGCTGCATTGTCCTCAATGCGAATTAAGAACACAACATAAAGATAGGAAAAGAAAGATATTACCCAAATGGAGCGATCCCCGATGAGTGCGAGTCCATTGAATCTACAAAACATGTTAGAACCAAGCATAACAAAAAAAGAATAACAAAAAATTTAACTAATTACTCTAAACTATAAAAAAAAAGGAAAAAGAAAAAGCTAATTATGTATAACCTACGATTTGAAATTCTAATAAGTCATACAGTAGAAGTCGGAAAATTTGAGGGTCCTCCCAAAATACAATTTGACTTTGAGGGATTAATGGTGTACCCTCATTAGGATGCATGCCTCCCGGAAAATAAGAATTCCGTCGAAAAAACGGAAGGCATGTGCAAAGTTTAAAAAATGAACCATCACCAATAAAATTTTTTAGGGGGATAATGAGGGATTTGAGTGCACAGGGGGACAAGTACCATTGGGATCCAAGAAAAATAGAATCACTTCCCAAAGATTTTTCAAGTAGTATGGGAAGCGGATCACACAAACAGAAAGAGTCCATCTTGGAAAATAATTTAAGCATAGAGTGATTGTCCTCAAAATCTTCTCTCCCCACTATTATCGAACCATTAAATTCATCACAAAAACTTGACGCGACTAAGAATTTGTCTCAAAAGTGCGTTTTCTCTAGGCTCAAGTACAAGCCTGTCGCGTTAGTAATAATTCGATAAATCGGGATCGTATCCACAGGGATCAATAATCGGTATTTGTATAGGAGAAGTTATTAAATCTTGAAATGATTCCTCAAAAGAATAAGAAAAGATGATTAATGATTGGGAAATTTCTAGTGAAATAAAAAATGTTTCCAAGAAAAATAAACTAAAATTTGTGAAGAAATTAAATTGACAAATGAGAGAAAATAGGGTAGGGTACAATCCCTCAAACCTTAACAAATTACCGTGTAGAATACTAGAATTGAAAATTAAAATTCTTGACTAAATCCAGCCTTTATAAATCCTAAGTATTACATATATGAAGGATCTAGCCCTCATCATATGAAATCAAAGGTAAATATAAAGCGGTGAATGGACAATTACACTCGCAAAGCGTTCTTAAACATCTCAAGTACCTAGGGCAAGCGAGATTAAAAGATTGACCATGTGTGTGTAATTTTCATTCACCATTTAGTCGAAATTTAATTTACCCTCTATTTTCTATTCATGTAATTTGATTCGGAGTGAGTTCATGTACCCCAGCCCTTAATAATTTAGCTAGACATGATTTGATTAAAGAACAACTTCATACACAAAATTATAGGTCTAAGAACTATTGAAAATAATTTGCAAAACAATTGAAATTTGACTAACATAAATACCAACTAAGAGAAAGAAATTGTTATACTTGATTTCAGCAACCGGAAAAGACTTGAATCCAGAAATTGTAATCACTCTTACAAACTAGGGTTTATGAAAACTCCTATGAAAATTTCCTACTTCTGAATTTCTCTCTCTAAAATTGACTTAAAATTCTCTCTAGAAAAACCTGCCTTAGAATGAGGTAGGGCATGGGCTTTTATAGCTCCAAGTACTACGAATTTGACAGCCAGGGATGCTTGTGGCACAAGATTTTACTAGCTACGCACATCAAAATCTTCACAATAAATGCCAGGATTTCGCATGACCGGACCGGTCCGGATAGCCCTTGGATCGGTCCGTCTTTCAGCCACCGGATCGATTCTTTTTTTATTCTACCAGATCGGTCCGTTACCCACCGGATCGATTCTGTTGTCATCGGTTCGGCATCCATCCGGGGTCTACTGGACTTGGATCATTTCGGATAGGTCCGGTACCTACCGGATCGGTCCGTTTTTCTTCCTTGTTGACTTTTCTCTATCCTCTTTGACTGGCCATAACTTTTGATCTCGAGCTCCGATTTGAGTATCGTTTCTTCCGATGCTCTTGTGAAATCAAGCACTTCAACTTCCCTTTAGATGTCGAGTTCTAATTCTGGCTAAAAATTTACTCTTTTGCCCTTTGACTTTTCTTCCTTTCATCATTTCCTTTCTTCCGGTTTCTTTCTCTCTTTTCTTGCACTAAATTCCTATAAAATCCATCAGAAATACACGAAACTCGGGGAAATTGTTAGAAACAATCAATGGCAATGATATGGAATAAAAATGATTCAATTACCTTGTTAGAGATATCAAAATCACTAACTTAAGGGGCTAAATTCCGAAGAATTTATGCTTGGTCAAATCCCCCTAACTTAGAACTTTGCACGTCCCGGGCAATGTAAAAGAAATTAGTTTAATGCTCCATTTCTCCATTCCAATGCTTCCTTTATAACTTCTCTCACTTCAAAATTTCTGCAATGCTCATCAAAACTTTAACGCCCCTAAAATCATTGGATTCCATACCCCGGCCTAACACATACTTACTACTCCTAACTCCTAAGACTCTTATTTACAATAATCACCCCATACATGTCGGGGGTGCGACGACCTCATCGCTCTTTTTCAGTCAATCCCCATAAATGGGGTCCGACAGCCAGATTGTGTCGGCTTCCTTGACGATTGCTTCCACATACGGCTTGATACGATGCCCGTTGACCTTAAATGTGTTTCCCCCTTTCTCATCTTTGAGTTCAACAGCTCCATGGGGAAATACCTCTTTCACAATGAATGGACCCGACCATCTTGATCGCAATTTTCCAGGAAACAAGTGCAACCTCGAGTTGTAGAGAAGGACTTTTTGTCCCGAATGAAACTCTTTCCTACGAATGATTTTGTCATGAGCTCGTTTCATTTGATCTTTGGATATTTTAGCACTTTCATACGCATCGTCGCGTATTTCTTCCAACTCATTCAACTGAAGTTTACGTGTTTCACCGGCCTTATCCATGTTGAAGTTCACCCTTTTGATAGCCCAATACGCTATGTGTTCGATCTCTACCGGAAGATGACAAGGCTTGCCATACACATATCGAAATGGGGTCCCAAGGGGATTCTTATATTTCAGTTCTATATGCCCAGAGCGCATCATTCAATCTGAGAGACCGGTCTTTCCTATTAGGTTCGACTGTCTTTTCAAAGATATTTTTGATTTCCCGATTGGCGGGCTCGGCTTGGCCATTCGATTGAGGGTGATAAGTTGTTCCAACTTTATGGACAACTCCATACTTTCGCATGAGCTTCTCCATAGGCCTATTGCAAAAATGGGTACCATTATCACTGATTATGGCCTTAGGCATTCCAAAACGAGAAAGTATATTTTCTTGAATGAATTTTATCACCACTTTATTGTCATTCGTCCTTGTAGCTATGGCCTCTACCATTTTGAGACGTAGTCTACAGCGACGAGGATGTATAGAATACCAAAAGAAGGTGGAAAGGGACCCATGAAGTCAATACCCCAATAATCAAACAACTCCAAGACTAGAATTGGGGTTAATGGCATCATGTCACGGCGAGTAATAGCTCCCATTCTTTGGCATCTATCGCATGATTTACAAAAAGTATTCACATCCCGGAAGATTGTGGGCCAGTAGAGAACGCTTTGAAGGATTTTCGCAGCAGTTTTATTTTTGGAAAAATGACCTCCACATGCTTCCGTATGACATAATCGAATTACCCCTTGGATTTCTTCATCAGGTACACATCTCCGGATGATTTGATCAACACAATACTTAAACAAATATGGATCATCATAAAAGAACATGCGTGACCATGTAATGAACTTCCTTCTCTCTTACCGAGTCCAATTAGAGGGAACAACTCCAGTGACAATGTAATTGACTATATCCGCAAACCAGGGGAGAGAAGAAGTAGCAAATAGATTTTCATCCGGAAAATACTCGTCTATGGGAATGGGATCAATAGGTATGTCGAACGATAGGCGTGACAAATGGTCAGCTACGACGTTCTCTACTCCTTTCTTGTCTTGAATCGAGAGGTTAAACTCTTGTAAGAGTAGGATCCACCTGATTAGACGGGGTTTGGCATCTTTCTTACTCAAGAGATATTTGAGGTCCGAGTGATCAGTGAAACAAATGATGGGCGACCCAACAATGTAAGAGCGAAATTTGTCTAGAGCAAAAACGACTGCTAGTAACTCTTTCTCGGTAGTAGAGTAATTAAGTTGAGGGCCAGATAATGTTCTGCTAGCATAGTAAATAACATGAGCTTTCTTGTCCTTTCTTTGTCCAAGAACGGCCCCAATCGCGTAATCACTTGCATCACACATAAGCTCAAAGGGGAGTGACCAGTCAGGAGCTTGCATGATAGGAGCGGAGATTAGCATGCTTTTAAGTTTATCAAAAGCTTCTTAACATGCTTTATTCCACTCAAATGGAGTGTCCTTCATGAGAAGATTACTCAAAGGTCTAGCAATGGCGCTAAAGTCTTTAATAAATCTTCTATAAAATCCAGCATGACCTAGAAAGGACCTCACATCTTTAAGTGATTTTGGCGTGGGTAACTCAGCTATTACTTCAATTTTTTCTCGATCAACTTCAATCACCCTAGATGAGATTATGTGGCCTAAAACTACGCCCTCGGTAACCATAAAATGGCATTTTTCCCAATTGAGTACTAAGTCTTTTTCCACACACCGGAATAGAACTTTTTCAAGATTAGCCAAACATTGGTCGAAAGATGGACCGAAAACGCTGAAATCGTCCATGAACACCTCAAGACCTTTTTCAATCATATCGCTAAAGAGACTTAGCATGCACCTTTGAAAAGTTGTTGGTGCATTACATAACCCAAATGGCATATGTTTATAGGCAAATGTACCAAACAGACAGGTAAAAGTCATCTTTTCTTGGTCAAGTACCTCCACTTCAATCTGATTATACCCAGAATATCCATCTAGGAAACAGTAGTAAGGATGGCCCGCCACTCATTCAATCACTTGATCGATGAACGGTAAGGGAAAATGGTTTTTTCTTGTTCCGGCATTGAGCTTTCGGTAGTCAATGCATACACGCCACCCGGTGGTGGTGCGTTGAGGTATTAGTTCTCCCTTGGCATTTTCAACCACGGTCATACCCGATTTTTTTGGAACGACCTGAATTGGGCTCACCCATTTACTATCAGAAATGGGATAGATAATTCCAGCATCTAGCAATTTGATAATTTCCGCTCTTACAACATCTTTCATGGTTGGGTTCAATCGCCTTTGCATCTCACGCGAGGGCTTCACCTCTTCCTTAAGATGGATTTTATGGGTACAAATCAATGGACTTATACCTTTCAAATCTGCTATAGTCCAACCAAAAGCATTCCTATGCTTCCGTAACACATCCAACAACATACCCTCTTGCTCTTTTTCTAAACTGGAAGAAATAACAACATGAAATGTATAATTATCTCCCAGAAAAGCATATTTGACATACGAGGGTAGTTTCTTCAACTCAAGACTAGGAAATCTATTTTCAGAGGGAATCATGGTTGTCTCCCTCGAAGGTAATTCTTCAAACCTGGAAATCCAGTCAACATCTATTAAACTCTCAAAACTCACATCTTCTTGTAACCAAGTTTCCAACTCTTCCACCTCACGCTCAAACGCAGTATAACGACTCTTTTTCTCACCACTTTGCACTAAACACACCTCCAATGCATCTCCTCCTATGATTTTTCCAATGTGTTCATCCACCACTTCTTCAATAAGATCAACCTCAAGAATTTCATCCTCATCACCCATTTGGTTAGTGACATTGAAAATATTGGTCTCGAGAGTCATGTTTCCAAAAGTGAGTTGCATTTGGCCATTTCGTGTATTGATCAAAGCATTAGCAGTAGCTAAAAATGGACGGCCTAATATTATTGGAACATGATTTTTCGTATGGGGAGCAGGCTCAGTGTCCCAAATGACAAAATCAACAGGGAAGTAGAACGTGTCCACTTGAACTATCACATCCTCTACAACCCCACGAGGCACTTTCACTGTTCGATCAGCTAACTGTAGAGTGATTCAGGTAGGTTTTAAATCACGTAAATCAAGCTGCTTATAGATGGAGTATGGAAGTATGTTCACACTCGCACCTAAGTAAAGCAATGCTTTTTCCACTCTTTTTTCTCCTATGACACACGAAATTGTGGGTACACCAGGATCCTTGAATTTTGGTGGTAAATCATTGAGAAGGACCGAGCTCACATTTTGTGCCAAGAAAACATTCTTCTAAACCTTGAGCCGTCATTTGACAGTTAAAAGATCTTTGATGACCTTAGCATATGCTGGAATTTTTTGAATAGCATCAAGGAATGGCAAGTTCAATTTTACTTGCTTCAAGACATCCAACACTTCTGTACGCGACGCCCCTTTTTTGGGTGGAGCTAAGCGTTGAGGAAATGGAGCAGAAGTTGGTGGTTTAACTTGAATTTCAGATTCAACTCCCTCATCCTTGTCTTCCGTATCCAATGGAATCTCAGCAGACTCAGAAATTTTAGATTCCTTGGGAATTTCAGGTTCAACTCCCTCATCTTTGTTCGTTGGAAGTTTTGGTGCTAGATCAATTACGCGGCCACTACGAAGAGTAGTAACAGCTTGACATTGTTCTGGCAAATCCGATGATGTGGAGCTAACCGTGGATTGTCCTTGAAGAGGAGGTCTTTGGCCTTGGGCTGGGAATTTACCCTTCTCCTGAGTATTCAATGCTGATTGCAACCTAGAAATGCTAGTATGAATTTCAGTGAACATTCGATCATATTTAGCATTGCTCTCTTTTTGAGATTGAATGAATTGATTCAGGTTATCTTCAAGAGATCGCCTAGGTGGAGCGACATACGGACCAGGAGGTGGTACCTGCATAGGAGGATGCATCTGAGGAGCCACTTACTGAAATTGAGGAGGTGGTGGTAGAGTCATATGTGGGTTAGGAGCCATCACCCCTTGGGGTTGTCCATAATTGAACCCAGGATTATTCCTCCATGATTGATTATATGCATTCCCTTGCTGTACATTATAATTTCCACGAAACCCCCCTATTGCCTCAACTTGTTCACTGTACATTGCCTTGTATGCAGGGATGGTAGGACATTCTTTGGTAGAATGACCTGCAACACAAATGGCACACACTTTCTCCTTCCCGACTTGCACGGGTCCAGCTATTTCTCTCAATCGCACTTCAAACATGTCTCTGAAATTCTTTTCCAATTGGTCAAACTTGCGATCCAACAAAGTGTCCTTGTCCAAGTGATAGATACCGGACGCAGCAGGCACATTGGACACTTGTCGATTTCTATTTTGACTATTGGGATCAGAAATATCCCATGCTTGGGTAGTCTCTGCAACATATTTCAGATGAGCCTCAGCATCGCTTGAGTTTAACTCCCAAAAAGGTCTTTCTCACATGGTTTGAACAAGTTGTTTAAATGCTAAAGTAAGACCTTGATGGAAAGATGAAATCAAATGATGTTTTTCAAAGCCATGATGTGGGTACGCATTAACTAACTCCTGAAATCTCTCCCAACACTTATCGAAGGCCTCATTTTCATTTTGTCGAAAAGATGGTATTTGGGCTTTAACATAATTAGTTTTGTGTTGGGGAAAAAATTTGGAGAGAAACTTAGTTTGCATATCTCTCCAAGATAACATAGAATTTGGGGGTAGCGACCATAGCCAGGTCTTAGCTTTATCCTTTAAGGAAAAAGGGAAAAGCTTTAATCGGATAACATCTTGTGGGCAAGCTTGGTCACCAAATGTCTCACATGCTTCCTCGAACTCTCTAATGTGGAGATATGGTTTTTCAGAATCCATCCCATGAAATGTAGGAAGAATTTGAATCATCCCATTACGAAAGTGGAACTGACCGGCATTATACGGGAGTAAAATGCAACCAGGGGTAACAGTTTTCTCAGGAAATAACAAATCTTTCATGGGAAGGTATGGTATCTCATCGTCTCCAGCACAAACACCAACACTACCTTGCACAGACATATTGCTACCGAAAGATTCAGAATTCTCACTCAGTGTTTGACTCAATGAACGACTTGTAATTGAATTGTTAGGCGAAGGAGGTGGAACCCAAAAATGAGGAGACTCAGTGGTATGAGAATTTTCAGAATTTGCTTCGGCAATAGGATTTTCGTGAACTTGGGTAGAAGATGAATTTTGCATATAAGCGCAAAAGAGATGAGATGTAAAAAAAATATATTTTTTTTGAAATCACTTGTAGATAAAATTAACTTTCCTAAATTATACCAATTGATGATCCCCGGCAACAGCGCCAATTTGATCGAGTGGAAAAATTGAGCGTCCGTGTAATATGCTAGTCGTTGTTATCGGCTTCCAACCTCAATACAAAAAAACTTAAACTTGTAACTACACTCTTAAGGAGTATAGTGGCGAGTCTGGGTATCGAATCCACAGGGAATGATTGATAGAATTTAATTGATTTATTACTTCTAAAGAAAAAATGAAAAAGATGATGATGGTTGAAAAGGGAAAAAATAAGTAAATAAAGAAGTTAAATTAATTAAGATGAATGAGAAAATAGGTTGGAATACAATCCCCCTAACCCTAGTAATTTACCGTTTAGAAACCTAGAATTGTAAATTATAAATTTGAATGAATCCAGTCTTTATAGATCCTAAGCATTACATATATGACGATCAAGCCCGCACCATAGGAAATCAAAGGTAAATATAAAGCGGTGATAAATAATTATACGCACATCGTATTCTTAAACATCCCAAGTACCTAGGGCAAGAGTGATTAAAAGATCTACAATGGTTGTAAAATTGTCTCGCACGGCTCTTTTAAATTTTTAATTTAAATTCTATTTTCTACATAAGTAATTTACATTGGGATGGGTTCATGCATCCCAACCTTTAAAAACTTAGCTAGGAATGATTTTATTAAATGAAAATAAATTCATAACAATGCATGTAATTGTGGATCTAAGAAACATTGTAAAAACAAAAATTACAAAACAATTGAGAATTGAATTGAAAATAAAATAGAGAATAAATAAGAGAATGAAAAATTGATACTTGTATTCAGCAATAGGGAAAAGAGATGAACTTGAATCCAGAAAAATTCTTCTTCTTCAAACTTACAAAAAGACTCTCTAAAATCTGACTTTCTCTCTCTAAAATTCTATTCTACTCTCTAGAATTCGTCTCACCTTGAAATGAGGTAGGGCTTGGTCTTTTATAGCACCAAGTAGCACTAATTTGACAGCTAGAATCGCTTGTTGCGCAAGTTTTCACCAACTAATCACCTCAAAATCTGCATAATTAGTGCCAGCAATTCTCGCCGCCGGACCGGTCCGGACACGGATCGGTCTTGTTCCATCCGGATCGGTCCTGTTTCATCCGGATCGGTTTGGTTTCTGGTCCATTTCTCTTCATTATCGCGCAACTTCAAAACATCGTAACTTCTTCACCGTAGCTCGGATTGAGGTGCCGTTTTTTCCAGTGTTCTTGTAATTGCGAGCTATTCAACTTTCTAGTTGGACCCACCTCCGGACTAAGGCTGAAAAATTACAAAAATGCCCTTCAACTCTCCTTTTCTTGGTTTCTTTCACTGTTTTGAGTTCTCCTTCGCACTAACTTGCATGAAATATCTGTAAAGCACATGCGAAATACACAAAACACGAAATACTTGACAAAATAGGTTAGTAGCATAAATACGAGACAAATTCAAGATATATACACAACACGGGATCATGAAAATACTGAAATTAAGGGGATAAATGTGAAGAATATATGCCTAATCATTCTTCATCTATTATTTATCAAAATCCAGATTTAATTTGTGGATTATCATACAAAATATCTACTTTATTATCCTCTACAGATATCAAATATTTTTACATGCAATTACTACCCCAAAATGCATTTAAATCAATCTTTTCTTCTGAAAATCATAAAGATAATCAATATAATTGAAACCCTAGTAACATGGGTATTGGAACTTCATATTGATTGTAATAAGCACTTGACTTAATAGGTGTGATATGATTTTGTGGTGGTGATGATGGATTGATGTTCTTCTCTTCCAATCCTCGCTCCTTAAATGATTTGTATGCAGGGGCAAGGTCCAATTCTTCAAGAACACCTCCTTAATCTTTGAGAATGGTCTTTACGCCTTCTCTAATGGCCTCCCTTAGGTTTTTGTGTTTCTAACCTTAGCTTATGCCTCTTTTTATTTGATATAGAGTTGTAAATTTGGTAGGTATCTAAACCTCCTTTTGCCAAATGAGCAAAACGCTCTCAATAGGTGCCAGTTTGGTCTAAATTGACCCGGGACCCAAACTACACCCCGAGTATACTATTACGACTATTTTGACCTTTTCAGAAATATCCGTGACCTTGTAATCATCATCCAAGTCACTTTAAATATATTTTCTATCTCGACCCCAATTTAGTCTACACATGACTCCCGATTGAGATAAAATCAAATACGCCCATATCACTCGATATGACGTAAATCAATAATCATCAATTATTTACTATTCACACTTAGTAAATTTCATTTCATAATATTAATTAGCATCTGTCTCTCGATTAATATTTAATAATCACATTTATTATTTAATCACATTAAATTACGCCATTCGTGTAATTTAATTGAAACGTATTTCTCCTAATTAATTTTGGAACTGAGTAAATTTCAAATATGCAGAAATACAGGTGGTTACAATCTAAACATGGAAACGTTTAGTGTATGTTAAAAAATACATACTCATCATGAAGTAACTAGTGTTAAAGGTACAAAACATTATAGTATTGGTCGTGAGGGATTTTACCAATGTGAAGGGAGAGCCCCATTTGTGTTGGATGGAGACTTTGATAATATCCTTTCCAATATTGTAGACCACCTGCCAGTTCACCTTGATCAAATATGGAAGAGAAGAAGGACCTTACCACAATCTCAAGTCTTCAATCAAACACTTCAGTTTAGTAAACTTATGACGTTCCATTTGGTGATATATGTAATTCATCTTCTTTATCTAATTAAAAGTTTAACTCAAGAATTTGTTCATCGCTTGTCGTTAATGCGTGCAATTGGGTAAGAAGATGACAAGGGTCAGGGTATGATGGGGTTGGGGAGGAAGTAGGGTTGGTCGCGTCTGAGTGAGAGAATTATTTTTCAACTTAGTGAGAAAGGGTTTGGTTTAGGGTTTTGAGATTTTAATGATACGTGTCAGATTCTAGCACAGTTTAGAATTGTGCAATATTATCCTTATCTAAGCGTACCAAAATTAGAATTTTTGGTGAAGATATGCATTTTGTTCATGAATGGGCCTAGGAAGTGTATGAACCTAATACGTCATCCATGGTTTTATCTCGTAAGTCATCCATGGTTTATCTTATCGAAGATTACTGGAATGTGTTACAAAAGTGAGTTAAATTCATTTTCAAGTCAATTTAGCTATTCGACATTCTCTTCTTAACATTTCTTTAAAACCTTAATCTAAAACAATATCTAGTAGAATTAAAATTAGAGGTATGTACAATTCATTTGAATTATGATATCCCAAAAGGAAATAATCAGTGGCTAAGAAGTGGACTCTCATATCATCTAATTGGTTATTAGGATGTCATATACGTTCTTTACATTTTTTCCTCTTTTTAGACAAAAAAACACAATTTAAGGACGCTCTTATGTGGCTAATATTTTTCCTCCCATAAGTTTCTTATGTGGAAAGGGAGCTTGACACAAGCTACCCTGGATTCATGAATGATGGGTCATAATGGATGGCTAATTACACCGACATTAAATTTGTTGGTAAGATAATAATTGGATCCTTATTCCTATCGTTCACTTTGTAAGGGTCAGGCATAGACATCTAAAAACTTGATTATTTACTGTTTTACGGTCATAGAAATTGCTTGCCGACAAATACAATTTCATAAGTTTAAAATCAAATCCTCCTCACCCCCGCCCTTCTATCCCAACGCCCCTGCAGTAAATTAGCACATAACTTTCTTTCCATGTAATTCTTTTCTCAAGAATATTATGTAATTCTTCTAAATAAACCATTTCCTTTTTTTTGATATGTGATTGTGCATTTGTATTTCAATCTCAACCAAAAGTCATAAATATAAACATGAAATAAGACAAATTTTCCTTTTTCTTTATGCTTTGATGACCAACTACAACATATAATTTGAGGCCTACTGATGTAAAATGGTGGATAATTATTCTCAGTGGAAACCTAGACTTTATCTTGAACAATATTTTCATAAATACTAAACCTCGATCGATTTTCTATAAAGAATTGTGTTCCGTTTTTTATAAATAAAAAAGAAAAGCAACATTTGAGGTTCTGACCAAGGGATTTGTCTTACTGATCCAAAGGATGGGTGTGTCATTAGTTATATTAGTGAAGGGGAAAAAGTAATTTATGAGTTTTGTCATCACAAGATGCTTTATGACAAGAGCAAAATCAGTGGATCTTTTGAAATAGATTACTTTTTTTTTCCTTTTTGACTTAAGTTTCAAAATTCATAATCACGAGGCTTTATCTCAAACATAGTATCTGCAACACGATGTAAGTAAAAAAAAATCATTTCAATAATAATTAGAGGAGAAGATTGATTGAATTGGCAGTTTCCAATTGAGGAATTATTTCAGCCCAATTTATTCAAGTTTTGCCAATGTTGTGAAGCCATTGTACATATGATATATTTTCGTTTGTTTTTATTAGTCTGTCATTGTTATGAATTCCTTCTATTTGTAACTCGTTTGCTTTCTCTATGTCACTATTTCCTTCTTTTATACTTCTTCAATTCTACCTCTAATAACAGTTGTATTCATGAGATGTAGTAGTAGATACCATATTTTGGTAAAATGAGAAGTTGTGTTATTATAATAACTTAGTTGTTTTAATAATATTTTACCTTCCACACACATAATGTTATCTCTTGCTATAAAAATAAACCTTTTTTGTTGGCTCTTGTAAGAATTTTGGAAATGGAGACCAACTGCTAAACATTTGCTTATTAAACATAATATGAATGTTTTTTTCAGCGAATTATCGCAACTCAAGTGGATTTTATCCTTGTTGGAATTTATATATAACACATATTCATTTATATTAGATTCTCTTTGAGGTCTACATGCTCATTTGTTTATCAATTTAATGTAATTTATATTGTGTTTCTTGGTAATTCTAGGTAAAAGACACAATTCATTAAAGAATGCTCACTCGTTTTCTCCTTTTCAGGTGAAGTGTAGCATTAGATAGTTTTTTTATTTACCTTAGCAGCTGAAGTGTAGCAGTAGAGTCAATAATAATATAAAAGGATCCCCTCACATGCATATTTTACCCACTAATTTCACCCACGTTACACAAATTTTGGCTTTTGCTTTTGTATTGTTTTTGTTAGACTGATCTCATTCCTATATGTCTGGGCTACTGCCCCATAGTGTTAATAAATAATAATTGATTTTATATTGTTTTGTTGGAAAAATCTCATAGAGACCAATCTCATTATTTGTTGGGATGTTTTGTTTCTATATGTGGTTTACATTATTGAACTGGAACATTGATCATAGGGTATATCTTTTTAGTTATTCTGTACTAGTCAAATTTAAGTATGAAGTGTAGTAGGAAACATAAAATTATATATATTTTTTCTCTCTAGTCTTTTTTCTTTGCATTTGAGTTGCACTTGAGATGATATAGTCCCATTCATGTTTTGGTTGGTGTTCTACTTTTTAAGTTTGGTGGTTTTCTTGGATTCTATTTTATGGTGGCTCCATGTGTGGGTTTTTTTCTTACTATGTTCTTACACGTAGTTTGGTTTTTACTTGGTTTGAACGTGTGTTTTATTGTTTTGCTGGGAGCTGATGATTGGAAAAGCTATCGATAATTGTTTGTTTGAGTTTTGGGTTTATCCTCTTTGTTGGGCATTATTTTCCTACCATGTTTGGTATTTTTCTTTGTATTATTTTGTTGGATCGATCACATTCGCATATTAATTGTACCCCCCACACAGACGAACACACATTCCGCTTCTCTGTATATATTAAAGATTAGTTGAACATTTGGGAACATTGAGATGAACCTTTTTTTATACGTTTTTGAAGATTTTAATATGGTTTCTTCGTTCACTTATATGAAGGTATTTTTCTTCTTCTATCTATCTCTTTGTCCCCGATTATTTTTATTAATATATGTTCTTATTTTGAGGTTGTTTGAAACTGTCCATGTTTGAAACTGTTTAGACCTTCATGCATTCAAAATTGTTTCAAGCTGTATATATGTGTTTTGTTGGCCTCTTTAACCGCACATTTGTAATTATTATCCCATTTTTACTCTTATTGTTAGCATCATTTTCGAATATATGGCTTAAAGCTTTGAACTTATGTAGGATCATCTATTAATTCGATGCATGTAAAGATGTATCCTTATTAGACAACACAATTGTGAACATAAGTGGGAAGAGGACTTTAACGGATTGTTACCCAAAATTATGAAGCGATTATTACTACGAAGGAACACTTAATTTTGATAGAAGAACTAAATTTGGTTGATATGTTAGCTCAATCATATTTAGTGTAGTTTTGTTTGATATGAGGAAAAAATATATTGGTGGAAGTAATGTTTTTTCTCTTGGCTAAACAATATAATTTATAATGTATCTACTTTAACATTGAATGTGGAATAAATGATTCTACGTTTTTTGATTTGTGTTTTGGTTTATTTGTCAACCATCGTTTGATTATTATTTTTTAAATAATATGTTTTATTTATGATAGTATATGTTAAACCATGATGATATGAAATATTTTACATGATAATTTTTAATATCTAAAAATGGTTTGTCATGACAATTTTTAGATCATACATGACAATTTTTAATGTATAAAATGGTTTATTATGACTGTTTTTTAATCATATGTGACAAATTATTTGGTGGTTTAATTATGATTTTGGAAAAAATAGTCATATATATAATAACCATATAATATGACAGTTTTTACATGTATCAATTACGAAATCCAAACTTATGACTGATTTTATATATAAAAAAATTTATCATAAAAGGATTTTTATGAATGTTTTTAACGTCATAAAAGCCTTTTTTCTAGTAGTGGAGGCCGATGATAATTCTTTGAGGGTGATTGATGAAATTTTACAAGAATTCAAAATTATTTCTTGACTTTACACTGGTAAACCTAAATGTGAAGTGTTTTTTGCTAGGATTGATGAAGAGGAGAAATTGAGACGTACTAATCTTATGGGCATAAAAGTGGGTTATTTGCCGGAGAGGTATTTGGATGTTCCTCTTATTTCTACCAGGTTTAAAGCTCATGATTGTAAGTATTTAGTGGATAGATTGATGAACAAAGTTAATAATTGGAAAAATTTATGGTTGTCCTGTGCTAGGATGATTCACTTATCTATTTATATTATTAGGAGTATCCAGTCTACTAGATTAATATTTTCATATTGCCTAAGAAAGTCATTAAAGATATTGATAAAATATTAAGAAGATTCATTTGGTCAAGGTTTGATTTAAAGAAAATAAGTGGCTAAAGTTACATAGGAAAATATTTCTTATCCTATTGAAGAAGGTGGTTTGGGTATAAAAGATTTGGCCATTTGGAATAAGACTAGCTTGCTTAGGTATCTTTTGGATTTACCGAGGAAGAAATATTCACTTTGGGTGAAATGGATCCATTTAATCATTATAAAACATAATATCTGGTTAGCAAAATTAATAAATAAATCATCTTGGACATGAAGGTAGTTACGGAAGATTAGAGACCAAGCCAGGAAGCTAATTAAATTTCATATACGTAAGGGTGATAATACTTTCTTTTGGATTGACAAGTGGCATGAAAATGACCCTATTATTGAATTTTATGGAAGTAGGATTATATATGGTACACAAAGTTATAATAAAGACGAAGCCATGGATTTTATAAATGAGGAGGGTTGAGTTTTGTCTAGGCATATATCAAATGTTTTAATTTATCCTCCTCCTCCTCCTTTACTTAACCCCATCATACGAGGTTGGCCACTTGGATTATCCTTTTCCATTCTAATCTATTATATTCAATATTATCATTCAAGTTTAATACCTTAAGATCTCTCCCAATAGTTTCCGTCCACGATAGCTTAGGGCGACCTATTTCTCTTTTACCATGTATTTTCAACAATCTCCCTCTTATTATGGGGGCATCTACTGATCTACCACCTAAGTCTACTTTATCTTAATTTATCGTTAATGGAAGGTACTCCTAACTTTTTTACCATGTACTGGTTTCTAATTTTGTCTGTTCTAGTAATTTCTATCATCCATCGAAGTATCCTCATCTCACTAACATGGTGACTTTGTTCATATTTATTCTTTTTATTGATTCGTCTAAAACTAATGTTATCCCATAAAAAATTCTGAGGACTGGTTTACATGGATGGCAACCAGAGATGGGCAGTTTAATTATAAATATACCTACGATGCTATAAGGGAGGAGAGGAAATTTACATGGTTTAATGCAGTATGATTTTCAATAAGAATTCCTAGATGCTCATTATTCTTATAGAGTACATGCCTTAACAAATTATGGATCAGAGACAAGCTTAAGGAGAGGCGGTGTTTTAATGCTGCCAGTTGTGTCTTTTTACATAAGATTTGTGGAAAGTAAGAACCATTTATTTATGAATGCATGTTCTAAAATCGGATATAGAGTATAGTGTTTGTTTATAATGGATGTAATAAAAACAAAAGAAATTTTAAACAAAAAGTTTTTGCAGTTAACTAAAAAGATAAGATACTATTAAGAAATTAAGCTTATTTGTTACGATGTACAATATTTGGAGAGAATGAAATAATCGAATTTTCAATCGTATCAACGAAAATGAAGAAACAAGTTTTTACCAAGATTGAAAAAAATGATGGAGGGGGTTACATGAAGATGGAGGAAAATTATTAGAAGCAGGATGTAATACCCCGTACTTTTGGCTATATTTATTTTTGGGATTAATTAATTAAATGCGTATTAATTGGAAATTAATCCGGGTTAAAATACTAATGAGATGCGAGTTGGTATTTGATTATGTGCATATATGATTATATATGTATTTGGTATTATGAAATTTGTCGTGAGATTTATCTACATCATTTTAGAAATTTTGTTGAGACGCGTGGGACCGCCGCGTCACGGTGTAATATTTTGATAATAAAAGTGAACTTAAAATCTATAATCCGTATGGTCGTTTTGAGTGCGCCAACGCGTCCGTAAGGGTCGAGATAGTCAGAAAACACTAGCCGGGGGTATAGTTTGGGCCCCGGGGTATTTTTAGGCCATACCGGCAACTTAAAGGGTATTTTGGTAATTTTACATTTTTAGGAATTAAAAGTGACGAAAATTTGAGATGTAAATCTGATGTGGATTAAACCCACAAAGCCCACTAACCATCCCATATTAAACCATTAAGCTACGGAGGTTATCTTTAGGTTTACAACTTTCCCCAAAACAAACCCTAGCCACCTTAAGCCACCATTGGAGAAGGAGCTTGGAGAGAGGAATTTCTGCAGAAAACTTCATCAAACCTACACCAAAATCAGAAATCAAACCAAGGCAAGTGACTTTATTCCATTTAATTTCAGAGGATGTCTTTTCTATGTTAGATATTGGAGAATATTAATTGTTCTTGAAAGATAATGAAAACCCATGTAGTTTAGATCATAGAACTTGAGAAATTTGAGAAGGATTGCATGTAGAGTGATAGGTAAATGTTTTTACTGATGATATACATGATTGGAAAGAAATTAAAACGGATTTTGTTGGGTTAATTCATGATTCAAAATGTTAGGGTTCATGTTCTTGAGATAATTGGGGAAAAGTGTAGAAATTCATATGTTGATTGATGTTGAAGAGATTTAATCCTTGAAAACATGTTAGGAATTGACTTGAATATGTTTAGGATCACTTAGAGACCATAAAACGTTGTTGGGATGAACTTTGGATGAGACTAGAAGTGTTAAAATGGTTAAAAACGAGAAAAGGAAAAATCTGGGACGAATCTGGCATCTCGTTAGAAGCCCCTACCCAGGTCGTTCGAACGAACTCGTTCGAACGAGCTTCTAACGAGTTGACCAGTCGCTGCTAACGAGAATGGATTTCGTTCGATATCTCATTCGAACGAGATATCATTAGAAGATACAGTTCGTTCGAACGAACTGGGACCTCGTTCGAACAGCCTCGTTCGAACGAGACTTCTAACGAGTTGACAGAGGGATCTCGTTCGAACAGTCTCGTTCGAACGAGACTTCTAACGAGTTGACAGTTTGGGCTATTTTGAACTGTTTTGAATTTTGGAGTCCCGTAAACTTGTTCGAGGATATAGTTAACCTTCCAATGATGATGTAGTGATAGAATTGGGACATTTGGGTATTTATGAGAAGGAATTTACGTACGAGAGTTGTATTACATGGACGGTTTGGGTTGAGACGTGAGTGTCTACTACGACGTGAGAAATTATGGTGCGTATGATTACAAACCGGAATAGTATAAATTGTGATAAGTATAAGTTAGTACGAGAATGCGATATGTACTACGATTAAAATACGATATTACTAAGACGTGTGTTTACTTAGTATTGGTATATGAATTGTGTGTATGACATACCTACCATACTTGCTATCACGGGAGGTTACGTTCCCTTAGGACCCTCTAATCCTTGTGTGCCTACCGGGGGGGATATAGACTGGTACCTCGATGAACATAGGTCAGAGAAAGACTTATTGGGATGTTAATAAGTCCGCTGATCGTGGGAGCGTAGGTATGTACGTGACCCATGTGATGTGACTGTGTTCGCCTCCACTATTTGTGATTTGTGTTATCTGAACTATTCCTGAGAGATTCGGAATATGTGATCCTTATGTACGTGATGTACCGGGATGGATAGCAGAGTATGTGTGCACCGCAGCTTAGTTCTCGGGGTGCTTGTATTGCATATTTATGATGAGAATAATATACACTTAATTAATAGGAACCTTCATGTTAATGTTGTGAATATAATTATGGTATTACTTCGAGAAAAATAGCGAGTTAACTCATAGTGATATATATATATTGCATATTGAGCATTTGAGTTTGCGTTAAATCCCTATCTAATTACGAGCGTTATATGTTAATAGAACCGGGTAATAAGGGTAGGAACTATTACAGTCTAGCTAGTTATGATGTCACTTAGCTAGTGGTTTATATCGTTGTAGATGGGTACTTACGTTAGGAGTGCACAGTTAGACGAGAGGTGAGAATATCATGTGAGTGTACGTCCTAACATGTACTTTGCATTTAATGTTTTAAATGTTTTTAAAGAACTTGCAGGTTTTTAAAATATAACTCCACATTCGGGCTCTGACCCGTTTGCTTTTCAAATCTTTTTCTTGTAAAACCATTTTAGGTGCCCAGCCACAAGGACACCAAGCATAGGATGTTCATTCAAGTGACGAGCTGTAGCTGTTTGTGGAAGCTACAGGGATTTGCTTATAGACGCTTCTATCTTTTGGATTCCAGAGTCACTATCTATCAGTTGTAGGGCATGTTGCCCATTTCTATTTAGAGCATCTTTTACATTTTAGTTTTCAGACTTTAGCATGTATTATTTCAGTATTCGGTTATTTATTTCAGTTATGGGATTGTAGTGAGGAGTTTTCCTCCAGACTTTATTTACTCTATTGTGATGGTTATTCGTTTTACTTCAGTATGGTGAATGGTGTTATTTATTTCTTCATTACACTTGTTGCATGTTAATCAGACTTAAATTAAAATTTGGCAACTTACTTTTTAAATACTACGTGGTTAGTAATAATAAAATGTTTTCGACAGTGATGCTATTAACTGAGCCAACTTGGCATTTTGAATTAATTTAATAAAGGAGTAGCTACCCGGTATTTAATTAGTCGGGGTGTCACAGGTGGTATCAGAGCATCAGGTTCTAGTGTCCTTTAGGATCTGTACGGCTATTATGTTTCCGCGACGTTTCTTTGATATAGAGCCCTATATTTTAGGACTGTTGTACTCTTTTTGTGTATGCTTCGTTCTTCAGCTATATTAAGTATATAACCGTGAACTTATAAACTTTGTTCTTATTTCAGATGCCTCCACGACGTGCACGACGAGTTCCCAGGGATGCAACTCCCGAACCCCAGCCCGCTCCAGTTCAGGGCATGATGAACGCCGCTGAGGTTGCAGCTATAGTGGCTCAAGCGGTAAATGCCGCGATTGCCGTTGTTCAGCAGGCACCACCACAGGCGCCGGTTGCCGCGCCAGTACAGGTTAATGCATTCCCGTCTGCTTGGGAGCGTGTACGTGACGCTTTTCAGAAAGCGCATCCGCCAGAGTTTGCAGGAAGCTCAGATGTGGTATTCTCGAGCCAATGGAGGAAGGATATACAGAGGCATTTGAGGATGCATGAGTGCACTGATGTTCAGAAACAGGTGCTAGCTACTTTCAAGCTAGTGGCATATGCACTACAGTGGTGGGAGTCTATTACCACCGCAGAGGAGAGGGATACTCTCACGATTCAGGAATTCTGGGTGCGGTTTGACCGCAAGTACTTTCCGCCGGCTGTTCACACGGAAATGAGGAGGAAGCTGATGAGTCTGAGGCAGGAAGGCAAGACAGTGGCCGAGTATGAGGCCGAGTTCACTAATCTGTTGAACATCGTTCCAGACGAGATACCAACAGAGAAGAAGAAAATTGAGAAGTTCACCGACGGGTTGAATTGAAGGATCCGTCAGCATCTGCTAGGGAACCTATCGTTGGCCACGTATTCTGATGTGGTTAACGCTGCATTGTTGCACTGCCAGGACCACCGTTTTCATATGGCCGAGGGCAAGCGGTCGGGAGAGTCTAGCCATCAGGGCAGGACTGGAGGACATGGTGCCAGCGGGGCACAATCTGGTCAGGGGCAGAGACAGAATGAGCAGGGCTCCCAGTAGGGGGATAATAAGAGGTTCCGGTCAGGGAACTACAGGCAGGGACAGGGAGGTTTCCGTCAGGGCCATCAGGGTCCAAACGGCCATCAGGGGCAAAATGGGCAGCAGTTTCATCAGGGCCAGCAGGGCCAAGGGAGGAATGGTAACGGCCACCAGGGCCGGGGACAGCAGGGGCAGAGGGGAGGGAACTTCCCAGGGAAGTGTTTCGTTTGTGGAAAGACTGGCCATAAGCGACAGGATTGTCCTGATAGGGGCAGGGCCCCACAGCAGCAGCAGCAGGGTGCTCGCCAGGAGCCACAGAGGCCTATGTTTCCCGCCGCTCTTCCCGCACCGCCTCAGATGGCAGCACTGCCACCCATTCCAGCAGTCCCAGCTCAGCAGGGGCAGCTACAGTATGGACGTGTCTACAACGTTCACCAGGCTGCAGTTCCACAGGCACCGCCCGCGATTGAGGGTACGTTTCCTATCCATGGCACTATGGGTCGGGTGTTATTTGATACGGGTGCTACACACTTCGCGAAAGCTTTAGGATTTTTAGCTACGGCAGAGAGCACAGTGACGTGTGTCGACCTCACACAGACCAGTGTAAGTCATAAGATTTGACCGCATAGTCACGGGAAAACCAGTTTGAGAATAGGACGAAAATTTGCAAATATCTACAATTATGCTTAAAATCTGTCGCTAGAGGGAGAAAACCTAAACAATCCCAAATGGTTCAATAAAAAGAACGGACTTATCGCGATGGACCAACGTAATTGACCAAGTAGTCACGTGACTCCCAATTTATAAAATGATAATTTTTTTGAATATCGAGACTAAGGATTAAACATGCCATTTGAGGGCAAAACCTAAAACAACCCACAAATGACCCCGTAAGAGGGACCAATGTAACTCAAAGGAACTGAAGGCCTATTTATAGGACTTTCGATTATGCCGCTAGAGTGGAAAAATTCAAAACAACCCCCAATAAGCCTCGTGAGAGGCACGAACACCTCGAACGTGACCAATGTAACTCATAGGAGCTGACCGTATGGCCATAGGACTATCGATTTGAGAATATGACAATTTTTTTACTTAGGATCAAGAACTTTTTGTTAGAGGATGAAATTTCAAAACGACACCAAACGACCTTGTAAGAGGCACAGACACCTCGAGCCATTAGGGAAAAAATCAAAATGGCCTCCAAACGGTGATGTAAGAGGCATGGACACCTCACACGGGACCAATGTAACTTGTAGAAACTAATCGCATAGTGACTAGACTTTCAGTTTGAGAATACGATGAAAATTTACAAACGTGCAGACATCGACTGAAAAATATGCAGTAGAGGGTGAAAACCCTTAACAAACTCAAACAACCCCATGAGTGGCACAAACACCTTGCACAGGACCAATGTAACTTGTATGAACTAACGGTGTAATCATAGATTCCCTGTTTGAGAATGTAACAAAAATTTGCAAATATCTAGAATTAGGATTAAAAACATGTTGCTAGAGGGCGAAAATCCAAAATAGCCCCTAAATAGACCTGTTCGAGGCACGAGCACCTCACACTGACCAATGAAACTCATAGGAACTAATCGCATAGTCACAGGACTTACGGTTTGAGAATATGATGAAAATTTGCAAATATCTACAATTATATTTAAAAGATGTTGCAAGAGGGTGAAGACCTAAAACAACCCCAAATGGTCTCGTAAGAGGTATGAACACCTCTTGCGGGTTCAATGTTACAAAAATAACCCCCAAACGTTCCCTTAAGAGGCACGAGCACCTCACTCAACACCAATATAACTCGTAGGAGCTGAGTGCATAATGTAACACCCCGTAAATTTAAATCGTTAATTATTTAAATTAATTTGGAATTGAAAAAATAAAATTTTGGGATTGAAATATTTTTAGTCATTTAAAATGTTGGTACAAATTTTTTTAAGCGTTACGAGGCAACTGACCAGGACCAATTGATTCGACCTCGAGGCGAATGGATTCGAAAATGGTCAGGGGCGACGATTTGTTGGTTTTAAAGAGTTTGTTTTTAACTCGAATTCCACCAACTCTTTATATATTAATAATTCGGGGTTAGGACTTTAAACCTCATTATTTTAAAACCCTAAGAGTAGAAAACCTCTATATTTTTATCTTCTTCTACCTCCAAACCCTAGCTGCACTATAAATAACATTCAACTCAAGATTTGTCAAAATAAATTGGGATTTCTTAAGTTGATCCAAGAGAGGATTTTTGTCAACTTTTTGCAAGGAACACGTCATCTATTCAGATTTCTTCAAACTAATCTCAGGCATAGTTACGTTTATTGTTTTCCCCTTGTATTACATGTCGTAATTATGGCATACACACTAAATACGTGTATTTTCTTAGAACAAATTAGAGATTTTAATTAGGAAAAGTGGAAGACAAATCAGGATTGTTTTTATGAAAATTTCTAACATGAATGAAGACTCAAAAACTTGCATGTTAGGTTAAAGATTAGGGTTCCATAGAATTTAAGGTCCTCGCATGTAGATTTTTACGTAGAAATATCATGTAACTAATTTTTATGATGTAAAATAATACTTCGTGGATGTTGTGTAGTAGATAAATTCTTGTTGTATAAATTCGATAACATGCATGTGATTAAAAATAGAATAAATTAATAAGAAAGTATTTTTTTAATTAAGATTATGATTAAACGATCATTAATTGATTAAGTAGTGAGATGTTAATTAAAATGATAGAATTATTTTGATAAAGGGAGATTTAGCCATATGTCACTTATTTATTTAAATGTATTCGACACCGCGGAGACGACGGGGTTATGGGATAGATAGGGCTCTCACCTTTATTTGGTTTTCTTTAGAGGTATGTGACTAGTTAGTAGGCCTTTGGGTTGTTATTGCTTTCTAGATATGGGACTGAATAGTGGTGACAGTTTACGAATAAATATTCTGAGGTGGGGTGATTTTTATGTTGTTCCTTGGTTTAGTGAGCCAAGGGGTGAGGCTAACTAGTGTTTGTTAGATAGTTTTCTTCCTAGATGATCGGCTTGAAAATACTTGTGTGTTGGAGACCTTTAGGTATGGGACTAAGGGTGTTTCGATGATTTTATGTCGATTAGAAGGGTGAGGCTATTTTATATAAAAATGAGAAAACTTGAGAAATTATGAATTAATGCCTAAGATAATAAAAAAGTATTGAAATGAATTTGTGGTGCGAGTATATGCAGGGCTGATAGTTAAATGGGAAGACTGACTATAGCGATGTGGGTGTGTGAGGTGTCATGGGTATGTGCAGACTGATAGTCAAATGGACTGACGAGATATAGTAATGTGTCGTGCGTGGAACCTTATGAGTGTGTACAGAGCTGATAGTGAAGCAGGTTGACTGGCCATAATGAGGGGAATTAGTGTGGTGTAGAACTTCTAGCGGGAGTACCGCAACTAAAATGATGGAAGACTTTAAGTGGGAGTCCCGCAACGGATAGTAATGATGGATAGAAATAATCACCGGGTTAATGGAATTAAATTAAATAACTAGCTGTTGTTAAATGTAAATAATTGGCCTTAAATCTCGGGGATGATTTAGAAGTGGTTAGATAGTAATTTATTTTTACTCGTTGATTATTATATCTTCTTTAATTCATAATATTCTACTGTCATGTTTTTTTTCATATAATGCTAATGTCTGGATTCAAGGACCCTATTTGAGAGGAGTAGCAGGTGTTTTGACTAATATTTCAGGTTTGTGCCGGAGTAGCTACATAGGAGTTATTAGAGATCATTTTGGAGGTACAATTGTAGTTTTATTTTATTTACTTGCTGTACTAGTATAGGTTTACTACTATTCAGTTGCTTTACATTATGAGACTTAATTATGTATTTTATTGGGCCAATCGGTTCCACAGTTATCTGTGGTTTCAGTCAGTTACTTTATTTGATTATTTCATTTGGAGATTAGCATGGTGAAGGATTTATTACTATATGGATGTTTGCTTATTGGTTTAATCCGATTATTCTTTTGTGGATGAATTTTTTTATATGTCTCATATCTGTTACATGCTAATAATGATATTTAATTTAGCAACGCTCTGCATAGTCTAGGTGGCGACCGACGCTAGGAATGCAGGTGGTATCAGAGCAAGGTCTTAGGTCTCGTAGGTTGTGAGTCCATTTTAGCTTCTGAGTTACCAATCTTCAATTATTTTATTGATTCGTACTCCTTAAGGTAGTGGGTTTAGCATACGTATTAGTTGTGTTTCTTGGAGATTGGATGTTTTGTGTTAAGGACATTGTAGGCATTGAGGTTAGACGTAGTAATCCTGATGTGAGGATACTGAGAATTGATTTTGTGAGACAAGATATATTTTTGTGATGTTTAGTGCAGATATTAGGTATCGTAAGTATCAATTTTGGTGATGCGAATTTATCTGAGGACTTAAACATGGCGATGACGTTTGGGAGATAAAATTGAATATTGATTTGAGAGAGAATGCAGTATGCCGTTATTTTCATAGTTACGCGTATACATATAATTAGGATATATATATATATATATATATCATATTTTGATCGTGGGTATGTGTGTAGAGGATTGGGTGTATGGGCGCCTAATCGTGGTACCTATGGGTAGACATATGTGAGCCTCATTTCTATTTTTACTTTGCGCATCTACATTTTATCGAATTTCAAGGATGAAATGTCTGTTCTAGTGGGGATGTATGTAACACCCCGTAAATTTAAATCGGTAATTATTTAAATTAATTTGAAATTCGAAAAATTAAAATTTTGGGATTAAAATGTTTTAAGTAATTTAAAATGTTGGAATTGAATTATGAAAAGTAGGATTTTAATCAGAATTGATTTCGGGGCTGAAATTGGAATTTAATTTGTGTACAAATTTTTTTAAGCAATACTGGGCGACTGACCTGGACCGAATTGATTCACGCCGAAGGCGGATCGATTCGAAAAAGGTCAGGGGTGGCGATCTGTTGTTTGTAAAGAGTTTATTTTTAATTCAAATTCCTCCAACTTTTTATATATTAATAATTCGGGGTTAGGACTTTAAACCACATTATTTAAATATCATAAGGGTAGTAAAACTCTTTATTTTTATCGCCTTCTTCATCCAAACCCTAGCCTTACCATAAACAAACTTTAACTTAAGATTTGTCATGATAAGCTGGGTTTTCTCTAGTTGATCCAAGAGAGGATTTTTGTCATCTTTTTGCAAGGAACACGTTCATCCGTTCAGATTTCATCAAACTAATCTCAGGTATGGTTACCTCTATTACTTTTCCTTAGTATTATGCACCGTAATTATGGCCTACACACTAAATACATGTGTTTTCTTAAAACAAATTAGAGATAATAATTAGGAAAAGTGGAAGACAAATAGAGACTATTTTTATGGAAATTTCTTATGAACTCAAAACCTTGCATGTTAGGTTAGAGATTAGGGTTTTGTGGAATTTAAGGCGCTCGAATGTAGATTTTTACGTAGACATATCATGTAGCTAATTTTGATCATGTTAAATCATATTAACCTTGTGGATTTTGCGTAATAGAAAAATTCTTGTTATATAAATTCGATAACATTCATGTGATTAAAAATTGAATAAATAGATGAAAAAGTATTGTTTAATTAACATTATGATTAAATGACCATTAATTGATTAAGTAGTGATGTGTGGATTAAATTGGTAGAATTATTGTGATAAAGGGAAATTTAGCCTTATGCCACTTATTTATTTTGATGTATTCGACACCGCGGGGAGGACGGGGTTATGGTATATATAGGGCTCTCACCTTTATTTGGTTTGATTTAGAGGTATGGGACTAGTTAGTAGGAATTTGGGTTGTTGTCGCTTTCTTGGTATGGGACTGAATAGTGGTGATGGTTTACGAATAAATATTCCGGGGCAGGGATGATTTTTACGTTGTTCCTTGGTTTAGTGAGCCTAGGGGTGAGGATAATTGGTGTTCTGTAACAACCCATCCTTTTAGAGACGATTAAATTCCATAATTAAGTCTAAATTGGAATTTAGAGAGTTTTCCTAAATAGTGATTTTTAGGATTTTCGAGGATTTAATGATTTTGATGGATGTTGTAATTATTTTTGGGATTTAATATGTCGAGGTATTTTAATTATATGTCGCCGTGGAGTAAAGGGACAAAAAGGTCAGATTTTAATTAGAAAACCCGCATTAAAATTATACGGGTTAGAATAGTGATTTGCGGTCAAGTACCTCAGATGGAAATTCTGACTGCGCCATGAGTCTCGAAATGGTCGAGATAGTTGGAAAAGAGTGTCCGATTGTCGAATTTGAGTTTCGGAGAATTTTAGAGTTAAACGGGCTCGTAATTGAGTAAACGAGTTGTTTTTGGGTTTTAAGGGGTTAAACCCTTTTCTTCCTATATAAAGTGGGAGAAAGGGAAAGAAAAGAGAAGAGAGAGAGGAAGGAAGGAAAGAGGAGGAGATGAAGAGATATCGAGCCAAACTACGCCGGACGCGACTCGGGATCGTCAGATTATATCCATGAGGCAAGTGTTTACTTGCTTTATTTATCTTTTTTCATAAATATCTCATATCTTAGTTTGGTATAAACAAACCCTAAATATTTTGGGTTGGGGTTTCGTGGATAAAACGGGTTTTCGGGAGATAAAACGAATAAACCCCTAAAATTCATAATCGGGAAAACTTAGGTTTAACCTAAATTAATTGGTGGTTTAAGGTTCTAGGATGTTTAGAACCCTTAATATATGTGTATTTGTAGTTGGTTGAGGTGGTAGGACATTGGGTGAGGCGACAAAAGCTTGGGAGAAACTTTAATGGCCGAAACCGTCTCGGAGAAGACGATAAATAGTGACAGCGTCATTGCCGAATCGATTCGGCCCTGATACGAATCGATTCGGCTCTTGGTCAAAAAATAAAAATTGTATATCTTTTCGACGCGGTCGCGTGGGCACCGACCGAGTATTTTTCTAATAATTTTTGGATTTATAGAGATTTTTCTACGGGAAGCTGTCCGAGATCGAAATAGTTAGTCATAAATTAAGGCTAGAATTACTTGGAGAGAAATATTAGGGGTTCTCAAATAGAGTGTTAGGACCTCTAAAGGACTTGAGGAGATATGAAAACTTTGGGTTGTAAGAATATATCCGAGTTATAATTTAAATGGATATTGGAAGGAGTTTTGGATTTTGGGGTATTTATAAACCCAAAGCAGAATTGGGATTTTCGGACCAGCCGAAATCGATTCGATATGAGACAGTTTGAAAGTAGCACCATTTCGAATCGATTCGAATAGGGCGAATCGATTTGGTAGCCAACGAATCGATTCGGACAGGCCGAATCGATTCGGTCCTGGCAAAATTTTGAGGTTTTGCCCTTTTAAGTTTAGGGATACTTAAATTATAGTTTTGGAGATTATTATAGGAGTTTCTACATGGGATATTAGGAATCCTAGATGATGACTTGAGAAGGATAAGTAAACCTCGGATTAATTTAGAGGATGATCTGGGGTATGGATTTATTTAATGTTTTGGGACAAGAGATATTTGGGTTTATGTATAAGTCCTTAAATAGTGACTTAGGTGTGAGTAATATTTAAGAGAGAGAATACTTAAATATTCTATGCGATTAATTTATTTATATTCTAGGAAGAATATGTAGTATATATATATATATACTATGTGATTAAAGTATATATGATATGATGTAAACGATTTTGAAAATAAAATATGAATGTTTTCAAAATGGAAAAAGGAAATGATTTTCATAAATGATAAATTTATGGTTACACACCTCCCTAAATTGCTATCATAAGGGAATTTGCGTGCGTATGGTAATGCCCCCTGGATAATGAATGCATGGTGGATATAGTCCTATAGGCCATATGAGCGATTATTGTTACTGCGCTGGTTAGGAGATTCTGGGTGTGGTCTTGACTATCCCGTAGGCATATGGCCGCTTCCCGACGTTGTTAGGTTCCTAGGTTGTCTTGTTTGATAGGCCCTGGAAGATGATAGCCATTTAGGGGCGCATCCAGTGGGAAAACCTGGAGGGGCGGTCTTAGATTTGTTAAAGAATTTTATGATAATAAAATGGCTTTAAATACATTTCCCGGATGGAAGAAGGGAAATGGGATAAATGATTGGCTTCGAATACGTTTCCCGGATGGAAGAAGGGAAATGGAAGCATATGATATGATCAAAGCATTTTTATGATAATAAAAATGGCTTTGAATACATTTCCTGGATATAAGAAGGGAAATGGGATGTTATAAAACGAAAAAGCATTTTTATGATAATAAAATTGGCTTTAGAAAGTTATATGTTATGTTAAAGCAATTCATGACAATGAATTGGCTTTTATATACATTTCATGGATATAAGAAAGGAAATGGAAAGTTTTGAGAAAAATGAAAGTATTGATAAATACTTGGTATATGAATCCTCAGTCCGGGAGATAGATCCGGATGTATATGGTATTATGTGTATATATATGGATAAATCAAGTACCGAGGGTCTAATGGATCCCGATGATCGACCTTGCCGTGTAGTAGTGTATCGGGAGGGTTCCTTGTTTGGATTTATCTTTGCGAGACACCCCACACACGAATACGGCATTGTGTTGAGACTGGGGAGAAGTTTAATCCTTAGTGCTCTAATATTAGTATTTCTTATAATATATATATATATACATATATATATATATATATATATATTCTGTACTGAGGGACTGGCGAATCTCGACGATCTACCTTGCCGCGTAGTAGTGTATCGGGGGGGGGGGGGGGGTTCCTTGTTTGGATTTGTCTTTGCGAGACACCCTACGCATGAACATGGCTTAGTGTTGAGACTGGGGAGAATTTTAGCCCTTAGTACATTACTTAGACTATCTAGGGTTGATAGTAGTTGGGTGTTAGACTAGTTAGTAGGGTAGCTTGACTAGGATGTTTAGAGGGATGAGCTAGGAGGGCACTGTTAGAAGAGAGGTGAGGGGTATCTCATGGGAGTGCGATACCAAACTTAAATATGAGATAAAACCTTTTTCTAAAAATAAGGCATTTATGCACTTGCTAAATATTTTCAAAACTCGGGCTCTGACCCGTTTATCTACTTTTCCTCTCTTGCTATATATATATTTTATATAGGTGTCTAGACACAGGGACACCTGGATGACACTTCCTTCGAGTCAGACATCAGCTGCAACAGCTGTGGATGCGTGCAGGATTCTCGGTAGACGCTTCCATTCTTGTAATCTAGATAGGAGGTATTGTATAAATATTTGGGCCAATTGTCCAAATGCATTTAGTTATTCTTTTAGCGGCATTCGATATGGTTGTATATTTTGACCGAGTGTTCAACTATTTTATTTCATTTCAGTTTCATTTTTTCAAAATTTGTGTGGATGTTTTTATTGTAATCGTTTGAAAAGAGTAGTTAAGTAAAATTTTGACACCGGCCGAATAGGTTATTAGTAATTAAATGGATTTTCGGCTTGATGCTAAGAATGATCCATATGAGACTCCTGTTATAATTTGATTAGGAGTGATCGCCCGGTATTTTATTAGGCGGGGTGTCACATGTTCGTTAGTTAGTTTTCTTCCTAGATGATCGGCTTAAAAATACTTGTGTATTAGAGACCTTTAGGTATGGGATTAAGGTTGTTTCATGGATTTTATGTCGATTAGAAGGGTAAGGCTATTTGATATAAAAATGAGAAAACTTGAGAAATTATGAATTAATGCCTAAGATAATAAACGAGTATTGAATTGAATTTGCGGTGCAACTATATCCAGGGCTGATAGTTAAATGGGATGACTGACTATAGCGACTTGGGTGTGTGAGGTGTCACGAGTTTGTGCTGGACGACAATTAAAAGGACTGACGGGGTATACTGATGTGTCATGCGTGGAACCTTATGAGTGTGTGCAGAGTTGACAATGAATCGAGCTGACTGACCATAGTGAAGGGAATGGGTGTGGTGTAGAACTTTTAGCGGGAGTAGCATAAATAAACTGATGGAAGACCTTAAGTGTGAGTCCCGCAACGGATAATAGTTATCGATAGAAATAATCACCGAGTTAATTGAATTAAATTAAATAATTAACTATTGTTAAATGTAAATAATAGGACTTGGACCTCGGGCGTTACTTAGAAGTGGTTAGATAGTAATTTGTTTTCACTCGTTGATTATTATATCTTGTTAAATATAATATATTCTACTGTCGTGTTTATGGTGTATAATGCTATTGCCTGGGTTCAAGGACCCTATTTGACAGGAGTAGCTGGTGCGTTGACTAATATTTCTGGTTTGTGCCGGAGTACCTGCATATAAGTTATTGGAGATCGATTTAGAGGTGCAGCTGGAGTTTTATTTTATTTACTCGCTTTACTAGTATAGGTTTACTTATATTCAGTCGCTTTAGATTAACAGACTTCATTATGGATTTTATTGGGCTATTCGGTTCCAAAGTTGTCCTTGGTTTCAGTCAATTAATTTACTGAATTATTTCATTTGGATTTGGATTATTTTTGGAAATTGGCATGGTCATGGATTTTATTATTGTATAGAGGATAATTTATTGGTTTAATCCGATTATTCCCTTGTGGCAGAAATTGTTTATATGTATTATATATGTCACATGATAAGAATGATATTTAATATAGCTGAGAAAAATGGTGATCACTTAAATAAGCTCTGATACCAATTTGAAAAAAACATGACTGTGTGATAATTGATTAAATTCGCAAAAATCTAATTTTGCACACTTATTTAATTAGAGTCTATTTTTGAATCAAACTAATTCAACCCCTAAATATGCATCTAAATATGATAAATCATTCAAACCATGCATGAAAAATAAAGACGACCGATATAGGAAAAAACCCCTTTCGGGTAAAAACCTTTTATAACACTTTGAAGAATTCACAAGACCTTTGACTTACATACAACATGATAATCGCCCACAAGTGTGTAAAGCTCGGTGCCTTCAGTGAATCTTCAAAGATACGAGAGACAGCGAAATACCCTCCAGGCGTCAGTTCGTCGTCTTCGGCTCGTCCACACGTAGAATGACTACGCTCGGTATCCACCGATCAAAATACGGAGATGCCTTATCCACCAAGGTTGAACAAAAGCAAAGTTGTTCTTAAACACCAAACACAATTCACTAAAGCAAGATGGGAGTTTTCTGAATTGTAAACAAAAGAGGATTAAACCCCTAAAAGAAGAAGCCTAAAGAATACTTCTTTGGCAGTATTTCTGTTCTGGAAAACGTATGGACTTCTTAATGAAAACGTTACCAAATAATGAGTATTTGTAGAAAAATTCACTGCCTCGAAAATAGAGCTCGTTCGAACGAGATCAGCAAGTCGCTCGAACGAAGGACAACTGTTGTTCGAACGAGATCGCGCGACATGCTATCTCTCGCGAACGACATGCTATATCGCTCGAACTACTGTTGCAAAAAAAATAATTATTTTAATGTCCGCTTCAACACTTAGAAAAAATACTCATTTTCAAATTTTGACGAAAAGTCCTCTCCAACACTGAGAAAATATTTTGTAAAAATATCCCAAAAGCTCTAATTGAAAAGTTAAGGTATTTAAAACATAACCTTACTAAAGTAAATTTCGCGGAGTCTTGAATGATGAAGAACTTGAGTAATTCGGATCCGTCTTTGATGTAGATGTCTCTTGAATGATCTTCGACGGTGTAGCAGTATATGACATGATAAATTGATAACGGACCTATGAAAATATGTCCTTACAAATCTCCTCCTATGTCTATGCCGGTACATACATAAAAAATCCGAATTATCAAAAACCAAATTGCCTATAAAAATTTACCCTCCCATGAATAAATTTGCAAGACTTCAAAACTGTTCTTCAATCATCTTCGTCAAATCTCAAAGCTTTTCTCATCAGGGTGTGCAACATCAAGATCTTCAATCTTTGTACCTACACACATGAGATAAAGCGAAAACCTTCGTGACGCATTGAGTTTGAAATGATATAAGAATAAAGCATTAGTAATCTAATCTCCCCCAGAATCCCATAACTGATAATTCTTTCTCCCCCTTTTTATGATGTCCCCAAATAGACAGATAAGAAGAAATAATCAAAACATAGAGTGTCACGACAAAATGCATAGTAAACAAATATCAAACTACGCGCATGCAAAGGGATATCTCAAAAATCTCACAAACTATTTTTGGATTTTTCAATTTTTCATACAAAAATAAGATACCACTTTGAAAAATATGATACAAAAATCACACATTGGATTTAAACTCAAACAACCAAGTCATGGAAACATAATGAATGGGTGTGAACACATTTGATAGGTAAATAAACTCAATCAATCATATGTGCACGATGCATATGTGTACCCCTAACGAATAAACATCAAAAGTATCCATAGGTGTAAATAATTTGTTGAATTTAATGACATCGTCTTATACAAATCAACAAATCAAAGTCAAATGATTTCCACACCAATAACGTCCAAAACTATTTAGTGCCATTTCGAGAACTTTTCAAAGGACGTGCAGACCCATTGATATATCCACCCAAAACTCCCTCATATATAATAATGAAATTTTTATATCTAAAGAGGTACTAAATTCTCAACTCAGAGAAAACCTATTGGCCCATTTTTGGGCACGTTTAATCTTTTTATTGCCTTAATTTTTGTGTGGGATCTTTTCAAACGGTGGCTTGCACGACGTGATTATTATTCACTCGTAGCCCTTTCCCATGTTCACTCATTATTTTTTCAAACTAAACAAATTCCTCACGGGCAATGGTTTTTCCATGCACTACTTTTATTACTCTCGTATTATTGCACTTGGTTCGTTTTAAGGACAGGATTGAGATGAAAACACCCAACCAATATGTGAGAGGTCAAGAACAATAATAAAACAAATCCGTGCATGTGTGCATTAAAGGAAACATGAGTCAAACATGTAGGAAGTAACACTTAATTACATCTTAATGACTCCAAACATTATAAAGCACATGGATGAATTGACCTATTGTCTCAAAACACTATCTAATAGTCACATGGAAAAAATGGAATAAAATTGTGACTCGGTCATCCAAAGTGTCCATCCATAAACTGTACAAAAAAATAAAATAAAAATCTTTTTGTATTTTTCAAAAAAATATATACAAAAAGTACATGTCACAACGCTACCAAAAATATATCAAAAGGCATAACTAGCGTATGATAAACATGCAACACACAATCATCTATATGATATGACAAGAGAAGAATCATGTGCAAGCAAACGAGAATCAACTTGTCTAAAATCTAGTTCCTCTAAAAGTGATTTCCTAACCCAAATAGGTGCGAAACGTCGTACGGGGGCTTTGGGAATCACGGGAACACTAGACATAAACTTCCTAGGACATATTCCAAGATCAAAATAAAATCTCCTGAGGTGACCTTTCCTACCACAATATGAACATGTGTAAATGGGTGGAACGCCACCTATGGGATGACCTTTTCTAACATCCTCGGAATTAGTTGACCCTCTAAAACAAATAATGGTTTTGGCTTTAGCATTAGAAGCATGAGAACAAGATGAGCCACTACCATCACTATCAAACCTACTCGAATCTGTCAAATTATTTTTTAACTTCAAAATTTTTGACTCGAGCAAAGAATTAGACTCTTCCAAATTAAGGGACGCCTTTTTCAAGTTTTCAGTAATTCCTAAAAGCGTATCTCTCTCTCCCTCAATTAAAGCAAACTTTTTCCTAAGAGTCTCTTCACGTGCCACAGACTCATTGACTAAACTATTTTTATCATCTTTGGCACAAACACAAACCATCGAATTTTTAAGGTCCTCTAATTCGTTTTCTAAAACAAGGACCCTATCATCACTCTCCTTCTTGGACAATTGTAAGGAAACAAAGTCTTGGTCCAAGGAAACAAATTTTTCACGATTCAAATATAGTTTATTTTGAACCGTTTGCAAAAATATCCATCGCGGATTTAAACCGAGAATTTTTTTTTACAAAACTTTAATCCTTTTGCAAAGTTTTAAATTCACACTTTTTAAATCGTCAAAATTTTGATTCGAGCCAACGGGTGGGGGCATCAAATTAGATAAGTGTAACATCGAAAAAATTGCGATTTTTCACGAAACTGATTTTTTCAAAAAATCAATATCACATGATTTTGCGGAAAATAGGAGTACGTGAAAATTAGCGCAACCTGCTTTAATACCAATTTTACGACGTGAGAAGTCAAATTGTATCAGGATTTTTTTTTAAAAAATCAGGATCACTCAATAATTTAGAGTAACCCTCTCTGATACCAATTTGAGAAAAGTGGTGATCACTTAAATAAGCTCTGATACCAATTTGAAAAAACGTGACTGTGTGATAGTTAAATAAATTCGCAAAAATCTAATTTGGCACACTTATTTAATTAGAGTCTATTTTTGAATCAAACTAATTCAGCCCCTAAACATGCATCTAAATATGATAAATCATTCAAACCATGCATGAAAAATAAAGACGATCGATATAGAAAAAAACCCCTTTTGGGTAAAAACCTTTTATAACACTTTGAAGAATTCACAAGACCTTTGACTTACATACAACCTGATAATCGCCCACAAGTGTGTAATGCACAGTGCCTTAAGCAAAATCTTCCAAGATACGAGAGACAGCGAAATACCCTCCAGGCATCCATTCGTCGTCTTCGGCTCGTCCTCACGTAGAATGACTACGCTCGGTATCCATCGATCAAAATATGGAGATGCCTTCTCCACCAAGGTTGAACAAAAGCAAAGTTGTTCTTAAACACCAAACATAATTCACTAAAGCAAGATGGGAGTTTTGTGAATTGTAAACAAAAGAGGCTTAAACCCCTAAAAGAAGAAGACTAAAGAATACTGCTTTGGCAGTGTTTCTGTTCTGGAAAACGTATGGACTTCTTAATGAAAACGTTACCAAATAATGAGTATTTATAGAAAAATGCATTACCTTAAAAATAGAGCTCGTTCAAACGAGATCAGCAAGTCGCTCGAACGAAGGACATCTGTCATTCGAACGCGATCGCGCGACATGCTATCTCGCGCGAAAGACATGCTATGTCGCTCGAACTACTGTTGCAAAAAAATCATTATTTTAATGCCGACTTCAACACTTAGAAAAAAATACTCATTTTCAAATTTTGACGAAAAAGTCCGCTCCAACACTTAGAAAATATTTTGTAAAAATATCCCAAAAGCTCTAAGTGAAAAGTTAAGGTATTTAAAACAAAACCTTACCAAAGTAAACTTCGCAGAGTCTTGAATGATAAAGAACTTGAGTAATTCGAATCCGTCTTTGATGTAGACGTCTCTTGAATTATCTTCGACGGTGTAGCGGTATATGACATAATAAATTGATAGCGGACCTATGAAAATATGTCCTTACAAATCTCCCCCTATGTCTATGCCGGTGCGTACATAAAAAATCCGAATTACCAAAAACCAAATTGCCTGTAAAAATCTACGCTCCCATGAATAAATTTGTAAGACTTCAAAACTGTTCTTCAATCATCTTCGTCAAATCTCAAACCTTTTCTCATTAGGGTGTGCAACATCAAGATCTTCAGTCTTTGTACCTACACACTTGAGATAAAGCAAAAACCTTCGTGATGCTTCGAGTTTGAAATGATATAAGAATAAAGCATTAATAATCAAATCTCCCCCAGAATCCCATAACAGATAATTCTTTCTCCGCCTTTTTATGATGTCCCCAAATAGACAGATAAGAAGAAACAATCAAAACATGGAGTGTCACGATAAAATTCATAGTAAACAAAGATCAAACTACGCACATGCAAAGGGATATCTAAAAAATCTCACAAACTATTTTTGGATTTTTCAAAATTTCATACAAAAATAAGATACCACTTTGAAAAATATGATACAAAAATCACACAATGGATTTAAATTCAAACAACCAAGTCATGGAAACGTAATGAATGGGTGTGAACACATTCGATAGGTAAATAAACTCAATCAATCATATGTGCACAATGCATATGTGTACCCCTAACGAATGAACATCAAAAGTATCCTTAGGTGTAAAGAATTTGTTGAATTTAAATGACATCGTTTTATACAAATCAACAAATCAAAGTCAAATGATTTCAACACCAATAACGTCCAAAACTATTTATTGCCATTTAGAGAACTTTTCAAAGGACGTGCAGACCCATTGATATATCCATCCAAAACTCCCTCATTTTTAATAATGCAATTTTTATATCTAAAGAGGTACTAAATTCTCAACTTATAGAAAACCTATTGGCCCATTTTTTGGCACGTTTCATCTTTTTATCGCCTCAATATTTGTGTGGTCTCTTTTCAAACGGTAGCTTTCACGATGTGATTATTATTCACTCGCAGCCCTTTCCCGTGTTCACTCATCATTTTTTCAAACTAAACAAATTCCTCACGGGAAATGGTTTTTACATGCACTACTTTTATTACTCTCGTATTATTGCACTTGGTTCGTTTTAAGGACAGGATTGAGATGAAAACACCCAACCAATATGTGATAAGTCAAGAACAATAATAAAACAAATCCGTGCATGTGTGCAATAAAGGAAACATGATTCAAACATGTAGGAAATAACACTTAATTACATCTTAATGACTCCAAACATTATAAAGCACATGGATGAATTGACCTATTGTCTCAATATACTATCAAATAGTCATATGGAAAAAATGGAATAAAATTGTGACTCGGTCATCCAAAGTGTCCATCCAAAAACGGTGCAAACAAAAAAAATAAAAATCTTTTTGTATTTTTCAAAATTTTTCAAAAAAAATATATACAAAAAGTATATGTCATAACGCTAGCAAAAATATATCAAAAAGCATAACTAGCGTATGAAAAACATGCAAACACAATCATCTATATGATATGACAAGAGAAGAATCATGTGCAAGCAAACGAGAATCAACTTGTCTAAAATCTAGTGCCTCTAAAAGTGATTTCCTAACCCAAATAGATGCGAAACGTCGTGCGGGGGCTTTGGTAATCACGGGAACACTAGACATAAACTTCCTAGGACATATTCCAAGATCAAAATAAAATCGCCTGAGGTGACCTTTCCTACCACAATATGAACATGTGTAAATGGGTGGAACGCCACCTATGGGATGACCTTTTCTAACATCCTCGGAATTAGTTGACCCTCTAAAACAAATAATGGTTTTGGCTTTAGCATTAGAAGCATGAGAACAAGATGAGCCACTACCATCACTATCAAACCTACTCGACTCTGTCAAATTATTTTTTAACTTCAAAATTTTTGACTCGAGCAAAGAATTAGACTCTTCCAAATTAAGGAACGCCTTTTTCAAGTTTTCAATAATTCCTAAAAGCGTATCTCTCTCTCCATCAATTAAAACAAACCTTTTCCTAAGAGTCTCTTCACGTGCCACAAACTCATTGACTAAAATATTTTTATCATCTTTGGCACAAACACAAACCATCGAATTTTTAAGGTCCTCTAATTCGTTTTCTAAAACAAGGACCCTATCATCACTCTCCTTCTTGAACAATTTTAAAGCAACAAAGTCATGGTCCAAGGAAATAAATTTTTCACGATAAAAATCTGGTTGATTTTGAACCGTTTGCAAAAGATCCATCGCGGATTTAAAATGAGAATTTTCTTTTTCCAAAACTTTAATTCTTTTGCAAAGTTTCAAATTCAAACTTTTTAAATCGTCAAAATTGTGATTCGAGCCAACGGGTGGGGCATCAAATTAGATAAGTGTTCCATCGAAAAAATTGCACTTTTTCACAAAACTGATTTAAAAAAATCAATATCACATGATTTTTCAAAAAATAAGAGTACGCGACAAATTAGCTAAACCTTCTCTGATACCAATTTGACGACGTGAGAAGTCAAATTGTATCAGGAAAAAAAACTTTAAAAATCAGGATCACTCAATAATTTTGAGTAACCCGCTCTGATACCAATTTGAGAAAAGTGTTGATCGCTTAAATATACTCTGATACGAATTTGAAAAAACGTGACTGTGTGATAATTGATTAAATTCGCAAAAATTTAATTTGGCACACTTATTTAATTAGAGTCTATTTTTGAAAAAAACCCTTTTGGGTAAGAACCTTTTATAACACTTTGAAAAATTCACCAGACTTTTGACTTACATACAACCTGATGATCGCCCACAAGTGTGTAATGCATGGTGCCTTCATAAAATCTTCAAAGATACGAGAGACAGGGAAATACCCTCCAGGCGTCGATTTGTCGTCTTCGGCTCATCCACACGTAGAATGACTACGCTCGGTATCCACCGATCAAAATATGGAGATGCCTTCTCCACCAAGGTTGAACAAAAGCAAAGTTGTTCTTAAACACCAAACACAATTCACTAAAGCAAGATGGGAGTTTTGTGAATTGTAAACAAAAGAGGATTAAACCCCTAAAAGAAGAAGCCTAAAGAATACTGCTTTGGCAGTGTTTCTGTTCTGGAAAACGAATGGACTTCTTAATGAAAACGTTACCAAATAATGAGTATTTATAGAAAAATGTGCCACCTCGAAAACAGAGCTCGTTCGAACGAGATCAGTAGGTCGTTCGAATGAATGACAGCTGTCATTCGAATGAGATAGCGCGACATGCTATCTCGCGCGAACGACATGCTATGTCGCTCAAACTATTGTTGCAAAAAAAATCATTATTTTAATGTCCGCTTCACCACTTAGAAAAATACTCATTTTCTAATTTTGACGAAAAAGTCCGCTCCAACACTTAGAAAATATTTTGTAAAAATATCCCAAAGGCTCTAAGTGAAAAGTTAAGGTATTTAAAACATAACCTTACCAAAGTAAACTTCGCGGAGTCTTGAATGATGAAGAACTTGAGTAATTCGGATCTGTCTTTTATGTAGATGTCTCTTGAATGATCTTCGACGGTGTAGTGGTATATGATATAATAAATTGATAACGGACCTATGGAAATATGTCCTTACAATAGCAAAGACCGATGTCGTCGTGGCCGCGACCGACGCGAAGACTGCGCGGGGTGTTACATGTAGTCAAGGGATTTTAGGCTTTAAAATATTATGAACATTTGCTAATATTTGGACTTAGGCCTGAAAATATGAAGCTAGAAGGTGAAAACACAAAACAACCACAAAGGGCCTCGTGAGTGGTAGAAACACCTCGCACAAGACCAATGTAACTTGTAGGAACTGATTGTATACTCATGGGACTCCTTATTTGATAATATGACAAAATTTCAAATATTTAGACTAAGACTTAAAAACATGTCGTTAGAGTGCAAAAATCTAAAATAGTCTCCAAACGGCCCTATGAGAGGCAAGAACCCGTCACACGGACCAAAGTAACTTGTAGGAACTGACTGCGCAGTCATGAGACTCCTAGTTATAGAATATTACAAAAAATTAAAAATATCTACACTTATGCTTAAACGATGTCGTAGATGGATAAGACCTAAAATAACCCCCAAAGACCTTGTAAGAGTCACGAAAACCTCGCACGTGACAATGTAAGTCGTCCTAACTGACTGTGATTGAAAGAAATTTTGCGTGTATGTTTATCTTCGTTGCTTGAAAAGCTCCTCTAATCAAAACCTTAAAATACCTACAAAATATAACAAACTCAAGTGTAGAGGTAAGTAAGGGTATCAATCCACTTCCAAGGGGGACAGCTAGAGACAAATTCAATTCTAATTCACTTTTTATTTTCTTTTTGTGCTTTTTCACTTTTTCTAATTTATTTAGGTTTTTCAAATATTAAAACGAGGTGATGATTTAAACTAAACTAAACTAAATGTGATATGATAATAACTAACTAGAAAATTACTAAAATGAAAAATAAAGTCTAAACTAAAATAAGAGATAAAGTGAGGTAAATAATCGTGAGAACAATCAAGGAGTGGGATTACACCACAAATTTTAGCTATTCTAATTATTTAATTTACTTAAATGAATTCTACCAAATTAATATCAATATTACAAATCAACTCTCGTTGAAAATGTAATCTTAATGGTAACCTTTTAGAAAATTAAGTTTAATACCCCACAACTCTAGAAAAGTAGATCTACACTCCTTTTAATTAATCACCCGCTAGGATCGATCAATTAAAATTTATGTAAATCTTAGAAAATAAATTTAGAGTTGAAATTCAAGTTATAATACCCCACTTAAGAAACCCCTATCTCTAGTTCGAATCTAAAATGGGTATTACAACTAGAATTTCGATTTTCTCTCGAAAATCATTTACCCTCTCTCGAGGTGTAAATCTAAGGGCGAGGGATTAAAATTAACATCCAAAGGGACTTTTCAAGAAATCAAACAAATTAAACTAAAATAACATCAAATAAGGGTTTTACCCCACCCCTTGAAAGGGGATTTAGCCTAACATGATATGAAATTTGACAAATTAATAATCAAGGCTACTAAAATAAAATAGAAGGGAATAGAACAAGCAAACTAAATCTCTTTGAGAAAGTTGAATTCTACTCTTCCAAATTGAAGCATACAATCCCTCTAATTGAGCATCCAAGTGATTTGAAATTAAATATCCACTCAATTAACTCTCTTACAATATTTAATCTCACAAATATCTAACAAAAATAAAAAGAATAAAATAAAACTATTTACAAATGGTGTTTTTCTCTACAATTCTCTCTTTAGAAATTCCTATCTAAAGCTCTTTTTCAAATGGGATATTCATCTTCATTTATGGTAGGCACATGGAGCATGGAGGTATTTTTGGGAATTGGCTCGAGTGAGCATGAAAATGGTGAGTGTGAGGGCATGTGGGTTAAATGGGGTGACACAATCAGATTTGGTTTAGAGGGTATAATGGGTATTGGGGTTAAAGTTGGTAGTTGGGGGTATAAGGGGTAAAAGAAATCAAGGGGTTTTAAGCACATGTGAGTTTAATTGGCTTTGGCCTTTTGGATTTGTTTTGGCAGATGACACAAATCGTGGCTTGGGAGAAACATGGAAAATGGGTTTTGGAAGATGGATGGGTATAGGGTATTGGACACGGGTGATGACGGGTTAAGGGGTTTCGAGAGTTGGGTCGGGTGGTATCTGGCAGGAGTGAGTCTGGATAGTCGCCTGAAGGAAGTGGGATCGTCGGCGGGTCGCTGGTTTTTGTTCAGGCCGCCGGAGGGGGGTGGGTTTGGAGATCGGGTCGAGTGGTAGGTGGCAGGAGGGGTCAGGTGGATATGGGTTGGAAAGGAGGTGGGATAGCTATGGAGGTTGAGAGATGGAGTTTTAGTGTTTGGGGAAGATGAAGTGGGATGTGATAGGGTGTGTGAGGGTGTAGAAGAGTGAGGTGTGGGTGAGGGAGTGTTTAGGTGTATGTGAGTGTGTGATAATTGGGTGTGAGGGGTTGTGTGTGTGTTTAATTTGGACCAACTAAAATAAAATTAATAAAAATAAAACTATTAAAACTAAAATCTAAAAATTAAATTCCTATTCTAAAAATAAAATAAAGACTCAATTAAAAAATGAAACGAAAAAGAAATAAAAATAAAAAATAATATTCTATTAAACTAAAAATTAAATCCTAAAAAAAAAAAATCTAATAAAACTAAAAAATAAATGAAATCCTAAAAATAACTAATTCTAATAAAATAAAACTAATAAAACTAAAAATAAAAATATACTAATAAAAATAAAATATAAAAATAGTAATTAAAACCTAGAAATTCTAAATAAATCTAAAATAACCTGTAAAAACAGAAATGACTCAAACTAAAAATCTAAAAAATATAAAAAGACACAAACTAAACACACAGTCTTGGGGTAGGTTTAGGCTAGGCTTAGGCTCGGGTAAGGTTACGGGGTTGGTAATTAGCTCCATTTTAATTGCAAATTGCTTCGAAATATAGCTTTTGACACCGCAACTGCAATTAAACCTGCATATTGAACAATTTAAGCACATAAGACCCTTATTGTCGAGAATAAGCAACAAAAGCACGTTTATTTGGGGTATAAATTGTACAGTTTTGGGTGCTTATCAGACTACATAGTAATAGAACTTCCAATTTGAGAAAATGATAAATTTTTTTGAGTATCTAGACTTAGGCTTAAAATTATGCAACTAAAAGGAAAAAACCCAAGACAACCCCGAAATAGCCCTATAAAAGGCACGAACACCTTGCACGAGACCAATGTAACTCGTAGGAACTGACCACGTAGTCTCAATACAGCGGATTTGAGAATATGATAAAAAATTGCAAATATTTAGACTTAAGCTTAAAAACATGTTGTTAGGGTGTGAAGACCCAAAACAACCCCAAATGGCCACATGAGAGGCGCGAACTCCTCTCATGAGACCGATGTAACTTGTAGGAACTAATCGTATTTTCACGAGACTCCTTGTTTATTAATATTACAAAAATTCACAATTCTCTAGACTTAGGCTTAAAAAATGCCGTTAGAGAGTGAAAACTCAAAACTAACATAAATAACCTCGTGAGAACGCATCACATGGGACGAACGTAACGCGTTGGAATTGAGTACATAGTCACTAAAATACCGGTTTCAGAATATGATTACAATTTGCAAATATCTATATTTAGGCTTAAAAACATGCCGCTAGAGACCAAAAACCCAAAACAATCCCCAAATGGACTCGTTAGAGGGACAAATACATTCCACAGGACCAATGTAACTCGTAGGAACTGACAACATAGTCATCGGACACCGCATTTGAGAATATGATGAAAATTTGAAAATATCTTCAATTTGGCTTAAAAACAAGCCGCTAGAGGGCGAAAACCCAAAATAACCCCCAGATGGCCCTGTATGAGGTTGCACCTCTAACGGGACGAATTATACTCGTAGGAATTGACCACGTAATCACGGGACTCTCGATTTGAGAATATGAAAAATGGTTTCAAATATGTAGACTTGGATTCAAAGGTATACTGCTACAGCGTGAAAACTCAAATCAACATCGAACGACCCTGTAATAGGCACAAACGCCTTGTACGAGATCAATGTAGTTCCTAAGAACTTACCGCGTAGTTATGGGAGTTCGGGTTTAAGAATATGATGGAAAATTTAAATTTTTTTGACTTAGGCTTAAAAACATGCCATTAGAGGGCAAAAACCCAAAATAACCCCAAACGGCCTCATAAGAGGTACGGTCATCCTCGAACGGAATACATTTTTAACTCGTAGGAACTGACCATGTAGTCATGGGACTCCCAGTTTGAAAATACGACTAAAATTTGTAAATATTTAGACTTATTCTTAAAAACATGCCACTAGAGGGTGAAAACCTATACCAATGCCCAAACAGCCCCGTAAGAGGCACAAACATCTCCACGGAACCAATGTAACTCGAAGGAACTGACCTCATAAACCCGAAACTCTCAGTTTGAGATAATGATGAAAATTTAAAAATATTTAGACTTAGGCTTAAAAACATGCGGCTAGAGCGTAAAAATCCAAAACAACTCCTAATAGGTCACGTAATAGGCATGAATGCCATGCACCGAACCATGTAACTCGTAGGAACTTATCGTGTAGTCATGGGACTAGCGATTTGAGAATATGACAAAGATTTGGAAATATTTATATTTAGGCTTAAGAACATGCTGCTAGATGGCAAAAACCCAAAATAACACCAAACGACCCGTAAGAGGCACGACCACCTCAAGCGTGACCAATATAACTCACAGGAATTGATCGCATAATCATGGGACTCCCGATTTAAAAACGTCACAAAATTTTTAAATAGATAGACTTAGGCATAAAAACATGCCGTTAGAGGGCGAAACCCCCTAAAAGCCCCAAAACGGCCTCGTAGGAGGCACGAACACCAAACATGGGACTATTGTAACTCGTATTAACTCATCATGTAGTCACGAGACTCATAGTTTGATAATATGATGAAATTTTGCAATTATCTGGACTTGCGTTAAATACATGCCGCTAAAGAGTGAAAATACAGAATAACCCCAAACGGACCCATGAGAGGGATGAACATCTTGCACGGAACCAATGTAACTCGTAGGAACTGAATGCTTTATCATGGACTCCCTATTTGAAAATATGATAAAAAATTATAAATATCTAAACTTAGGCTTAAAAATATGTTGCTAGAGGGAGAAAATCCATAATAGCCCCAAACGGTCTCGATGCAGGAACACTATGTAACTTATAGGATTTGACCGCGTGGCCACAGAACTACTAGTTTGAGAATATAACAAAAATTTAAAAATATATACAATTATGAATAAAAGATGCCCCGAGAGGGAGAAAACCAAAAAAGCCCCAAAAGGCTCCATAAGAGGGACGCACACCTGTCGTGGGACCCACGCGATTTAAGAATATGATAAAAAATTTCAATCATCTAGACTTAAGGTTAAAAACATGCTGCTAGAGGGAGAAACAACCCACAAGCGACCCCTAAAGGGGGAACTCCTTGCATGAGATTAATGTAACTCATAGTAACTGACCGCATATTCAAGAGACTTTCAATTTTAGAATATGATGAAAAATTTCAAATATCTATACTTAAGCTTCAAAACATGCCTCTAGAGAACAAAAATCCAAAACATCCCCCAAAAAGGCCTTATAAAAGGCCCGAACACATCGCAAGAGAGCAATGTGACTCATAGAAATTGAAGGTGCAGCCATGGGACTACTGATTTAAATAATGAAACTTAGGTTGAATAACATTCCGCTGATAGGCTTAAGAACATGCCACTAGAGGGTGAAAATGAAAACAACACTAAGTGGCCCCGTAAGAGGCACGAACAACTCAAAGGTGACCAATGTAACTTATAGGAACTGAATATGTAGTCCCAAGACTCCCGTTTGCAAACTTGTGGAAGATTTTTAAATATCTAGACTTAGTCTTAAAAACATGATGTTAGAGGACAAAAATCCAAAATATCCCCCAAACGGCATTGTAAGAGGCACAAACACCTCAACTAGGACAAATGTAACTCACCGTGTAGTCATGAGAGTCCCAGTTTGAGAATATTACAAAAAATTGAAAATATCTTGACTTAGGATAAAAAATATACCTCTTAAGTGTGAAAACCAAGAACAACCGAGGCGACTCCATAAAAGGGATGACCACATTGCACGGGACTAATGTAACTCACAGGAGATGACCACCTAGTCACATACTCCTTATTTGAGAATATGAGTGAAGATTGGAAACATCTAGACTTAGGCTTAAACATATGTCCTTAAAGGGCGAAAACCCAAAAGAACCTTCAAACGGCCCCGTTAGAGACACGAACACCTCACACGGACAAATGTACCTTATAGGGTTTGACCGAGTAGTCATGGGAATCCATGTTTGAGAATATGATAAAAATTTTCAAATATCTACATTTATGCTTAAAAGATGCCGTTAGAGGGATAAAACCACAAACAACCCCAGACGACTTCGTAAGAGGCAAAAACATCGCACAAGATCGACATAACTCGTAATAACTGACTACGTAGTTACAAGACTTTCAATTTGAGAATATGATGAAAATTTTAAGATATCTAGACTTAGGTTTAATAACATGCCTCTAGAGGGCGAAAACTAAAAAAAACCCAAATGACGTTGTAAGAGGCACGAATACCTCGTACGAGACCAATGTAACCCGTACGAACTGATCACATAGTCACGAAACTCTTGATTCTAGAATGTGATGAAAATTTGCAAATATCAAGACTTAGGCCTAAAAGCATGTTGCTAGATGATAAAAATACAAAATAACCCAAATGTCACGTAAGAGGCACAAACACCTCGCACGGGACCAATGTTACTCGTCAGAACAAACTGCGTCGTCACGGGACTCCCCATTTTATATTATGATAAAACTTTCCATATATCTAGATTAGGCTTAAAAACATTTCACTAGAGGATGAAAACGAAAAATAGCCCCCAAACTGCTCCGTTAGAGGCACAAACACCTCACACATGAGTAATATAACTTATAGGACTTGACTCTGTAGTCAACAGACTCCAGATTGGAAAATATGATGGAAATTCGAAAGTATTTAGACCTAGGCTTAAAAATAAGATTCTAGAGGGATAAAATCGAACACAACCCTGAAACAACCCCATTAGAGGCATAGACACCTCGCAAGGGAGATGATGTAACTTGTAGGAAGAACCGCGTAGTCATGGGACTCTCGATTTCAAAATATGACAAAAACTTGCAAATATTTATACTTAGGTTTAAAAACATGCCACTCGAAGGCAAAAACTCAAATCAACCCCAAATAGCCTCGTAAGAGACACGAACAGCTCACACGGGACCAATGTAACTCGTAGGAACTGGCCGCATTATCATGGAACTTTCAGTTTGACAAAAAAATATAAATATATAGACTTAGGCTTAAAAGTATAACACTTGAGGGAGAAAACACAAAATAGTCCCAAAATGGAATAGTAAATGGCGCAAACACCTCGCACGAGACCAACGTAACTCGTAGAAACTGATCGTGTAGTCACAAGACTCTCGATTTAAGAATATGAAAATTTGTAAATATGTAAACTAGCAGTGCAAGCTGTACGTTTTTTTTCTTTATCATACCTTTTGGGTTCGAAAAAATGATTTTGGTTTCATATTTTTAGTCCTGAAAATCGATTGTACCATAACAAAAATTACTGTAAAAAAATTGGTTGGTTCTGATTTTTAAAGAAAAAAAAATTAACTTTTTGAATTTTTCGTACCGATTTACCACATCAAATTTATTATATATTACCATTCCAATTTACTGAGTAAAAAAACCAGAAATACCAAATAAAAAATGTGCTAAATATATATATGTATATTACCAATTAATCAATACCCTTCATTTTATTTTAATTTTTGCCATTCATTTATGTCATCATAAAAGCTAGCAAAATAAACCCTAATAGCTCCATAACAAAATATAAAGCAAATAACAGATAAAAGGAAGCACACACACATGCAAAATAAAAAACAACAAACAAGGTATTCTTCTCCCTCTCTCTCCCATTCCGGTCTTCTCCCTCACACACGCACACATCGACACTCTCCTCTCTCTCTCTCTCTCTCTCTCTCTCTCTCTCTCTCTCTCACACACACACACACACACACACACACCCCTAGGTCTTGTCCCTGACCTCCCCACACACGCACACGTAATGCATGCACATGCACTCACCACACATGCACACATCACACATATGATATGCGTTCCCATTGATAAATAGACAGTAAAGCAAACATGATATTATCCCATCGCGCTTCTGAGCTCCACATCTTAAGGGAAAATTATTTAGTGTGGGACTGTTTACTTGTAAGTCCTAGGATTAATTAAAATGACCGAGCTCCACATCTTAGAAGTATTATCCCATCGCATATCTGATCTCCCTTAGCTCACCACAAACGATTTTTGAACATTCCCCCCTTTTACCTTTTTTATTCTGATTTGGATTTGGGTATCTTAATATTATATATAATTAATTTTAGTTTTAATTGAATTAGTATGGGATTATTTTTAAATTAAATTAGCATGGGCCTATTTTATGTGGGACTGATTTCAAATTAATTACAACTAAAATTATGTGGGACTGATTTTAAATTTAATTAGTATGAGACTATTTTATTGCAGAATTAAGATGGAACCATAAAAGATTTCGTGTTATTCAAAAAACTATTATGGGATTGATCTCAAATTATATAGGACCGATTTCAAATTAATATGGGACTGATTTCAAATAATATATAAGTAATTTTAATTGTAATCACGTGTTCAAAAAATGTTATGTCCAAGTTTTCAAATGTCGTGTTGTTCAATTTTTTTGTATGTTGTAGGTTTTAATCAAACAATGATTTTGAAAGGCAATATTTGTGGGCTTTTAGCAACCTCTGAGACGTCGCAAAAGAGAAAATGGACTAAAAATATTTTGAGTACGATAATAATGAATATTTTGAGCATTAAGTAAAGATCGAGAGAAAAGGGCAAATGGAGTGAATATATTGTAAATAACGTTTTTTGGACATTGAGTCGATGGATAAAATTTGGCTCATTTGGGAGACTGCATAAAATGGAATCATGTTGACCATGCTCAGACTAATAAAAAAACATGCTAAACATGAACTCAACAAATGATCTATAAGGACCTCTACCTTCAGAAACGCATAAAATATGGTAGGTTGCTCAAGATGTGGACACTTTACCCTCTCTTTGAACACATTTTCGAAAGAATTCTATCTTCTAAAAAATTGTATTTCTGGTACTCATTATATCACTTCAAATTCTTACTTTAATGAAGTAACTTCCATTAAAGACCGGCTCTTAGAATATTCAGAGAATGATGATCCCTTTTCTCGTAACATGGCTATTAAAATGAATTCTAATTTTGACAAGTATTGTGATGTTTTTTTTCTCTAAATATAATTTTGGTTATTGCTATTATCTTGGACTGTAACCATAAATTGCAATCTGTGGAATATTGGCATAATGAAAAGTCTTCCAAGGATCACACATTTTCTCAAGTCGAAAAAAGTGTAAAGTGTTTGACTTTTTTAAAAAATTGAAAGGTTTGATGTCACAAATTTATTATCACTACAAGTCAGAAATGACTCTTTTGTGGAAAGTAATTGAAGTATGGTTCATCATTGTAATGGTAGTATTTTGGGCAATATAGTTGAAAATGAGACAAGCGTGCTTTAAAGAAAAAAGAATTTTCAAACTATTTGAAAATGAAGTAGAATGATAAATGATTTGGATCGATACTTGCATGATGGTGGGAGTGTTATAAAAAAATTGAACGAACCAAACCAAAATCTATAATTTTTTAGCCTAATTCAGCCTATGGTTGAAGAATTTTGAAAACCAATCATGCCAGTTCGATTGACGGTATAAATAAGGAAAAAACTGATTCAAACAACCGACATCAATATTTAGATTAAAAAAACCTTAAATGACTTCAATTTTTATATCCAAAAACCATTAACCTACCTAAAAAATTGACTAAAACTGAAAATCAACCAAAACCGATATGAAACTGATGTGGCTCGAAATCGATGAGTTTTGTCATCAATAATTAGATTTTGAGCTGACTTATTCCCAAATGGAATTGACCATTTTGGCTTGAATTAAGGTCCAAAACCGAAACGAACCGACCCATGAACACCCCTACATAATGGTATAGAAGCCCTTGATGAATTTTTAACGCTTTTAGTGCCGTCTTAAGGCTTTTTAGTGCTGTTTTTGGGAACATTTCTCTAAGTTTTTATAATAATTTATTTCTTTTGCATTGATTTACAGATGAAAGATTTGGAGGCAAAAGAGAAGAATTGAAAGAAGAATGAACTAACAAGTATTGATAAAATCAATTTGATAACACCGTGTTACTTGCAGTTAAGTTTCATGGTGTTGTTGTTTTATTTGGCCATTGCAAGAAATGATTTCAGATGATTGGATATTACTTTTAATTTTGATTTTTATCAGGAGTTATATGGAGTGGACACAATTAATTATGAAATTTAGTTTACGCTTCATGCTAATCTTATTTTCCAGTGCAATTTACATTATATTCTAGTTTTAAGTAATGCATTTAACTGATTAAATGTGTTTAAAATTTGGTAATGAAAGTTGTACAAAATTTTACTAGAATCATAATATTGGAATTTGCACCAGATTTATCGAATGCATAAAACGACTCGTAATTCGGGTATTTATCGGGGAAAAATGCCAATGAAATCGAAATTATCAAAACCAAAAAAATAAAAAATCGGCTGGGTTGGTTTTGGTTTTTATTTTGTTGTACCGGTCGGTAAATATGGTACAAACGGCTTTACCATTTTGATTATGGATTTGGAATTGGTAAGGGGTCATTATTGACAAAACTGTACCGGTTTCACCCCTATTATAGACTTTGGCCTAAAAACATGCCGCTAGAGGATGAAAGCCTAGAACAAGACCCAAAAAGCCTAATAAGAGGCACGAACACCTCATATGGACCAATATAACTTGTAGGATTTGATCGGGTAATTTTGGGACTCCCGATTTAGGAATATAATGGAAGTTTGCATATTTCTACACTAATACTTAAAGAGACCTTTGGAGGGTGAGAACACAAAACAACCCCAAACTGCCTCGTCGCACAGGACCAACCTAACTCGTAAAAACTAACTGCGTAGTCAAGGGACTCCTGGTTTCATGAAAATTTACAAATATATAGACTTAGGATGAAAAACATTTTGCTAGTGGAAGAAAACTCAAAATAGCCACTAAATAACCATGTAAGAGGCATGAACACCTCGTACAGAACCATTATAACTCGTAGCAACCAATTGCATAGTCAAGGGACTCTCGATTTGAGAATACGATAAAAATTTGCAAAAATCTGGACTTAGGCTTAAATTATTCCTTTAGAGGGTGAATACCGAGAAAATCGCAAATGGTTCCATAAAAGGCACGAATAGCTTGCACGCGACCAGTGTAACTTCTGGTAAGTGATCGCATAGTCATGAACTCCCACTTTGATCATATGAAAAAAATTTGAAACCACCTAGACTTAGGCTTAAAAACATGTCGCTAGATATCAAACACCAAAACTTGGCTCCAAACGGCCCTGTAAAAGGCACGAACACCTTGCACGAACCAATGTGACCCGTAGGAACTGCCCGCGTACTTACAAGATTCCTGGTTTGAGAATATGACAAAAATTTGCAAATAGCTACACTTACGATTAAAAGATGCCAATAGAGGGCACATACCCAAAACAACCACGTTAGAGGCAGGAACACGTCGCGCACAATCAACTTAACTTGTAGGAATTCATCATGCAGTCATGGACTCCCTATTTGAGAATATGACAAAAAATTTAAAATATCTTGACTTAGGCCTAAAAACATGTTACTAAAGGGAAAAAACCCAAAACAACTACCAAACGACCTTTTAAGTGGCACGAATACCTCACACAGACATATGCAACTCGTAATAATTGACAGAAAATTCACAAGACCTCCGATTTAAGAATACGATAAAAATTTGAAAATATCTATACTTATACTTAAAAGATGATGTTAGCATGAAAAAAACCCAAACAACACCCAAACGACCCCGTAAGAGCATGAACAACTCACACGGGACAAATATAACTCACAGGAAATGATCGCATAGTCATGGGACTCCCAGAGTGAGAATATGAGGAAAAATTTCAAAAAATCTATATTTAGGCTTAAGAACAAGCAATTAGAGGGAGAAAACTCCAAAAAGCACCAAATGGCCCATAAGAGGCATGGACACCTCACACATAACCAATGAAACTTATAGGAACTAACTGCGTAGTCAAGGAACTCCTAGTTTATGAATACGATGAAAATTTTCCAATATCTATACTTAGGCTTAAAATCATGCCGCTAGAGAGAGAAAGACCAAAACAACCACCAAACAACCACCAAACAACCATGTGAAAGGCACAGATACCTCGCATGGGACTATAGTAACTCAAAGGAACTGATCGCGTACTCACGGAACTCCTAATTTTTGAATATGATGAAAAATTGTAAGTATCTAGACTAGGCTTAAAAATGTGTCTCTAGGGATGAAAACTCAAAAAACCCTAAAACGGCCCCGTTAAAGTCACGAACACCTCACACGGGACCAATATAACTCGTAGGAGCTGACCGCGTAGTCACCGAACTCTCGATTTGAGAATATGATGAAAAGTTTCGTGTAACTAGACTTAGGCTTAAAAATGTACCCCTAAAGGGCGAAAAAGCAAAGCACCTCCTAATGGTACCGGTAGATCCAGGAACACCTTACAAGGGATGAATGTAACTCATAGGAACTGACCACATAGTCACGAAACTCTGGACTTAAAAAATGATGAAACTTTGCAAATATCTGGACATAGGGTTAAAAACATGTCGTTGGAGGGTGAAAACCCAAAACTACCCTAAATGGCCTCGTAAGTGGTACAAATAGCTCACACAGGACGAATGTAACTTGTATGACATGACCACATTGTCACGATACTCTGGGTTAGATGAGTTTTTGTAAATATCGACTTAAACTAAAAAACTTGCCATTAGTGGGAGAAAATCTCAGAAATCCCCGAAGCGGCCTCATAAGAGGCACAAACACCTCTTACGGGATGAATGTAACTCGTATCAACTAGCTGTGTAGTCACGGGACTCCCAGTTTGGGAATATGACAAAATTTGCAAATATCTAGACTTAAGATTAAAAATATGCCGTTAGAGGGTGAAACCTAAAATAACCCAAACGGTCCCATAAGAGGCACAATACCTCGCACGGGACCAATGTAACTCATAGGAATTGACCGCGTAGTCATGGAATTCCAAGTTCGAGAATATAATGAACATTTTCAAATATCTGTACTTAAGCTTGAAAATAGGTTGCTAGAGGGCGAAAACCCAAAATAGCCCCCGAACATCCCCATAAGAGGCACTGACATATCGCATCAAACCACTGTAACTCTTAGGAACTGAGTGCATAGTCACATGACTTTCGGTTTGAGATTAAGATGGAAATTTTCAAATATGTAGACTAAAGGTTAAGAACATGCTTCTAGAGGGTGATAACCCAAAACAACCCCAAATGGCCCAGTGAGAGGGACAAACACCTCTCACGGGACCAATGCAACTCACAGGAAGTGATCGCTAAGTCAGGACACTCCGTGTTTGATAGCATGACAAAAATTTTCAAATATCCAGCATTGGATTAAAAACATGCCGCAAGAGGAAGAAAATTGAAAACAACCCCTAAACGGCCCTATAAAAGGCAGAATCACATTGGAGGGGACCGCTATAACTCGTAGGAACTAGTCATAGAGTCATAAAACTTCCGATTTGAAAATACAATTAAAATGTACAAATATTCAGACATAGGCTTAAACATATGTCACTTAAGGGAAAAATGCAAAACATCATGGAACGGCCCCTACATGGCACGAACACCTCGCACATGACCGATGTAACTGATAAGGATTGACCGCATAGTCACAGGACTCCCGATTGGATAATACTATGAGAATTTTAAAATATCTAGACTTAGGCTTAATAATATGCCACCAAAGGGTAAAAAATAAAAAAAATACCCAAAATGGCACCAAAAGAGGCATGACACCTCATAGGTGACGAATGTAACTCGCAGGAAATGACTATGTAGTCTGGGACTCTCGATTTGAGAATATGACAAAAAGTGTCAAATATTTAGACTTAAATTTGAAAAGATGCCGCTAGACGGTGAAAACCCAAAACAACCCCCAAACGGCCCTGTTAGAGGCATGACACCTTGCACAAGAACATTGTAACTCCTAGGAACTTATTGCATTATTTTGCGACTCCTCATTTGAGAATATGATAAAATTTACGATTATCTAAACTTAGGCTAAAAATTATGCCATTACATAGCTAAAACCCCAAACAACCCCCTAATGGCTCTTAAAGAGGCACGAACACCTCGCACGAGGCCGATTTAACTAGTAGGAACTGATCATATAGTCACGAGTCTCTTGGTTGATAAATATGAAGAAAATTTGCGAACATTTACACTTATGCTTAAAAACATGCCGCTGCACGAGGAAAAATCCCTAAACAACCCCTTAGAGGCGTGGACAGTTCACACGAGACCAATGTAACTCAACGAGCTGACTGCACAGCCACAGAACTACCTCTTTGAGGATATGATAAATTTTTTCCTACATCTCAACTTAGTCTTAAAAATATGCCGATAGAAGGAAAATCCCAAACAACCCACAAACGGACTTGTTCGAGACACGAACACCTCAAATAGGACAAATGTAAATTGTAGGAACTGATATCAAAGTCACGGGACTCTCAATTTGAGAATATTGCAAAAATTTGTAGATGTTGGCTTAAAAAAATGCTGCTAAAGGGAAAATATAAAAAATAGCGTCGAAACGGCTCCGTACGAGAGATGAAAAACTCAGCGGGACTCCCGATTTGAAAATATGATAAAAATTTGCAAACATAGAGACGTAGGCACGAAAACATGCCCTAGAGGTAGAAAACCCTAAACAACCTCCAAATGGTCTTGTAAGAGTCACGAACACCTCGCACGAGATCAATGTAACTCGTATGAACTAACCACATAATCATGGGACTCCCAGTTTAAGAAAATGACAATAATTTATAAATAATTAGATTTAGGCTTAAGAACAAAACGCAAGAGAGGGAAAATGCAAAACAAAATAAAACGGCCTCATAAATGGCACGAACACCTCCCACGTGACCAATGTAACTCCTATGAACTGGTCGCATAGTCATGGGACTCCCAGTTTGAGGATATAATGAAAATTTTCAAATATCTAGGCTTAGGCTGAAAAACATGCCGTTAGACTGTGAAAACCCTAAACAACTCCCAAATGGCCCCGTAAGAGGCACGAATACCTCACATGGAACCATTGTAGCTTGTAACAACTCACCACATAGTCATGAGATTCTGAGTTTGAGAATATGATGAAAATTTAAAAATATCTAGACTTAGGCTAAAAACTGCCGTTAAAGGGGAAAAGTAACAACCCTAAACGACCCTGAGAGGGATGAACACTTCGCACATGCCCAATGTAATTCCTAGGAACTCACTACATATTCATAAATTCCAAGTTCAAGAATATGACAAAAACTTACAAATATTTAGATTCAGGCTTAAAAACACGTTGCTAGAGGCCAAAAACCCAAAATAGCCTTTAAACGACCTCGCAAGAGGCACGAACACATTATAAGGACCATTATAACTCGTAGTATTTGATCACATAATCATTGGAATTCCAATTTGAGAATATGATGAAAATTTTCAAATATCTTAAGCTAGACTTAAAAACATGCTGCTAGAGCCCAAAAATCCAAAATAATCCGTAATTGGCCTTGTAAGACACACGAATACCTTACACGGGACCATTGTAAATCATAGGAACTTGCCATTTAGTCATGGGAATCCCTGTATGATAATTCAACAAAAAATGAAAATATATAGACTTAGGCTGAAGAACAAGCGGCTAGAGGTAGAAAACTGAAAACTACATAAAATGACCTCGTAAGAGGCACAAACACCTCTTACATAAACAATGTAACTCATAGGAACTAATTGCATAATAAATAGACTCCTGGTTTGTGAATATTATGTGAATTTTCCAATATCTATACTTAGACTTGAAAACTTACCATTAGGTTGCAAAAATTCAAAACAACCCCCAAATGGTGCAATAAGAGGCACGAACACCACACAGTGGACTCCAGACTGATGTAGCTTGTAGAAATTAACTGTATAGTCATGAGAATCCCAATTTGATAATATGATGAAAATTTGCGAATATCTAAACTTAGGCTTAAAAAAATGCCAATAGAGGGTGAAAACACAAAATAACTTCAAACGACCTAGTGAGAGGCACAAACACCTTACACAGGACCAATGTACCTCGTATGAACTGACTGCATAGTCACGAACTCCCTGTTTGAGAATGTGATAATTTTTTTCAAATATCTAGAATTAGGCTTAAAAATATGTTACGAGAGGGCAAAAATCCAAAAAAGCCTGTAAATGACCCCGTTGGAGGCTCGAACACTTCACACGTGCTAATGAAACTCGTAAAAACCGATCGCATGGTCACGGTACTCTTGATTTGAGAAGATGAATAAAATTTGCAAATATCTACACTTATGTTTAAATTATGTCGCTGGAGGTTGAAGAATAAAAATAGCCCAAAAGCGGCCCCGTAAAAGCTACGAACACCTCACATGGCACCAATGTAAAGCGTAGGAACTGAGTGCATAGTCACGGAACTGTTTGTTTGAGAATATGATAATTTTTTTAAATATCTAAACTTTGGCCTAAAAATATGTCGCTAGAGGGTGAAAATCCCTCCAAATGTCCTCATAAGAGGCACATACACCTCACACGGGACCATTAAATTTGTAGGAACTGATCGCATAGCCAGAGGACATTCGGCTTTAAGATATGACAAAAAATTGTGAATATCTAGACTTAGGATTAAAATCACGTCACTAGAGATTGAAAACCCAAAACCACCCCAAACGGCCTCACGAGTGGTTCAAGCACCTCACAAGGGACCAATGTAACTTGTAGAAACTGATCGCGTATTCACAGGACTTCCTATTTGATAATCTAGACACCCCATTATAGGACCAACCTAAGAACATCCTTAAATCACTAACACTCATCCATTCACCCTAAACCTTAAGTCATACCCCGAGTACTGATTTGGAGGCTATCAGGTACTCCCGAGCCCCATTTGACTTTGGTCAAATTTTTGCCTTAGTGAAAACTTAATGAATCTTAAAAGGGGTATAAATAGCCTTTCCAATAGACCGCCTCATTCACGAATTAGCCTTATAATTCAGACGAACAGTCCATTTTACTATTCAAAACTGATTTGGAGGCCCCTAGTTGCTTTTGAGCCCCATTTTGACAATGGTAATCTTTCTCGTCCGAGTAATAGCTCAATGAATTATTGAAGGCATCTGAATACCCTTTCCAATGGTCTACCCCATGCATGAATCAACCCTACAGTTTGGACGAACGATCTGTTTTACTCTTAAAACTAGTCTGGAGGCCATCAGGCACTCCCAAGCCCCACTTGACCCTGGTCAGCACTACTGCTCGAATAACAGTGAATGAATCATCGAAGGGCTCTGAATACCTTTTCCAATGATCCGCCCCATGCATAAATTCATGACATTTTACTCCGAAGGCTCACTGGGTGCATTCGGGCCCTATTTGACATAGGTTAACTCTTCGAAGAGAATAAAGATAAATGAAATCTCAAAGGGAACTGAATATCCTTTCTAATGGTCCTTCTTGTGCATGAATTAGCCTTAAGGTTCAAAATAATGATCCATTTTCCTTTGGGAATTTCTTGTCTAGTGTCAAATGGGAATTTTTGAGCCCTATTTGAGTCTGATAAACTCCCTAACCCTAGAATGTCTCTATGGATTCTCAAAGGGATCTTAATACCCTTTCCAACAGTTTTCCCCATGCATGATTCTAATTTGTGATTCACTTTTTACGGCTATTTTTTTTAAAAAAAATTTCCTTAGACTATCGAGTGGCACCGCCAGGAACCTGCCTATTAAGAGTGTGTCTGGGATTCTATGTTGATAGGCAGGTCTAGGACCTTGGTGATCGGTACCTCCTTGGGCCTATAAATAGAGTCCATAAACTCACTTTGAAAGTCACCCCTGAACATCCCTCTCAGCAATTTAGAGAACATTCTCTCGAATTCAGAGTTGTTCCCCCTTAAAAACCCATTACCCACATTCCTTCCATCCTTTTCGTACTCTTTTTAGTAAATTATCACCATATCCTCATATCACCATCATCTCACCATGAGATCAATGCATCTACAATCAAGATCCACTTCAAGGCTTCATAAGATGGTCTAATTCTTCCCCCATTGTCTTTAAATTTTCTCATTTTTGCATTAATTACTTAATTTTAATTTTAGGTGCTTTACTGCATTACATCACATACCTCAAATTCAAACTTTTAATCATTAGTATTAGCACATACTTATTTTCATAAAAAATCCAAAAATAAGAAAAAGAGGGTTTACTTGTAAATTCCAATTAGAGAATTCTCATCACATTTTCTCACACTAAAACACCTTTTTTCTACACACACACACACACACACACACACACACACACATATATAAGCAAGTCCTCAGTTGGATTTATTGGTTAAACCCCACCTCGTATGATCTTTGAACTACGTGGAATTTGATGCCCCCTCGGTAAATCCTTAGACTCGAGTCCTCCTATATACATATGTTACCTTGTTCTTATATATATATATATATATATATATATATTTATTTTATATGCTTGTTTGCTTGTTTTTTGTCTGATATGCGCACTCATTCTTCTATAACGACTTGTGAATCGGCAAAAACTTACATTATACTTTGAATTACTATTTTTGGGAGCACTCCTAAGGTTGACCTCGCTTCACCTTTTTCCATGATGCAAGTTGAGCATTTTTATCCTCCATTTATAGTATGCACATAAGCACACACATCACGGAGTTTAATAGCAAAATATTAACACATGTCCATGAGAGACCAAAAAGGCAGGATGGGTGCCTAACACCTTCCCATTCTGTAACTTAGTTGCCGAACCCTTGAACTACTTGGTTTTGTAAGCATCAGTATTGTCCTAGATGCCGTTCTCTCGAGGCGACAAAAATTATTTTGCCTATTTTTTTGCAAAATAGTTTAGCGACTCTATGTCTAGTTATCACCCCACATCGATGACGACCGAGAGCCACAAGAAATTATGCAATCCCGCACTCACGCCAAAAATGGAATTAAAGAGGGATCCCCCTCGGGAGAACCCCCCGACCCCAACCCTCGAGATGGACGTAGATAATATGATAAAGAATTTCAAATATATAGACTTAGGCTTAAAAATATGTAGCTAGAGGGCAAAAATCCAAAATATCCCCCAAACAGTGCCGTTAGGGGTGCTGACACCTCATAAGGGACTACTGTAACTTATACGAATTAATTGTACTGTCACGGGAATGTGATAAAAATTTAGAAATATCTATACATTCCGTTAGAGAGAGAAAATCCAAAACAATGACACAAACAGCTCACACGTGTCCAATGTAACTCGTAACGACTGACTGGATTATCACGGGACTCTAGATTTGAGAAAAAATTGCAAATATTTAGCATTAGTATTAAAAAGATGCTTCTAGTGGGAGAAACCCCAAAATAGACCCCAAAATCCCCATAAGAGGCATGTACATATCGCACATGACCAATCTAACTCATAGCAACTGACCACGTAGTCACAACACTCCCAGTTTGAGAATATGACAAAAAATTTCAATTATCTAGACTCAGGATTAAAAATATACCGCTAAAGTCTGAAAACCCAAAGAAATCCCAAACGGACCTGTGAGAGGCACAAACACCTCACATGGGGACAATATAACTCCTTGAAACTAACCACAAAGTCACGAGACTCCCGATTTGAGAATATGACAAAAATCTACCAATATCGAGACTTATGCTTAAAATATTCCTCCAGAGGGTGAATACCTAGAAGAATCCAAAACAGCTTCATGAAAGGCATAAACACCTTACACGAGACGAATGTAACTTGTAGGAACTGATCATGTAGTCTTGGGACTCCCTGTTTGAGCATATGATAAAAATCTAAAACTACATTGACTTAGGCTTAAAAACATGTCGCTGGGCGGAGAAAACCAAATTAGCCCCTAAATGACCTTGTAAGAGGCATGAACACCACACACGGACCAATGTAACTCATATGATCTGACCACATACTTACAAGACCATTGGTTTGAGAATATGATAAAAAATTACAAATAGCTACACTTTTGCTTAATGATGCAAAAAACCCAAAACAACCCAGTTAGAGGCACGGACACCTCGCGCGCGACCAAATTAACTCGTAGGAGTTCATCACATAGTCATGGACTCCTTATTTGAGAATATGACAGAAATTTGAAAATATCTTGACTTTGGCTTAAAAACATGTCTCTAGAGGAAAAAAACCCCAAACAAGTACCAAATGGCCTCGTAATAGGCTAGAACACCTCACACAGACATATGCAACTCGTAGGAGTTGACCGAATAGTCCCAAGACCTTTGGTTTAACACCATGAAAAAAATTTGATAATATTTATACTCATGCTTAAAAGATGCTACTAGAGGGAAAAAATCCCAAAACAACACCTGGACGACCCCGTTAGAGCACAAACGCTCACACGTAACCAATAAAACTCATAGAAAATAACTATGTATTCATGGAACTCCCAATTTGAGAATATGATAAAAAATTTCAAATATATAGACTTAGGCTTAAAAACATGCAATTAGAGGGCGAAAACCCTAAATAATACCAAACGACCACTGTAAGAGGCACAAACACCTCCCACATGACCAATAAAACTTGTAGGAACTAACCGCGTAGTCACGGGACTCCTGGTTTCTGAATAAGACAAATTTTTTAAATGTCTAGACTAAGGCTTAAGAACATGCTTCTAGAGGGAGAAAACCCGAAATAACCCCCAAATGACCCTGTGAAAGGCACGAACAACTCGCATGGGACCAATGTAACTCATAGGAACAAATCACATACTCACAGGACCCTCAATTTTATAATATGATGAAAAATTATTAATACCTATTTCAGGTTTAAAAACACATCGAAAGAGGATAAAAACTCAAAATAACCCCAAAACTTCCCTGTTAATGGCACGAACACCTCACACAAAACCAATATAACTCGTAGGGACTGATCATGTAGTTACCGAACTCCCAGTTTGAGAATATGATGAAAATTTGAATGTATCCAGACTTAGGCTTAAAAATGTTAAGTTAAAGGGCGAAAACCCAAAGCAACTTCCAACGACATCGTCAGAGTCACAAACACCTCGCAAGGGACCAGTGTAACTCATAGCAACTAGTCGCATAGTCATGGGACTCCCGATTTAAGAAATGTTGAAAATATCTAGGCTTATGGTTAAAAAGATGCGACAAGAGGGCAAAAACACAAAAAAACCCTAGATGGCTCTGTAAGTGGCACAAACAGCTCACATGGGACCAATGTAACTCTTACGACATGACCAAGTAAGATAAATTTTGTAAACATCGACTTAAACTCAAAAACATGTCGCTAGTGGGAGAAAACCCAAAAAATCTCCCAAATGACCCCGTAAAAGGCACAAACACCTTGCACGGGATGAATGTAATTTGTAAAAACTAGCCGCATAGTCACGAGACTCCTAGTTTGGGAATATGAACAAAAATTTCCAAATATCTAGACTTAGGGTTAAAAATATGCCGTTAGAGGGTAAAAACCCTAAACAACCCTAATTGGCCCTGTGAGAGGAACAAACACCTCGAAGGGGACCAATTTAACTCAAAGAAACTGATCACATAGGCACAAAACTCCCAATTTGATGTCAGCAAATATCTCGACTTAGTCATAAAAACATGCCGCCAGAGGAAAAAACCCTAAACTTCCCCTAGACTGCCTTATTAGAGACACAAACACCTCACACGGACATATGTAAATCGTAGGAACTGATCTCATAGTCACAAGATCTCGTCTATAGAATACGATTTAAAAAAAATATCAATACTTATGGTTAAAAGACGCAACTAGATGGCAAAAACCCCAGACAACCCCCAAACGACCCCGTAAGAGGCACGGACACCTCGCTCAAAACCATTGTACCTTATACGAACTGGCAGTGTAATCACGGGACTCCTAATTTTAGAATATCATGAAAATTTTCAAATATCTAGACCTAGGCTTAAATATAGGCCCCTAGAGGGAGAAAACTCAAAATAATACCCGAACGACCCTGTAAAAAGCACGGACATATCACACGGACATATGTAACTTGAAGGAACAAATCGCGTAGTCACGAGACTCTTGAATTAAGAATATGACAAAAATTTGAAAACATCTGTATATATGTTTAAAATGTGTCACTAAAGGGGAAAAATCCAAATAACCCCCAAACGGCCCCATAATGGGCACGAACACCCTGCACGGGACCAATGTAATTCATAGGAACAGATAGCATAATCATGAAATTCCTAATTTGTGAATATGACGAAAATTGTCAAATATCTGGACTTAATCTTAAAAACAAGTTGCTAGAGGGAGAAAACCCAAAATAGCTCCCTAACGACCCTGTAAGAGGGATAGACACGTTACATCGAACCAATGTAACTCGTAGGAACGAACTGCTTAGTCACATGACTTAATATTTGAGATTAAGATTAAAATTTGCAAATATCTAGACTAAAGCTTAAGAACATGCCGCTAGAGAGTGGAAACCTAAAACAACACCAAATGGCCCCGTGAGAGGCACATACACCTTTCACAGGCCCATTGTAACACATAGGAACTGACCGCATAGTCAAAAGACTCCATGTTTGATAATATGATAGAAATTTTCAAACATCTAGACTTAGGCTTAAAAACATGCCATTAGAGGGAGAAAACCCAAAATAACCACTAACATAAAAGGCACAAACACATCGCAAGGTACCAATAAAACTAGTAGAAACTAACCATGTAGTAACGAAACTCCTGATTTGAGATTAGGATGAAAATTTACAAATATCAAAATATAAGCTTAAACGTATGCCACTAGAGGAAAAAAACAAAAATAACATGAAACGACCTCTAAGTGGCCCGAACACCTCCCATGTGACCAATGTAACTCATCTTATTAATCGCATAGTGACATGACTCCCGGTTGGATAATTCAATGAAAATTTAAGAATATCTAGACTTAGCTTAACAACATGTCGCTAGAGGGACAAAATAAAAAAACCACCAAACGGACCCAAAAGAGGCACTAGCTCTTTGTAGGGGACAAATGTAACTCGTAGGAACTGACTGCATAATAATGGGGCTCTCGATTTGAGAATATGACAAAAATTTCAAATAGCTGGACTTAGGATTAAAAACAAGCCGCTAGAGGGAGAAAACACCAAATAACCCCCAATTAGCCCATTAAAGGCACAACACCTTGCACAGGACCAATGTAACTCCTAGGAACTGATGGCATACTCATGTGACTCCCCATTTTAGAATAGAATAAAAATTTACAAATGTCTACACTCAGGCTTTAAAACGTGCTGTTAGATAGCTAAAACCCAAAATAACCCCCTAATTTCCCTTAAAGAGGCACGAACACCTCGTATGAGATCGATTTAACTCATAGGAATTGGTCGCATAGTCACGGGTCTCTCGATTTATAAATATGATGAAAATTTGCGAATATTTACACTTATGCTTAAAAATATGCCGTTGGAGGGCAAAAACACCAAAACACCCCAAACGGCTCTGTTAAAGGCACAAATAGTTTCCACGGGACCAATGTAACTCAAAGGAACCGATTGCATAGACATGGAACTACCAGTTTGAGAATATAATGAAAATTTACAAATATCTTGACGTAGTCTTAATAACACGCTTTTAGAGGGAAAAATTCCCAAACAGCCCTAAACAACCATGTTAGAGACACGAACACCTCGAATGGGATCAATGTAATTCGTAGGAACTCACAACAAAGTCATGGGACTCTCGATTTGATAATATTACAAAAAATTGCAAACATATAAATGTAAGTTTAGAAAAATGCCGCTAGATCGCAAAAATCGAAAATAGTGCCAAAACAACTCCGCAAGAGGGACGAACAACTTGCCCGGGACCAATATAACTTATAGGAACTGATCGCATAGTCACGGGATTCCCGATTTAAGAATATGATGAAATGTTGCAAATACAAAGACGTAGGCATAAAATATGCCGCTAGATGTCGAAATCCTTAAACTATCTCTAAAAGGCCTCATAAGAGGCACGGACACCTCGCACGAGACTAATGTGACTCTTTGGAACTAACCGCATAATCACGAGACTCCTGATTTTAAAATATGACAAAAAATTACAAACATCCAAAATTAGGCTTAAGAACATACCGTAAGAGGGGGAAAATGTAGAACAACACCAAATGTCCACGTAAGAGGGACAAATAACTCCCACGTGACCAATGCAACTTGTATGAACTGGCCTCGTAGTCACACGACTCTCGATTTGGGGATATTATGAAAATTTTCAAATATCTAGACTTAGTTAGAAAAATATGCCGTTAGACAGTGAAAACCCTAAACAACCCCCAAACGGTCACATAACTCATAACAACACACCGCGTAATCACAAGACTCCCAATTTGAGAATATGACAAAAAAATTGAAAATATCCAGGCTCAGGATAATTTTTTTCCTATAGGGAGAAACCCACAACCTTAAATGACCTTCTGAGAAGGAAGAACACTTCGCACGGGATCAATGTTACTCATACAAACTCACCGCATAGTCATGAACTCTTTATTTTAGAATATGACAAAAACTTGCTAATATCTATAGTTCAACTTAAAAACATGTCGCTAGAGGTTGAAAACTCAAAACATCCCCCAAACGGCCCTGTAAGGAGCACAAACACCTCACACGGACCAATGTAACTTGTAGCATTTAACAACATAGTCATGGAACTTACAGATTGAGAATATGATGAAATTTTTTAAATATCTAGACTTAGGCTTAAGAACATGCCGCTAGAGCTCGAAAATCCGAAATAACCCGTAATAGGCCTTGTCGGAGGCACAAACACCTTACACGGGACCGTTGTAACTCATAGGAACTGACCATATAGTCATGGGACTCTCAATTTGAGAATTTGATAAAAATTGCAAATTTCTAGACTTAGGCTCAAGAACATGCGCTAGAGGTAAAGAACCGAAAATAACCCCAAATGACCTCAAAAGGGGCACAAACACCTCCCACGTGACCAATGTAACTCTTAGGAACTAATTGCATAGTCAATGGACTCCTGGTTCGTGAATATAATGGAAAATTTCATATATCTAGACTTAGGCTTATAAACTTGCCATTTGGGGGTGAAAATGCAAAATAACCCCCAATTGGTACCGTAAAAGGCATGAACCCTCACATGGGACTGACGTAACTCATAGAAACTAACTGCATAGTCACGAGAGCCCTGATTGAAGAATATGATGAAAATTTACAGAAATCCAGTCTTAGGATTAAAAACATGCCGGTACAGGGTGCAAACACAAAACAACCTCAAACGGCCTCGTGTGAGGCACAAACAACTCATATAGGACCAATATAACTTGTGGGAAGCGACCACATAGTCACAAGACTCCATGTTTTATAATATGATTATTTTTTTCCAAATATCTAGACTTACGCCTAAAAACATGCCGCAAGAGGGAGAAAATCTAAAATAACCCCTAAATGGCCCCGTAAGAGGCAAAAACACATCGTACTAAACCAATTTAACTTGTAGCAACTAATCGTGTAGTCTTAAAACTCGTAGTTTAAGAATAGCACAAAAAAATGCAAATATCTATACATAGGCTTATAAACAAGCTGCTAGAGGGATAAAACTCAAACCAAACCCTAAAGGGCCCCACAAATGGCACGAACAAATCGCACATGACCAATATAACTCGTAGGAACTAACCATGTAGTTTCGAAACTCCCAGTTTGAGAATAAGGTGAAAATTTGAAATTGTCCAGACATAGGCTTAAAAACATGCCGCAAGAGGGCAAAGACAAAAACGTCTACCAAACGGCCCTATTGGAGGTTCTAACACCTCACATCATGGAAAATATGTAGTGAGGCCATCCATTGGAATGTTCCCAAAATAATAGTTAAAAAATATGTTGTGTGCACTTATTGGGATATCTATCTTTATTATGAAATGATAGCATGTGTTAGATAAGACACAAGTATGAATCGAAATAATCATATATATATGAATAATATATGGAGAAAATAGGAAAAAATTTAAAATAGGAAAATAGGACTCGAGTCTCGGGTTTTAGCCCGAAATGCCAACATAGCCTATAAAGGCATCAAAGTCCATGTAGTTCACATGCGGCACAAGGGTGGGGTTTATGCCATAGATTCAAATGGGAGTTTATTATATGCATGTGTGTAGAATGGATGCTTTTAGTTTTGAGAAAATGTGATGAAGAATCCCGTTGAAATTTATAGTTGTAACCCTTTTTTCAGTTGTTTTGGGATTTTTCATAGAAAATAAATTATGTGCAATATAACTAAAAAAGGATTGGAGATTAATGTGTGGTCTAAGGCTCAATTAAGAATTTATATAACTAATGCGAAAATAAAGAAATTTAAAGAGAAGGATGTTCGACCTTTTTTGGAGACTTGAAGCTTTACCTTGATCCTTGATGAGTTTCCTTGTAAGTAGGGATTAATGTAGGATGGGAGATAAGGAGATTTTTGCTAAATTGGGTATGAAACTAATGGGAATGAAAGGCGGGGACGTATTTCACATAATGAAACTTCATCGAGTGCATAAGAATGTTCCTGAGATCACTAAAATTGATGGTTCCGAGGTGCCTCTCGAAGTGAGCTTATGCCCTCCATATATAGGGTAGGGGACTGCTGATCGGCATTGTCCTTATCCTTCCTATCGAAAGGTAATCCTAAACACTGCCAATTGGTACTCTTGTGCAGATTTTTTGAAAAAATGGTCGTAAAATTCAATCTGTAAGTCCAAATCGTGCACGGGGCATACCATTAGAATGGTAATTTAGATACCTTTGAGAATCCTTTATGCCACTCCCGAGTTCAAAGTTGACTTTGGGTCAATTGAGGATCAAAATTTCCCTTCAGTTCTTTGGACAAAAGATCATCGAACGATGAGGGATCGTTCGTCCAAATTGTAAGTTCGAATCCCATATGGGGCGGACCTTGGAAAGGTTGTGTGAGGTACTTCGATATTCCAACAAGCTTCGCGTGACTCAAAGAGTTGACTATGGTCAAACTGTGTCAAAAACGCTCAGTGACCCTTCAGCATAAAAGTGGTAATTCGTCCATATCATAAGGCTGATTCGCCCGTTGGAAATGGTATTTAGTGCCCTTTCAGTCTCGTTTGATCCAAAGAGTAGACTTTGGTAAAATGGAGCCTGGTGGCCTTAGGATCAGTTTTCAGGGAAAATGAATCTTTCATCTGAATCATTATACCGTTTTGAAGATTCATTGAGCTTTTGCTCTGATCTTGATGTTGATTGGGGTCAAATCGAGGCATGAGACCCGATTGCCTCAAGATCAGTTTTTGATAGTAAAATAGTCAATTCGTCCGAATTATTATTCGATTCACGTGTGGTGTGGGTCGTTGGGAAGGGAATTCAGTGCCCTTCAAAGTTTCATTGAGATTTTCTTAGACGATATAGTTGACTGGAGTTAAACGGGTTGGAGACCTAAGGAGTATCACCTAGGGTTTATAGTGAATTGGGGAGTTTCTAGGCACATAAGGAGAGACTTAGGGGGCCCTAGAACGTGGTGTCTACATAACCCCTGGACGGGTGAGCTTGGAACAAGTGAGAGTTGTCGAATAGACACCACATGATGTTGGGAAAAGTAGTTAGTTTTGCGGACATTAAGGAACGAGGATGACAATTTCAGAGGGTCGTGGAAGATTTTGGGGACCTGAGGAAATGATGGGAATGACCTATTATGTGGTTCAAGGATAATTATGGGGACCTAAGGTTGTGGCCAGCAATTCTGAGGGTCGAGGTTGATACTGAGAACCTTAATAGGAGCTGCCAATTTTGAATGTCGAGGCCAATTCCAAGGACCTTAAGTTGGAGCGACTAATTTGAAGGTTGAGGTCAATTCTAAGGATATTAAGTTGGGGTGACCAATTCTGAGGGTCGAGGTCAATTATGAGGACCTTAAGTAGGGGCGACCAATTCTGAGGGTTGAGATCAATTTTGAGGACCTTAAGTGAAGGGGCGACCAATTCTGAGGGTCGAGGTAAATTCCGAGGACCTTAAGTAAGAGTGACCAATTATGAGGGTCGAGGTTAATTATGAGGACATTAAATGGGGGGGGGGGGGGTGACCAATTCTGAGGGTCGAGGACAATTCGGAGGACCTTAAGTAGGGGAGACCAATTCTGATGGTCGAGGTCAATTCTATGGACCTTAAGTAGGAGCGTCCAATTCTGAAGGTCGAGGTCATTTTTGAGGACCTTAAGTAGGAGCGACCAATTTTGAGGACCTTAAGTAGGGGTGACCAATTCTGAGGGTCGAGGTTTGAGGACCTTAAGTTGTAATGTGGGGGTTTATTTTCTAGGGAGTCTCTGTTTTACTTTTTTTTTAAGACTCTACTAGGTAAGAGACATATTTTTGGGGATTATGGCTTTTTTTGAAGAGATAGCTTTTGTCGGGGGAGTTGAAATTTTTTAGTTTGGAAATTCCTTTAGGGAAACAGTTGACAAGTTGAGTTTTTGGATTCCGCAGGGAATGTGTTGATGACGTGAGGTTTTGGAATTCCACTGGGGAATATGTTTCTTGGAGACGACGCTATGGAGAGATGTTTGGTTAGGGCTTTTAGTCCTATATGGGGAATTTGGAATTTTTTTGAGAAAAAGTTTAATTTGGGAGTTCTTGCTAGGCAAATATGTAGGATATTACGTAGGTTTGCTTAGGAATCATTTAATATTCGCTGAGGATAAGGTTTTGGAATTCCATTGGGGAGTTGTAGTGGTCTTTTGGGACGCGGGCGTGCTTATTTTTAAGGTTTAATCTAGGGATAAAATGTGGTATTAATCCAACTGGGGATTTGGGATCTTTAAAAAATGTTTTCTTGGTGAAGGAATGTTCCAATATTCCTTTCGCAATTTTAGGAATTTTTCGGGAAGGCATTTTCTGGGATTTTTTGTACAAAATTTTTGGGGTACTGCTGATTGAAGGGTGGTAGGAGTTACTAATTGACAGTGTCGCAGTCTTCTGGGCTACCTTGGGAAAGGGAATAGGCAGGTGCCAATCGGTGGGTGTCACGCAACTGTCGATCGGCATGCCCCTTAGGCTCCTATAAAAAGGGGATAATTCTCTTCAGTTTTAGTAGCTTCAAGTTTTCCTATCTTCGGCTTCTCTCTTCTGCAATCCTCTCCTGTATTCTTTCTTCACTTGAGACTAGAAAATGGAAGATTGTCCAAGTAACGAGACCCACATGGTGTGGTTGGGCGTTAATGATTGGGCGAACCTTGAGTGGCAGGCAGTGTGCCCTTGGCTTTGGGCAACGAGAATGCCTTAGACCTATTTGAGCATATTGCTGATGATCGTACTCTTCTATGCGAGCATTTGCACCACCGGTCATCTAGGGCGAGGAACCCTAATGTCTATGTAAGTAGCGAATGACTTTTGGCATTCTTTTTCTTTTTGCATTTTCTTATTTCTATGATTTTTGACAAAAAGATTCTCTTTTGTTTTGGTAAACTGACATAGCTGCTATATGTGACGCGACTAAGAATATATCTCAGAAATGCATTATATCTAGGCTCAAGTGCAAGCCTGTCGCGTTAGTAATAATCCGACAAGTTGGGATCGTCTCCACAATGATCAGAAATTGGCAATTGAGAATTATGTAGGAAAAGTTATTTATCCTTGAAACTGTTTCACAAAAGAAAAGAAAATATGATGGATGGTTGAAATCTCCAATTGATGAAAATAAACTACGTGCACAAAGAAAACCTAAGAATTGTAAAAAAAATAAGATATGAATATGAAAGAAAATAAGGTGGAGTACAATCCCTCAAACCTTAGTAAATTATCGTATAAAATACTAGAATTGTAAATTGAAAATTTTGACTAAATCCAATCTTTATAGATCCTAAGCATATAATATTTGAATTTTTTTTCCACATTATGAGTCCCATCACCACACAAATCGTTCCTACGAGTAACAATGGTCCCGTGTGAGTAATTCGTGCCTCTTTTAGGGCCGTTTAGGATTTTTTTTTGTATTTGCATTCCAGTGGTATGCTTTTAAGCCTAAGCCTAGATATTAGAAATTTTTCATCATGTTCTAAAATCAGGAGTCCCATGACCATGCAACCAGTTCCTACTAGTCCAGTGCATGGTGTTTGTGCCCTAATTGGGGTCGTTTGGGGGTTATTTTTTATTTTGTCCCACTTGCATCATGTTTTTAATCCCAAGTTTGGATATTTGTAAATTTTCATTATATTATCAAACCAAGATCCCTGTGACTATCTGATCAATTCCTGCATGTTACATTGGACCAATGTGAGGTGTTCGTGCCATTTACAGAGCCGTTTAGGGGTTTTTGGGGTTTTCCCCATCTAACAGCATGTTTTTAAGCCTGAATCTAGATATTTTCAAAATGTCTTCACATTATCAAATCGGGAGTCTCATGACATTGCGGTCCATTACTACTAATTACATTGGTCTCCTCATGCCTCTAACGGGGCCATTTGGGAGTTATTTTTTGTTTTCTCCCTCTAGCAACATGTTTTTAAGCCTAACTCTATATAGTAGCAATTTTTTGTCTTATTCCTAAATTGAGAGTCTATTTACTATGAAATTAGCTCCTATGAGTTACATTGATCACGCCTGACATTTCGTGCCTCTTATGGGGCTGTTTGGGGCTATTTCAAGTTTTCTCCCTCTAGCTTAACTTTTTATGCCCAAGTTTAAATACTGGAATTTTTTTGTCCTATTCTTGAATTGGAAGTCTCATATCTACACGGTTAGTTCCTACGGGTTACATCGATCCCTTGCGATGAGTTCGTGCCTCTTACAGTGCCACTTGGGGGATTTATTTTATTTTTGCAATCTAGAGACATGTTTTTAAGCATAAGTCTATATATTTGTAATTTTTCATCATATTTACATTCTTAGTGTACGATAACTATGCAATTAAGTTCTACGAGTTACATTAGTCCCGTGTGAGGTGTTCATATCTCTCACGGGGCCGTTTGGGGTGTGTTTTTGGTTTTCACCCTATAGTGGCATTTTTTTAGACTAAGTCTAGATATTTACAAATTTTTGTTATATTCTCAAACTGGGAGTCCCGTGACTGTGCGTTAATATCCTATGACTTACAATTATCCGGTGCGAGGTGTTTGTGCCTCTTGCGAGGATATTTTGGGTGTTCAATCTCTAGCGACATGTTAATATGTCTACATACTAGAAAAATTTCATTACATTCTCAAATCGAGAGTCCCGTGACTACATGTTCAGTTCTTACAAGTTACATTGGTCCCTTGCAAGGTGTTCATACCTCATATATGGCCGTTGGGGGTGTTTTTTTCTTTCTCCCTCTAACGGCATGTTTTAAGATTAAGTTTACATTTTTGCAAATTTTCATCATATTCTCATAACGAGTGTCTCGTGACTATTTAGTTAGTTCCTACGATTTACACTGGTTCCGTGCGAGGTGTTCGTGCCTTTTAGAGGGACGTTTGGGGGTCGTTTATCACATTCTCCCTTTAGCAACATGTTTTTATGCCTAAGTCTATATATTTGAAAAGTTTCATCATATTTTTGAATCGAGAGTCCTTTGACTATTCGATAATTTCCTATTAGTATTATTGGTCACGTGTGAGGTACTCATGCATCTTATGGAAATTAGTTTTCACACTCTAGTGGCATGTTTTTAAGCCCATGCATAGTTATTTGCAAGTTTTTATCCAACCGGGAGTCCCATGACTACGCGGTCAGTTCCTACGAGTTATATTGGCCCCGTATGAGCTGTTTGCGCCCATAACGGGCTCATTTAGAGGCAGTTTGGGGTATTAATCATGCAACTACATGTTTTTAAGCCTAAGTCTAGATGTTTTTAATTTTTTGTCAAACCGTCAGTCCCGTGAGGATGCTATCAGTATTCCTACGACTTACAATGATCTCATGTGAGCTCTCCATGCCTATTACAGGGTCGTTTAGGGGTATTTTTGGATTTTTACCTTCTAATGGCATTCTTTTAGCCAAATTCTAGATATTTAAAAAATTTCATCATATTCTAATATTAAAAGTCCCTTGACTATGCCCTCAGTTTCTATGAGTTACATTATCTAATGCGCGGTGTCTATGTCTCTTATGGGGCCGTTTGGGCGCTATTTTTTTTAGTTTTTTGCCTAAATAGGCAAGTTTTTAAGCCAGAGAGTGGATATTTGAAATTTTCCATCATATTATCCAGCCCGATGTCCCTTGACTTTATGGTCTATTCCAATGAGCTACATTCGTTCGGTGTGAGATGTTTCTGCCTATTAAGGGACTATTTGGGACTATTTTTGGTTTTCTCCCTCTAGCTAATTGTTTTTAAGTCCAAGTTTAGAGATTTGCAAATTTTAATCATATTCTCAAATCAGGAGTTCCGTGATGACATGATTTGTTCCTAAAAGTTACGTTATTCCGTGCGAGGCGTTCACGCATCTAACAGAGTTATTTCGGGGCAGTCTTGGGTTTTCTCCCTATAGAGGCATCGTTTTAAGCCTAAGTCTAGATATTTTCATATTTTTGTCATATTTTCATACTAGGAATACCGCAACTACACGCTTAGTTCAATGAGTTCCTTTGCACCCATGCGATATATTCGTGCCTCTTACGGGACCATTTAGGGGTGGTGTTGGGTTTTCAATCTCTAAAGGAATGTTTTTAACCTGCATATAATATTTAATAATTTTCACCAAAGCAGGTGTCTCGTGGCTATGCAGTCCGCTCGTACTAGTTACATTGGGCTCGTGAGAGTTATTTGTACCTCTTACGAGGACGTTTAAGGGATTTTTTTAGTATTTGTCCTCTAGTTGCATTTGATTTAAGCCCTAGTTTATATATTTGAAAATTCTAATCATACTCCAAAGTCAGGTGTCCCATGACCATGCGGCCAATTCCTACGAATCACGTTCGACCCATGTGTAGTGCATGTGCCTTTATTGGGCCTGTTTGGGGGTTATTTTTTGTTTTTCTCTCCCTAGCGGCTTATTTTTAAGCCTAAATTTGGATATTTGCAAATTTTTATCATATTGTCAAATCAGGAATCATGTTACTACTTGGTCAATTCCTATGAAGTATAATGATTTGGTGCGAGGTGTTCGTGCCTTTTACGGAACCATTTAGGTGTTGTTTTGGTTTTTACCCCTCTAGAAACATGTTTTTAAGCCTAAGTCTAGACATTTTCATATTTTCTTCACATTATCAAATAGGGAGTCTCATGACTACGTAGTCAATTCCTATTAATGACATTGTCCCCGTCGTGTTTCCAATGGGGCCATTTGGGGGTTTTTGGTTTTTGCCTTCTAGTGGCATGTTTTTAAGCCTAACTCTAGATATTAGCAATTTTTTGTCATATTCTCAAATGGAGAGTCTCGTGACTGTGGGGTTAGTTCCCTACGAGTTATATGTGCCACGTCCGACGTGTTCGTGCCACTTGCGGGGATGTTTTATGGCTTCCCCCATATGAATGTTTTAATCCAAAGTTTAGAGATTTGTAAGTATAATCATGTTCTCTAATCGGGAGACGCGTGACAACAAGGTGAATTCCTATGGGTTACATTAAGCCATTCGGGGGCTATTTTTTATTTTCGCCCTCTAGTGACATATTTTTAAGCATAAGCCTAGATATTTGCATTTTTTTCATATTCTCAAACTGAGAGTTGGGTAACTACGTGGACAGTTCCTACGAGTTACATTGGTCCCGTGTGAGGTGTTCATGATTCTCACAAGGTCATTTGTTTTCTTAGCATCTAGGGGCATATTTTTAAGCATAAGTCTAGGTATTTGCAAATTTTCATCATATTCTCAAATGGGGAGTCTCGTGACTCTGCGGTAGTTCCTATGAGCTACAATCATCCTGTACGAGGTGTTTCTTCTTCTTATAGGGCTATTTTTTTTTACCTCTAGCGGTATGTTTTTAAGACCATGTCTTGATATTTGAAATTTTTTGTCACATTCTCAAACTGAGAGTCTCGTACTACACGGTATGAACCTCCAAGTTACATTGGTCTCATGCGATGTGTCCATACACTTTATAAGGTTGTTTGGGGGTTATTTTATGCTTTTTCCCTCTAGTGGCATGTTTTTAGATTAAGTCTATATATTTGCAAATTTTCATCATATTTTCAAATTATGAGTCTCGCGACTATTCGGTTAGTTCCTACGAGTTGCATTGGTCCCATGGGAGACATACGTGCCTCTTAGAGGTATTTGGGGTTTGTTTTTTGTTTTCTCCCTTTAGTAGCATGTTTTTAAGCCAATGTTTGTATATTTGAAAAATTTTCATCACATTCTCAAACCGCGAGTCCCATGAATTCACGAATAGTTCTTATGAGTTACAATAGTCTCACGTTATGTGTTCGTGCATCCTACGGGGCCGTTAGAGGGGCGTTTTCTGTTTTCACCCTCTAGAGGCATGTTTTTAAGCCCACGTAGAGATATTTATAAATTTTCATCAAACTGGTAGTTCCGTGACTGCGCGGCCTATTCTTAATCATTACATTGGTATGGTGAGATGTTTGTTCCTCTTACAGGCCCATGTAGGGGTCATTTTGGGTTTTCCCTCTAGTGGCATGTTTTTAAGACTCAGTCTAGGTATTTGTATTTTTGTCAAACTGACATTCTTGTGATGACGCAATTCGTTCCTATGAGTTACATTAGTCCTGTGTGAGATCTTTGTGTCTAGTATGTGGTCGTTTGGGGGCTTTTTGGGTTTTTTCCCTCCAATAACATGTTTTTAGGCAAAAGTATGGATTTTTGCAAATTTTCATCATATTCTAAAATTGGGAGTCTTATGACTACATGGTCAGTTTCTATATGTTCCATTGGTTTCGTGCATGGTGTTCGTGTCTCTTATGGTCGTTTCGGAATATTTTTTGGTTTTTCCCTATAGTAGAATTTTTTAAGGATAAGTTTGGATATTTGAAATTTATCATCATATTCTCAAGCCGAGATTCCCATGACTATGTGGTTAGCTCATATGAGATACATTATCTTGTACGAGGTTTTTGTGTCTCTTACGGGGCCTTTTAGGCTAATTTGTTTTCTCCTTATAATTGAATGGTTTTTTTATCGTGGTTTAGATATTTACAAATTATAATCATATTCTCAGTTTAGGAATCTCGTGACTACACGGCCAGTTCCTATGATTTACATTGTTCCCAAGCGAAGTGTTCTTGTCTCTGATTAGGACGTTTCGTGGTTGTTTTGGGCTTTCTCCCTCTAGCAACATGTTTTTAAACATAAGTCTAGATATTTGCAATTTTTGTCAAATTTTAGAACTAAGAGTCCGGTGACTAAGCGGTTGGTTCCTATGAGTTACATTATCCTCGTGCAAGCTGTTCGTTCCTCTCACACAGTCATTTGAGGGACATTTTTGTTTTGCAACCTCTATCGGCATGATTTAAGCCTACGTTATCATATTTTCAGTCATCTCTAACACTAACATATATGTGGGTAAGGAAAACCTCCCGATCTCTATACCCACACCTCTACAAATAAGGGAAATCACGGAACCTCTACTCAATGGTGAATCTACACAAGTAACCGTGCTCTCGGCGGTGTTTAACAACCCAATGGTGTGTGCAAATCTCATGGCAATGAAACAATGTGTGGCCCCCGTATCAAATAAAATACGCCCCATAGTCCCCTGAATAGAGAACATACACTCAATGTCCGGTGGATCCTGTGGGACTACGGTATGCTGGAGCTGATACACTCTCCCATACTGGAGTTGTCCCTGCGGGACTGGGACTTCTGGAATGGGTGGTAATGCTGCCATCTGTGGTGGTGCTGGGAGGGCGGCGGGAAACATATATAGGCCTCTGTGGATCGTGTCAAGCACCCTGCTGCTGCTACTGTGGGGCCCTGCCCCCATCAGGACAATCCTGGCATTTGTGGCCAGTCTTTCCACAAACAAAACTCTTCCCCAGGAAGTTTCCCCCCCGCTGTCCCTGGTGGCCATTACCATTACTCCCTTGGCCATGTTGGCCCTGCTGGCCCTGATGGCCGTTCTAACCCTGATGGCCCTGTCTGAAACCTCCCTGTCCACTTCTGAAACCCCCAGATCTGAATCTCTTATAATCCCCCTGTTGGGAACCCTGGTCACCTTGTCTGTGTTGTCCCTGAGCAGATTATGCCTCGCTGGAACCATTTCCCCCTGTCATGCCCTGATGGCTGGACTCTCCTGATTTCTTGCTCTCAGACATGTGGAAGCAATGATCCTGGCAGTGAAGTAATGCAGCGTTAACCACATCAGAATAAGTGGCCAATGATAGATTCCCCAACAAGTGTTGACGGATCCTCCAAGTCAATCCATCTGTGAACTTCTGAATCTTCTTCTCCTCAGTCGGTATCTCATCCGAAACAATGTTCAAGAGATTGGTAAACTCAGCCTCATACTCGGCTACGGTCCTCCCCTCCTGCTTGAGGTTCATTAATCTCCTCCTCATTTCAGTGTGAACAGCTGACGGAAAATATTTTCGATCAAACCGCACCCAGAACTCCTGTATAGTGAGGGTGTCGTTGTCCTCTGCGGTGGTAATGGACTCCCACCACTGCAATGAAGATCCTACTAGCTTGAAAGTAGTCAGTATCTGCTTCTGAATATCTGTGCACTGATACATCCTTAAGTGCCTCTGAATATCCTTCCTCCACTGACTGGATACCACAACATCGGAGCTACCTGCAAACTCCGGAGGGTGAGCTTTCTGGAAAGAATTACGGATGCATTCCCAAGAAGACGGGAATGCATGAGCCTGAACTGGCACAACTACCGGTGCCTGGGGTGGTGACTGATGTACAACGGCTAGGGCGGCATTTACCGCTTGGGCTACAATAGCTGCAACCTCGGCGGCATTCATAGTGCCCTGAACTAGTGTAGGCTGGGGTTCTGGCTGTACATCCCTAGGAACTCACTGTGCATGTCGTGGAGGCATTTGAAATGAGAGTAAGGTCTTATAAGTTCGCAGTTATTATCTCAAAAAAGCTGAAGAGCGAAGCATACACAAAAGAATACAGTAGTCCTAAAATATAGGGCTCTACATTAAAGAAAGCTCAGCGGAAACATAATAAGCCGTACAGATCCTAAGGACACTAGAACCTGATGCTCTGATACCACCTGTGACACCCCGACTAATTAAATACCGGGTAGCTACTCCTTTATTTAATTTAATACAAAATGCCAAGTCGGTTCAGTTCATAGCATCACTGTCGAAAACATTTTTAATAATTACTAGCCACCTAATATTTAAAAAGTGAGTTGTCAATTTTAATTAAATCCAATTAACATTCAACAAGTAAATTATGAGATGCTAACATAACCACCACAATATAGTCATAATAGAATAACCATCAAATAATAATAGTCATAATAGAATAACCATCAAATAATAATGAGACTGGAGGAAATACTCCTCACAATAATCCAAATACTGAAATAAATAAATACCAAGTCTGCATCACTAAATTAATTACAACCCAAAGTCTGAAATAACTGAATAAGTAAGATGTCTATAAAGGAATGGGCAACATGAGCAACAGATGATAAAAATTGATAATGGAGTCAAGATAAAAAATGAACGCGTCTACTATCAAGGTCCTGTAACTTCCACAGCAGCTACAGCGCGTCACCTGAGTAGAACTCCTATGCATGGTGTCCTTGTGGCTGGGCACCTAAAAAGGTTTTTACAAAAATAGATTTGAAAACAAACGGGTCAGAGCCCGAATGTGAAAATAAATTTTAAAAATGCAAGTGTTTAATATCATTAAACAGTGAATATAAAGTACGTGATAGTGTGTGCACTCACATGACTTCCTCACCTCTCAACTAATTGTGCACTCCTATCGCACCCGTGCCCATTTCTAGTTGCTCCCGTATCTATCTAGTCCAATGCCAAATCTAACATTTCTATGTGATATCCAACTCAAATCCCAACATCTCCCATTTACTAGAGTATTGTACCTTATTACACAGTTTCCCCACTTTAGCATTTCAATTTATAATAAATTTTACATTCTCACTTTACAAACCGTAGCCATTAATTATACTCACAATTGTTCACAATAATTCATTTCAAACACAGTATATTATTCTCATTGTAAATATACAATACTAGCACCCCGAGACAAATCTGCGGTGCACACATACTCTGCTATCAAATCCCGGTACATCATGTACATGAGGGCCACGTATTCCGAATCTCTCAGGAAACGTTTCGTCAACAACAATCACAAACAATGGAGGCGAACATAGTTCACATCACATGGGTCTTGCACATACCTACACTCCCATGATCAGCAGACTTATTAACTTCTCAATAAGCCCTTCTCTGATCTATGTCCTCGAGGTACCAATCTAAATCCCCCCGTAAGCACACAAATATTAGATGGCCCTAAACGAACGCCAACCTCCCATGATAGCAAGTATGGTAGGTATGTCATACACAGATAATTACATATACTAAGAATTCACACATCTTAGATATCACAATATTTCATTAGTGGTATACTTCTCCTTCTTATACCAACATTTAGTGTTATACGACTCACAAGTCTCCGGTTTATATGTATTTAAGTTATCAACTCTTCTCACGTCGTGATTAGTTACTTACTTCCAAATCCACACATGTCATCCGGTTTACTATAAGGTTCCAAGTTTTACTCTTCAATGTATCCCAAGCTACCAACTATACCCATTAGTTAATAAGGGAAGGTTATCTCACCATTTAAATAAGTCTACGGGATACTAGAAATCAAATCAGGCCAAAAAGGCCATTATGTCAACTCGTTAGAAGTCTCGTTTGAACGAGGTCGTTCAAACGAGTTCGTTTGAATGAAGGGCTTCTAACGAAATACCAACTCGTTAGAATTCATACTGTCATCTCGTTAGAAGTTCGTTCGAACGACCTGGGCAGGTCTTCTAATGAGATGGCAGTTTCAGCCCAGAAATTCCCAAATCCGATTTTCTCAATTCTTCTCTCCTCTAAATCCACCCTAAGGCCATCCAAATTATTTTTAACATATATAACCCATTTATAATCATCCTAGATCATTCCTCAACACATCTAAGGGGTCAATTCTTACAAATTATCATGGGATTGACATGAATCTTCAAATATTTTCCCAAACCCTATGAACATGAACTCCCAATTTTCTTACGCCTAATTAGTCATCATAAATCCATTTTTAATTCATCATCTACAATTTTTCAAGTATTAACTCAGTCCATTATCTACTACATGCAAATCCTAACCCAAATTCAAAGTTTCTCCAACAAATTTCAGGGGTTTTCTTCAAAAGTTCAATAAAAGATTCTTCCTATACTAAGCATGGAAGACATATTCAATGCATTAGCAATAATAAATCACTTGCCTTAGATTTCTTAAGAATTTGATGTTGAAGGTTGAAGGTTGATCTCTCCCTTTTCTCTACAAATTTCTCCCAAGGTTGAAGATGGTGGTTTTGGCTCTATTAACTTCTCTTCCCACTTCTCTCAAAACTCATGTAACCACTCTCTAAACTTTTTTCTGGTAATAGCCTTAGTGGCCCTTCTAAAATAATAAATATTCACTCTAATTTTCGTGGGTTTTAATTCCTAAATTTTTAAAATTACCAAAATACCCTTTTAAGTTGCCGGTACGGTCCAAAAATGTCCCGGGATCCAAACTAAACCCCCGACTAGTGTTTTCTGACTATTTTGACCCTTACAGACTCGTTGGTGCACTCAAAATGACCATTCGGTTGATAAAAATAAAATTCACTTTTTAATTCAAATAATTTCATTTCTGACGCGACTGACACGCGCGTCCCAACTAAATTTCTCAAATTATCGTATTTCAGTCTCGCGACAATTTTAATATTTTCAATATTCATATATTTCCATATATACACAGCATAATCAAATACCAACTCACATCTCGTTAGTATTTATATCCGGATTAATTTTTCAATTAATTCACATTTAATTTAATTAATCCCTTGAATAAATATCAATAAAAATACGGGGTATTTCATTTTGGGGTTTTTTTCCCTCTAGAGGCGTGTTTTTAAGACTCAGGCATATTTTTAAGACTAGGTTTCGATATTTTCAAATTTTGATCGAATTCTCAAATCTGGAGTTCCAGGACTACAAGGTTAATTTCAAATTGTTATATTGGATCCATGTGAGTTATTTGTACCCTCACGGGGTTATTTTCGGTTTCACCCTCTAATGACATGTTTTTAAGCCTAAGTCTAGGTATTTTCAAAATTTTATCATATTTTGAAATCGGCATTCTCGTGACTAGGTAGTCAATTCTTAGGAGTTACATTGGGTCCATGCGAGTTCTTTGTACCGGGGTCGTTGGGGGTTATTTTGGGTTTTCACCCTCTAACGGCATGTAATTGGGTCAAAGTCTAGATATTTGCACAGTTTCACCATATTCTCAAACTAGGAGTCCAGTCACTACGCAGGAGTTCCTACGAGTTACATTGGCCCCGTGCTACGTATTTGTGCCTCTTAAGGGGCCATTTCGAGGGATATTTGGGGTCTTCGCACTAGCGTATGTCAAGATATTTGCAAATTTTTATCATAATCTGAAATCGGGAGTCCCATGGCTAAACAGTCAGTTCCTACGAGTTACGTTGATTTCATGTGAGGTGTTCGTGTCTCTTATGAGGCCATTCGAGGGTTGTTATAGGTTTTTTCCTCTAGCGACATTTTCAAGCCTAAGTCAATATATTTGCAACTTTTCATCATATTCACAAACTAGTAGTCCCGTGACTATGAGTTTAATTCCTATCAGTTGCATGGGTTTCGTGCAAGGTGTCTGTGCTTTTAACGGGGTCGTTTGGGCATTATTTGGGGGTTTTCCCTCTTGAAGCATGTTCTTAATCCTAAGTCTACATATTTTCAAGTTTTCATCATATTCTCAAACCAGGAGTCCCATAACTATGCGGTCAGTTCCTACGAGTTACATTAGTCCCATGTGAGGTGTTCATGCCACATGTGAGGCCATTTGGGGGGCTACTTTAGTTTTTCTACCTTTAGTGGCATGCAGACAATTAAAAAATGTCACTCCTTACTCCCATCTGGCTTACTCTCTGCCCACACAGCCACATACACAAACAGGTGATCGATTTATGTCTCTAATAAGGAAGAGATATAATCCTATTTCTCTGGGTTCATCAAGGCTCTCAATCATCTGAGACCAGTAGGCCAAGTAGAAAGTTCCATGGGAAAGCAAGTTAGTCTACTTCTTAGTTAATATTAATGCTCATAGAAATATAGCACAAAAGTGCAAGGGTAACTGAATCAATATGAAACATGATTTTAGTTGTTAGATGAGAGTGGTTGAAATTTGTCCGTAGTTAAGGTCAAATACTGGTGATAAATTAAAATACCGATGATGTGTAAGAAAATATATAGAATGGAAGTATAATAACATGCACGCACTAAGAGTAAATAAGAGTTATTACATAGTGATATCAATAACAATATGCTAAATACGCGAAGTATACAATTGAAAAGGTTGGAAAAACTTACTTGCTCGGTATTTGATTAACTTTATATCATAATAGGATATTGGGAAGAGTTGGTGCCTGATTTTTTGTATACAATGTTTGGGTTTGTAAGTATTTGGGATTCGGTCAATAAGTCTCTTACGGGGTCTTGAAGATATTTAAAGTTCTGAGGGTTTATTTGTAAATGTCTTCGGACATTAAAATATTAGACTTAAGATCATTGTTGAACTTTTGCGTAAGAGACTTTTTATCTTAAAATATTTTGAAGGATTCATAGACAAAATTTGGCGATCAAATTCATAAGTTGAAAAAGTTGGGAGGGTCAATTTGTAAATTTAGAAAAATATTCTTAAGTGAAAACCTTAGTTTTCCCTAACTTATGCTATGGTTATCCAAACATGGCCTTACCTTATACCATTTTGACCAGAAAAATTTAATAAAAATTTTGAAAAATAATTAGAAATTCCTGATTGCCAACCCACCCTCACGCGCGTGGTCAAAAGTCCTGTTGAAAGTCTTGATCTTCAACCTCTCGACATTGACCTCTAGGGCTTCAGATTTTTTACCTTGATTTTCTCATTCATTGTTACACCATTTGAGATGTTTTATTAACCAACTTAACCTAATTTTTCATGAGGAATCCAAATATGTAGGTTTTGTGGGTTGAGAATCAGTGTAGATCAAGATTCAAAACTGTATTTTCCTATAAAAAAAGTTGACCTCATATTCGTGGATTTCAAGATTATGGCAACAATTCTTATAAACTTTGGTTGGTTTATACTATATATAAGAGTAGCTTGGTTTTGGTTTCAGAGATTAAAATGGATTATTCATAAAGAATTTTGGATTTCCAAGTATTGAGTTCAAATACACCTTTGATCGATTTGATCTCTATATACACATTCATGGCTTTTAACCATTACACTCGAGATCCTTATGTTATAATGAATTTTTTTTATAGCTTTAAACCAAAGTTTAGAGAATGTTATCATGATTTATAATTAAACCTCAAGCTTTAATGGCGTTTCTTCATCATTATTCTATCCTAAATAATTTTATACGTAAAATCCTACATATTATGATTGTTCTAACTATATTAACTGCACAGAAAGCTATTGGAATTGAATGAGATGTAAATTAAGCATAAAGTCATAATGTACATGGTTTGGGGGAATTTTTGAGTTTTTCAATTCGGTTGTAAGGTGTGTCTTTACTTTTGAATTCATGGGGTATTTATACTACATCCTTAGGGAATTTGATTGGTGCATTTGGGTGGTGGATTCGAGCTGGTTTATGTCTTGTTTTCATTGTTTTTAATTATAGTTAACATGCTTACATGGTGTGTACATGTGCAATTTAACCTCTAGTGATGCCGGGGAGCACTAGGTGTATAGGGATTCAACTGAAATTGAAGAAATTTACAGGTTTGGTCCTTGGTTTGTTTTATACTTACTTTTATAGCCTTAAAAACATACTTCTTGTAAAGGGGTATTTTTTTAATTTCAAAAAGTTCCAAAGGATGAAATGATAATTTTATGTAAATTAGGGTCTAAGGGATTAATATCATGTAATGTTGGGGTTTTTGAGTTAAATATACATCAAGTTATCTTACATTGAAACATTCAGGGGCAATTTCATAATTCACTAAACTGCAAGGGGTCTAAGTTAATCCGATAAAAAATTAGACTTCCACGCGTCGTTTCTTTCTATTTTAGAAGACTTTTAATTTTGAACACATTATAAGGGTGTAAACAATTTCCATAGGTAATTTAGGGTTGAAAAATTTCTTGTTCTTAGAGTCTACCTACCTAAAACAAATTTCTCCTCGAATTTTACATTGAAATAAGTCGAGGTATTGATCCTTCATTGCTTGTTCCTTGTTCCCACATAGCTTCTTCTTGATTTTGATGATCCTAAAGTACTTTAATAGAGGGAATTTCCTTCTTTTTTAGATACTTCCCTTGACGATCCAGAATTTGAATAAGACGTACTTCAAATTCATGGTTGGGTTCAACTGAAATGTTTTGCCATGTAACGGTATGGGATGGATATGAAATATACTAGTGTAATTATGACATATGAAATACATTATGGATATTGGATAATTCCATAGGTAATTCTAATTGATAGGCTACGGAGCTGATTCTTTTAGAAATTGTGAAAGGTCCAATATATCCAGGGGCTAGTTTTCCATTCATTTCGAATCACATAATTCCTTTCCTGGGAGATACTTTTAGAAATACTTGATCATTTACTTGAAACTCTAAAGGTTTCGACATTGGTATGTATAAAATCTCTATCGATCTTGGGTTGTCTTCAATTTCTCTCAAACTTATTGGATTACTTCAGTGGTCTCTTCGATTATTTTAGGACCGAATTGTTTACTATCTCCAGATTATGTCCAACATATAGGCGATCTACAGGGTCTTCCGTATAAAGCTTTAAACGAAGTAGTTTTAATATTGTCTTGGTAGTTGTTGTTATATCAATATTCAACAAAAAGTAAATATACATTTCAATTTTCAGACATATCTAGCATACAAGCACATCACCTATATTTTGGATATGTGATGAAAATATATAGGTTTATTATCACGGTTCGTTGTCATCGATATTGTCAGCAAGAGATCCCGCAAGAGCTCCAATTCAGCAATGGAGAACAACCTTCTTCTCCATAATATTACTCCAGATGAGTAGCACAAATATATCTAGGGTTTATAAGACTCATATATATGTTTGGGAATGATTTGTGAATCAAAAAGGTTAAAAAAACCATGAAAATCGAAGTCTAGAAATATGCAGCAGTTCTTCAGAAATCTGAGTGCCAATGACTTGAAATTCATATAGAATGGGCACTGCTTTAAGAACAAAAATTGAGGAGACACATCGCTCGAACGAAGTACAGGTGTTGCTCGAACAGAATGCCACGTCACTTCAACGACTTCGTGCGAGATGGCTATGTCGCGCTAACGACAAGCCAATCTCGCTCGAAGGACGTCAGTGAGATTTTTTCCCTTCGCCTGTACACTTAGAAAAAATTCTTCTTTCGATGTAAAAACATTCCAGACACTTCAAAATATTTTATAAAAATTTCCCCAATATTTATGTAAATAATAAACACTCCAAATAAATTATTTTATCATAATCGTGAGTGGAATGGTGGGAACGGTTGAAGATCACGTTGCATGTTGAATGATGCACGTATAAAGATGATGGACGCGAGAATTCAGATCAAGGTCGTCATGGATGATCGTATTGACGTGCTGAATATCGCAGTATCAGATATACTAACTGTGGTCTAGGATAAACAGGAAATTCCTAGATTCTAACTAGAACATTTATAAAATCATGTCCTTACAAATCTCCTCCTATGTCCGTGCCAGTACAACATAAAAAATCTGAATTATGCTACCCAAATGAAAACCAAATGACATACAATTTAATATCCCAATTAAACCCCAAAAATGGAAATACTAAATGACATATCTTCAAACGTCTTCGAATCTCCAACTCTTCAATCTTTCTTTGTCATCATAAGGGTGTACAAAAATTAATCCTTAATTTTATACCTACATACATGAGACAAGAAACAATACGTATGATGCGCAATAGTTTGAAATATAATGATAAGCAAAAGTAATTATCAATTAATGCTCAAGCAAATCACTATTTAATCAAACAAACAAATCACTATTAAATCAAACAAAAATTCTCCCCCATAATTCGTTATCCCCCTTTTTATGATGTCCCCAAATAGACAAATCTAAAGAACATAAAGCAAATGCAAATGGAAAATGTCACAAGGTGATCAAACTTTCTCTTTTGGAATTTTTTCAAATTTGTCTCACAAAATATACAACAAAGAATCACACCATTAAAGAACATAAAAACAACCAAGTCAGTGATGGCGGAAATGTAGGGATGTGAACAAATTAGACAAGAAAATCAATACATACAACCATAGCATATGTGCCTGATGAATGTCGAATATTCCTAATGAATGAACTCAACATCTTCCTTAGGTGTAAAATGGTGGGATTAAAAGAAATTGACTCAATCAAATCAACAAAGCAAAGCTCAAAATGATTTCCACACCAATAACGTCCAAAATGTTGTAACACGTTTTCATGACTTTCAAGGATGGCAAACTCGTTTCTCATTTCTTTCCATCCGAACTCCCTCATAAACAAGTATACATTATATTTTTCTTTTGAGGTGATGAAACTAAAATATATTGGACCATTTGATTTGGCATATTTGTCTTTTTATTGCCTATTAATTTTTTTCGGGGCTCTTTTCAAGCGATGGATTTCACGAAGATTTAATTTTGAACTCTCCCAGCCCTTTCCCCTGATTCAGTCATCATTTTTTGTTGCAATTACGTCCTCGTGGTAAATGGTTTTTACATGCACTACTTTCTTGTCAAATTTTATCCCATTTTGGTCGTTGCATAGACAGAATTGAGATAGAAACACTTAAGACAATATCTGATAGACAAGTAAAATACTTAAATAATACCGTGCATGTGTGAAATAAAAGAGATAAGGAGACAAACATGTAGAAGATATCACTAATCACATCTCAATTACTCCAAAACAATGTAAAGCGCATGGATGAAATGATGTAACATTTCAAATCACTATCAATCAGTCATGTGGAAAATGGAATGAAGTTATGACTATGGATATCATAAATGTCCATCCATAAATAGTGTAAACCAAATACAAAACTCTTTTTGTGTTTTTCAACAAATTTTATAAAAAGAAAATGTTTTTGACTTTTTCTAAAAAAAAAATAAAAAATAAAATAAAATCTTTTTGGATTTTTTAATTTTTCAAAAAAAAACAAAATAAACAAATAATGATACAAATGATACAATCTACAGATAGGAATCAAATTATATGAACATGAAAAAATGCATCCTACTGAAGACACGGTGACCATCCCTCAGTCAACTCTACAAATTCCTATAAACTTCCTAAGACTCTTGAATCTAAGGGAATCTAAAGGCTTCATGAAAATATTGACTAACTCGAGGTCGGTAGATACAAAGGTCATGGATACGAGATTTTCTTCTACAAGCTCACCGATAAAGTGCTCGTGTATCCTAATGTGTTTTGTGTGCGAATGCTGGATTGGATAACGGGATATGTGTATCACACTCGTATTATCATAGGAAATATTCATGGTGTCCCGTGACATCCCATATTCCTCCAACATCTTCTTCATCCATAAAAGTTTCATGCAACAACTCCGAGCGGCTATATACTCAGCCTTCATAGTGGACAAAGAGATGGAGTTTTGCTTCTTTCTCAACCAAGAGACAAGAGCAGCACCCAAGAAGAAACACACATCAGAAGTTCTCTTACATCCATCTTCATCCCCGTCCCAATCGGCATTCGAATAGGCGGATAAATGATCATTGGTATCAAAGGAACACTAAGTGCCAAGAAAGATATTCCCATTCACGTATTTGATAATACATTTAAGAGAGAGTAAGTGTGACTCTTACGGAGACACTAGATATCGCACACAGACTTCAAGACTAAAGGCGATGTCGGGATGACTTGCAATCAAGTATAGAAGACGACCTATTATACTTCGATACAAGGTTTAATCTATGTCCTAGCCAAAAGTGTCCTTGCTAAGCTTTGTTGAGGTACTCATCGGTGTACGTCTGTTCTTAGCAGAGTCTAAACCAAATTTATTTACAAGGTCTCTAGCATACTTGGATTAGGAGATGAACATCCCATCCTCTAGTTGAAGAACCTGGTGACTAAGGAAGAAAGTAATCTCACCTACCATGCTCATCTCAAACTCACTCTTCATCTCCTCTTCAAAGTAGTGAGCATGATGGGAGTATGAGGATCCAAAGACCATGTCATCCACGTAAACCGAGGAAACCAAAATAGCACCATCATCTCTCCTGACGAATAATGTCATATCAACTCCCAATCTCTTGAAGCCACGAGCTAAGATATACGAAGTAATCCTCTCATACCAATCACGTGGTGCTTGCTTCAAACCATACGAGTATTTCCTCAGAAAGTAGCCGTGATTAGGGTGCTTAGGGTCTTCAAACCCTTTTGGTTGCTCCACGTAAACCTCCTCCTATAGAATGCCATTCAGAGAGGCACTCATAACATCCATCTAATATAACTTAAAGATAAGATGACTTGTAATGGAGAGTAGTAAGAGAACGGACTCAAGCCTCATAATAGGAGCAAATATCTTGTTAAAGTCTGCAACCTCTATATGTGTGTTTCCTTGAGTGACCAACCTAGCCTTATTTTGGATAATATTACCTGTCTTATCCATCTTTTTCTTGAGGATCCACTTGCTTCCTTTCACATTTATCTCACTTGGTCGGAGGAATAGTTCCCAGACATCATTCTTTCTAAACTTAAGCAACTTATCCTATATAGCACATATTTAGTGTTCATCTTTGAGTGCGTTCTTATAATTCTTGGGCTCGACTTTGGACATGTAGAAGATATGGCTAACAACATTCCGTAGTTGAGAACGAGTCTTGACCCCTAAGGTGGGATCTCCTGGAATAGTAGTAAGATCATGATTCTTGCGAACCCAAGCAGGAGTGTCCCCAAAATCAGGAATAGGATCCACTCTAGGTGTGGGAGACACAATGGGATCATTAGTATCAAGTGCGTCATCCTCACACAAAAGGTTAGAATCAACAAACAACAGCAGTTCGTCATCTTGCACAATGACGTTTATTGACTCCATAAACTTAAAGCTACTCAAATTAAAGGCCCTATATGCTCTACTAATCGATGAATATACAAATAATATTCCCTCATCGCTCCAGGAGTCCAACTTTTCTAATTGCTCTCTATCTCGTAGGATGTAGCATTTACTCCCAAAGGCATGAGAATATGAAAGGTTATGCTTCTTCCCACTCCATAATTGATACGACGTCTTAAGTGTATATGGATGAAGGTAAACCCTGTTCACTGTGTGGCATGAAGTAGACACAACCTCTGACAAAAATCTCCTAGAAACTCTACGACCTTGAAGCATAAATCTAGCCATCTCCTAAATCGTCCGATTCTTCCTCTCAACAATCCAATTTTACTGAGGAATCTTCACGGCCAAAAATTCATGTTTAATCCCGAGGCTTTCACAGTAAATATCAACTTTATCTTACGTAAACTCAATGTCGTTGTCACTATGCATCTTATTGATAGTGACTCTATGTTTATTTTATAGGACACGACACTTGGTCATGAGAAATTCCAAAGCATCAGATTTCTCTCTCAGAAAACTTACAATCGAGTAACGAGAGAAATCATTTACCATCAAGAGGATATACCTCTCACCACCCAAACTCTCAGTATGATAAGGACCCATAAGATCCATGTGTATCAACTCAAGAACTTGTGAAGTGGTAATGGAATTCAACTTCCTATGAGGGCTACATACTTACTTTCCCAATTGACAAGATCCACAAACCGCTAAAGTCGACTTTCCATGTGATGTCAAGCCACGTACTGGGTCTTTTTTAGCTAGTTTCTCCAAATCTCTAAAATTCACATGACCTAGACATTGATGCCATGGATCCATAAGAGTGATCATGGCACTTTGCAGACAAATAAGGACTTGGGAACAATCTCGTAGAAATTATCTTCATTCCTCACCCCTTGCAATAGTTTTTTATCAGCTTCATCATAAACATTGCACTCATTCCATTCAAAGTTTACTGCAAAGTCAACGTCGCATAGTTGGCTAATGCTGAGAAGGTTTTCTTTTAAACCTTTGACGTACAAAACATCCTCTAGCTTAGAAAATCCTGGTATCTCTACTATACCTCGCCCAACTATGCTAGATTTTCTCCCATCTCCAAAGGTGACTTTACCTTTCTTGCAATCCTCTAGGTAGGTAAAAAATGAGACATCACTTGTCATGTGCCTAGAGAACCCACTATTGAAATACCAATGATAAGTGTTATTTTCTTTAAGATCAACCTGAATAATAAGTGCTTTTACATCGAGTTTAGGAACCCAAGATGAGGTAACCTTTTATTTGCCCTTGACAATGTTGGCTCTAGTCGGGATATTAGATGTTTTTGCTGACGGCATAGAAATTCGATGGAACTCTACTATTAGACTCTGATAAGTGGCGACTAGGAAGTCAACCTGCTCTCTAAGACTCAAAAAATCTTGAGTGGCACGTGGTGGAGAAAAAGTACATCGTATTCGACCCAAACTATAGAAAAACTCCCTAAGGTGGCCCTTTCTTTTACAGAAGGTACAAAAGTATACTGTCTTTGGCCGACCTTGGTTTTCTTTTCTTTGTCAAACTCTTTTTTGGGGGTTTTAGTGATGACCATATAGATTCGTAGTAAACTCAGGAAATGATTACGGTATCACATGGGACGTGGAAGCACCATCGAAATCAATTCCCTGCCTTTCACCAAAACCTAAAGCAGGGGCGAGGAACATTTTTCCCATCTTTTTACATATCTCCTATATCTTTACCTTAACCTCATTAGCTATCTTAAGGTCATGAGTAAGCTAGGATACAAGGTCTTCAATTTTATTTCGAGTGTCCATGGAGGTCTGGAGCTCCCTTGTAAGACTAGCCACATGCTTGGTCAAGTCCCCTTTCTCTTTTTATAAACATCTTTCTCTCACCAAAATGACTCTCTCTCTCTCTACATAAACAGTCTCTCTATCTCTTAAGGCAATGGTAATGGAGGACTCTCTCTCTCTTGTCTCTCCTAAATCTTTCTTTAAGGTAACTATCCTAAGCAATAACGCTTTGTTACATCTTTTAGTCTTAAAATAATCAACATTAAAATCAACATACGCATGTCGTAAATCACTATCGCTCTCACTTGGAACATCCTTCCCCTCACTCACATCACTTCCAATGTCGTGGTGAACCCGTGAAATAGCATCCTCATCATTGTGAGGAGCACTGTCAGTACTCACATTACTAGCCATGAATGAGGTGAAGTTACATTGATGCAGTGACTCGTCTCCCAAATCCACCGACTCGACCTCATTATCGTCACTAAGGGAGGCATAAAGAGTAGCTTTGCCTTTTCCTTGACTTCTCAACCTAGTTGGACTCTCAATTGTCATATGACCTCTACCATCACACCCATAACATCTTTCCTCGTCTTTCTTAGTCGTGTCCTTTCTATCCTTTTCATTTTTCTTTTCAAAATTATTTTTCTCAAAATTCTTTTTATCTTTGAAATTGCCATTTTTCTTTAATTTGAGAAATTTCTTAAATTTTTTTGCAAACAAGGCCAAATCGTCTAAGTCAAAATCAAACTCTGAATCAGAAAATTCTTCCTCTCTTCTCCTAGACGACTCACCTCTCTTTCTTGATGACCCCTCACTCTTCCTTGCCTGGGCTTTAAGTACTACCACTTTATCTTTTGATTTTATCGTGTTAGGAAACGTGTCAATTCATAAGTCTGGAAGTCTCCTACCAATTCTTCTAATTTCAGACTACTCATATTTCCTATAGAATTTAGCACTGTGACTTTAAGGATACAACGCTTAGGAAGTGATTTCAAAATCATTTTAACTACTTTAGAATAAAAAATGTGTTCACCCAAATTGAAACTAGTGTTAACAATATCAGATAAGCATGCATAGAAATCATCAAAATACTTAGATTCAAGCATGGTGATTGTCTCAAATTGTGTAGTTTAAATTTGGAATTTTGATTCTTTAACTACATTAGTGACTTTATTGGTAAGTTGAAGAACATCCCATGCTTTTTTAGACCTGGCACATGTCATAATGCATCGAAACTCGTCGGGGGTGACGTTTTCGGAAATTGCACTAACCCCACGTGAGTTATATGTGATACATTTAAATTGATCCTCAATCCATGCAGTCATAGATTTTAAAGTAGTTACATTTTCTATAGTAACAGTGGGAGGCATCCACCCTCTTTCACACACAACTCAAACACGTCCGTCGTTGGCTTTTAAGTGAGATTTCATATGGGAATTCAAAAATTGGCACTCGATTATACAAGTTTTCCATTGAAATGGCGCCTTTTCATAAATCAATTATTAAACCAAAATTTATATCTAGAAAAACTTTGCGAAAAAAATACACAGTATAATTGTGTAAATGCCTCTGATACTAGTTTAAGAGTGCACCAACTATCAATGATTAACTTGTTTAATTAAATTCCAATTTTTAATCCCAAAAAATCCTAACTCTTGTAAACAAATTGTGAGAGACTAATTAAATCAAACCAAGCATGCAAAGTCAATCATAATAATAGTAAAAATCCCCCAAAGGGGCAAAACAATTTTATTTCACTATAATTCGTAACAACCTACAATTACAGAGAAATATAGTGACACACGAATATCCACAGGCGACGGTTCATTGTCGTTGATGTTGTCAGCAAGAGATCCCGCAAGATCTCCAAATCAGCAATGGAGAACAGCCTTCTTCTCCATAAGATTACTCCAGATGAGTATAACCAATATATCTAGGGTTTATAAGACTCAAATATATGTTTGGGAATGATTTTTGAATCAAAAAGGTTAAAAACAATCATAAAAATTGAAGTCGAGAAATATGTAGCGGTTATGCAGAAATGTGAGTGCTAAAGACTTAAAATTCGTGTAGAATGGGCACTACTTTAAGCACAAAAATCGAGGAGGCACGTTACTCAAATGAAGTACAGGTGTCACTCGAACAGAATGCCACGTCGCTCAAATGACTTAGCGAGATATAGCTATGTCATGCGAACGACAAGTTAATCTCGCTCGAACGACGTCAGCCAGATTTTTTCCCTTCGCCTCTACACTTAGAAGAATTTCTTCTTCCGAAGTAAAAACGTTCCAGATCCTTAAAAATATTTTATAAAATTTCCCAAATATTTATTTAAATAATAAACACTGCAAATAAATTATTTTACCATAATCGTGAGTGGAGTAGTGGGAACGGTTGAAGGGAACATTGTATGTTGCATGATGCACGTATAAAGATGATGGATGCGAGGATTAGGATCAAAGCCATCATGGATGATCGTATTGACGTGCTAAATGTAGCAGTATCAAACATACTAATTATAATCTAAGAAAGACAAAAATTCCTAGATTCTAACTCGAAAATTTATAAAATCATGTCCTTACACATATTGCTTTAAGGTAGCAGAAATATCGTAGCAAATTAGGGTGTGGAGTCTTCATATTGGATTTCCACTTAAAGTGTTGGATACTACATTACCTTTAACTGGATGGTAATTGGGTTTAAATCCATAATCTTTCAAAAATTCTATCCAGCGTCATGGTCTTAAATTTAAGTCCTTTTGGGTAAAGCTCTATTTCAAACTTTTATGATCCAAAAAGACTTGGAGATTTACCCCATAAAGGTAACAATGCAAATATTTTAATGGAAAAACTACAGCTCCTAATTTTAGTTGTCGTGATTCATATTCTATCACCTTCTCATTTTACATTAATACACATTCGAGTCCTTGTAACGAAGCACCGGTGTTCACATCATCACTTACGTCACTATAAGTACTAGTGAGGATAGGAGCAATAGTTAATTTATCCTTCAACACTTGGAATGATTGGTTACATTCTTTAGTCCATGCAAATCGAACCTACTTCCTAGTTATCTTTAAAAGGGAAAGAGCAATGTGCAATAATCCTTCTACAAAATGCAATAATATCCATCTAATCCAAGAAAACTTTTTGAATCAGTAATATTAGTAGGACTTTTCCTTTCCAAAATAGCTGAATTTTTTGCCGAATCGACTTGGATTCCATTTTCAGAAATCATATGTCCTAAAAGTTTAATTTCCTTCATTGAAAAATCACATTTTCTCTTTTTAACACATAATAAGACCGCTTTCAAATGTTGGGCACGTTCTATCAAATTTTGAGAATATACAAGAATTTTGTCAGAAAAAAATAACGAACTCGTCAAGGAAAGGTCTAAAAATTCTATGTGTTCGATCCATAAAGGTTGTTCGTGCATTTGTGAACCCAAATCACATTATGGTAAATTTGAAATGTTCATAATGAGTTTGAAAATCAATTTTTGGAATGTCTTCCTCTCTAATGTGCAGTTGGAGATAACCATATCATAAATCTATTTTAGAAAAGACCCTTGCTCCTCGAAGTTGATCAAATAGATATACTATTAGGGGTAAAGGATACTTATTCTTAATGGTTACTGCATTCAGTTTACAATAATCTAGTCACAATCTAAAGCTTCCATCATGTTTCTTAATGAATAATACCATAGCTCCCTAAAGAGATGAACTTAATCGAATAAAACCTTTCTCCAAAAGATCATCTACTTGGGTATGGAGTTCTCGGAGTTATAAAGGAGCCATTTGATGTGGAGGTATCGAAATAGGAAGTGTATTGGGATAAATATTGATACCAAACTTAAATTCTCTTAAAAGGGGGTAATCTTGGTAAATCCTTGGGGAAAATGTCTTCGAATTATTCGAACAATTTTGGAATTAAAGAGGAATTATGGAGTTCAAAATTTGAGGATCCTGATGGACCTAATCCTTAAAACATAAAAGAACAATTATCTTTTCTTAGCATGACAGTCTATAAGCGTGATATCTTGATAAAACATCCATTCTAATAATAATATCGAAACCACAATATAAAAAATTCTCAAGTTAACAAAGAATGTTGCAGGCTGAATCTTACAATATCTATAACCTTGCGTTGGGGTATTGATTTCAATTGTCGATAACTCAATATCCAATGGAGCAGTTAAAGATGTAGGTAATAATTGTAATAATTTAGCTAGTCTCAGACTAATAAATGAATGTGCGGATCTTGTATCAAACAAAATAGGGGCCATACCGAGAAGCTTTAAACTTCAATTTCTTGGCTGCGAACTTTTCAATTGGTAATTCTCCCTCCTCAATATATGCCCTGATGGGATCCATCCAAGATGGTCCTAAATTAAGGGTAATAAAACTCATCGTCAGATCTTCATCTATACTCCAACCAACTAAAACTTCAATTGGGATTGTTCTTCGTAGCTCGGTACGAGTAGCTGATGCTAATCGAGCTAAGGCGTCTACTCTCGCATTCTCCATTCTTGGTATTCTGACCAGCTGAATAGCAATAAATTCTGATACCAACTCCATCACCTTTGCATGATACCTAATCATTGATTCTCCTTTGGCAGCATATATTCCCAACATTTGATTTACGATCAATTGAGAATCACTGAAGACAATAACCTATTGCGCCTCCATAATTTTTGCCAAATTAAGACCTACAATCATGGCCTCATACTCAACCTCATTATTGGAAGCTTTGAATTGGAATCGTAGGGCGTATTCCATGTCGACCTCGTCCAGGCTATTCAAAACGATCCCTGCCCCACAGCCTGTTGTGCAAGATGAGCCATCTACATATAGCCTCCATATAGGTAACTCGTCTTCAAATTTCTGATCTGACAGAGTTCCTCGATAAAATATTTGTTACTTCCTTCCATCCTCCCCTGATATTTCTTGCTCCTCGTCGATCATCTTTTCTTGCCCTTTTACCAACCGGAGTTGGTCTGAGCTCAAAATTAATGATCCTGTAACATCCACTCGCCCTTTTACCAACCGGAGTTGGTCTGAGCTTGTGTTTGTTGATTCTGTAACATCCACAGGTTGATCAGCGAGCAACTTTTGCTCCTCGAGGGTATCAGGATAGGTGAACTCTGCTATAAAATCTGCTACAGCCTGCCCTTTTAGCGATGATCTGGGTTCATAAACTATATCATATTCACCGAGCTCTGTTGCCCAATACATCAATCCCCCTGATTTTTCTGGTTTATAAAGGGCTTGCCTCAACGGCATATCAGTATATACTACTATGGTATGAGCCTGGAAGTATGGCCTCATTCTCCTACTTGCCTCAATCAACGCCAGTGCCAATTTTTCCAGCCTCGGATATCTAATTTATGCTCCTCGAAAGGCCTTACTCGTGTAATAAATTGGTTTTTGCACTCCATTCTCCACTCTGATCAACGCCGAGCTAAATACATTCTATGATACTCCTAGATACAAGTACAATTTTTTCCCATCACCGACTTGGACAACCGTGGAGGTGTTCCCAGGTATTTTTTCAAGTCTTGAAAGGCCTTCTCACATTCATCATTCCACTCAAAAGTCTTTCGGAGCGTTGTGAAGAATGGGAGACATCTATCAGTTGCTCGCGATACATATCTGTTGAGTGCTGCTACTCGTCCTGTGAGACTTTGTACTTCTTTCTTCGTCGTTGGAGATCGCAGCCCTAATAGGGCGTTGATCTTTTCAGGATTTGCTTCAATGCCTCGTTGATTGACAATGTACCCGATAAACATGCCTTCTCGAACTCCAAATATGCACTTCGTCGGGTTCAGCTTCATTTAATATTCATCCAGTTGATCAAAGGTCTGGCCTAAGTCAACTAGATGATCGACAGCTTTCTTGCTCTTTGTCAGCATATTGTCAACATAGTCTTCCATATTGCAACTGATTTGTTCAGAAAAGACCTTGTTCATCAGCCGCTGATATGTCGCACCTGCATTTTTCAAACCAAAAGGCATAACATTATAACAATAAGTTCCCCTAGGGGTAATGAAAGAAGTACTCTCCCTGTCTTCAGGTTTCATTTTAATCTGGTTGTAACCAGAATAAGCATCCATGAAGCTCAGCAGCTCGTGTCCCGAGGTAGCATCGACTAGTTGATCAATTCGGGGCAGCGGAAAGTGATCCTTTGGGCATGCTTTATTGAGGTCGGTGAAGTCTACACACATCCTCCACTTGTTATTCTTCTTTTTTACCATCACCACATTTGCTAATCAGTCTGGATATTTAACATCTTCAATGAAACAAGCTTTCTGGAGCTTCTCGACTTCCTCTTGTATAGCTTGATTCTTCTCGGGACTGAATACTCTTCTTCTCTGCTTCACAGGCTTGATCTCCTTATTCACATTGAGTTCGTGACATAAGAAGTTTGGGTCTATCCCTGGCATATCTTCATGACTCCATGCAAAATTTTGTCTTCTGCTTCTAAGGAAAGTTATCAATTCTTGTTTTAATGAGGCTTCCAACGACGAACATATTTGAGTAGTTCGTTCAGGGTGCTCGTCGTCCAGAATGATATTTTCAGTAGCTTCCACCACTTGACCCTTCACGAGTTGCGACTCATCTCTAGGATCCAATGTTTCAATTTCTGCACCTTCATCCACTTGATAAGTAGTATTCTGTTTCCTCGACTCCTCCAGCTCCTCTTGCTCGGCAGATGAATAATAACATTCTCGAGGTACTTTTTGATCACCTTTCACAACTCCTACTATAAAAATTTGTTGGAAATTTTAGGCATTGATGTACTGTAGATGGCACTTCCTCGAACTTCTTCAATCCTACTCTTAACTCGATTAAGTCAAGTATGAAGGTCTATGCCCAGGATTGGGGCATGTATGAAATGAATCTGATGGTGCCAATTGCATTGTTGTTTGCAGTCTTGCTGCTGTGTTGTGTGCAGTCTAGCTGCGTTGTTTTTGTTCGGTATTGATCTTTTAAGGTCTTTATGTGCTGTTGATGAGCATCCAAGAATTGTACTGGGCAGATAATTTTTCCTGAGCATTTGTTGAGGCTGAATCATATAAAAATTACGATTAGAATAATTATTCAGCCGACCAATATATAGTGTGCATTGGCTTCAATATTGGACAATTTAAATTTCCAGATAATAATATGAGAGATAACAATCAAAATATCTCGTGTTCTCATAAAAATATGATGTACATAAACGTGTCTCCATAAAAATATTTAACGGACTTGTGATTATGAAATTTTTGTTTATTCATATTTGAAATAAAAACCGATCCACTAATTTAATAAAATCGTGATTTGCAATATTTTGCAAATTTGATAAATGAAAAATTGGACAACTAATTTATGTTTATAATCATAAAAAGCATGACTGAATAAAAAGATGTATGTATGTATGTATGTACAACATATAATTGATTATTCATATATTGATAAAATTGATCGTATCAACACAATTACATAATATGATTATTTGTGCAGAGAACATAGTTTTCTTGAAGAGAAAGAAAATGGGTCTGATTCAATTCATGTTAATATCGGAATGGAAAATACATAATCGTTCTTAATGCTTATCCATATCCTAACATATTTTTTCAGAAAATCTTCAAGTGGATCCATAGATGCAAGAATTTGTATAATATTTATGAGTCTAAAATTCACCAGATCCCCAAATTGAAATCGATCACACAGTTAGTGCGTATAAAAATTATGACTAAATTAAAAGATTTCCAAGTGAATCAAATTTGTATATACTCATATAAAAGAGATTTATGAATATAGAAAAATTATTTTATCTCCTTAAAGAAGAAATAATATAATATGTACACAAATTTCTCAAACTTTGTGAATATGAAATGTACATTTATGCAGATTTGTAAAATTAGATTCAACAATTTGTGAATATAAAATCATGATTGAATTAATAGATGTATGCACAATATATAATTGATTTGATCTCTAATTTTATGGATATAAACATATGAGAATCATGATTTGAACAAAAATATAATGGGAATTTGAATAGTCATCAAAGATCTTTCACAAATTATTTCAAAATCAACATAGAAAATTATCAAATCTTATCATCATCGTATATATTGGTATATTTAATCATTTAAAATATTTATTCCATGATATAAAATTGAAACTTGAGAATCAAGCTAAAAGTTATGATTTATGAAATCCACTATTTTTCAGATTTCTAAATAAGAATTAATCTAACAGTTATGATTTTAAAATCATGATATGCAATCTTTTGCAAATAAAAATTGGACAATTAATTTATGTATATTAACATAAAAACCATGATTGAATCAAAAGATGTATGTATAATATATAATTGATTATACATATAGAAAATAAAAACTTAGCTTTTGATGAAGAATAATGCTTGTAACACGTTCCCACAGACGAGGCCAATCTGTTGATGCAAAAAACTGGACCAAATCAGATTTTTATGATCACAGATAAATAGATGAAAGCAATCCAATCAAGCACATAAGAGACAAAGATTTTTAAAGTGGTTCGGCTATGAATAAAGCCTACGTCCACTGTTATTTTATTCCCAGGGGTTTACAATAGCACAATAGGGTGTAGAGAGAGAAAGGATGTGTATCTTGTGTATGGGGTTCCTAGGTTCTCTTGGATCTCTTCTTTTTTTCTTGGCTAAGGGAATACATGTATTTATAGTGATGGGAGATAAAGAGATTCATTGTATGTAGACATTTATACATTATGTCTACATTCAACGAATCTAATTGTTGAATTTCTTGGTATGCTATGTGTTGTCATCTATAGTATAAATGTACATTAATGCTCATTAAATGCATAGTTATCCTTTGATCTTCCTGGTTGGTATGCCGAACAACTCTCCTCGGGTGCCGACTAATTCTCCTCGGGTACTGACTAACTGTCCTCGAGTGCCGACCAACTCTCCTCGAATGCCGACCAACTCTCCTCGGATGTCGAATATTGCCGCGCTGGATGACATGTGTCCTTTTCTGATTGGTCCTCATAGATGGAGAATTTTTGCGTTAACAACTATGTTGTTAGTTTTTACGAATTACATTGGTCTCGTGTGATGTGTTCGTGCCTCTTAAAGCGTCGTTTAATGTTGCTTTGTATTTTTCCCTCTAGTGGCATGTTTTTAATCTTAAGTCTAGATATTGGAAATTTTTTGACATATTCTCAAACTAGGGATCCCATGAATACACGGTGAGTTCATACGAGTTACATCGGTTTTTATGAGGAGTTCGTTCCTCTTACAAGCCATTTATATTTTATTAGGTTTTTTCCATCTAACGACATGTTGTCGATATTTTCATTTTATGTCATATTCTCAAACCGGGAGTTTCCTGAATACACGGACAAATCCTACGAGTCACATGGGTCTGTGTGAGGTGATTGTACCTTTTAAGGGCCATTTGGGAGTTATTTTGGATTTTTGCTCTCTTTCAACATGTTTTTAAGCCTAAGTCTCAACATTTGCATTTTTTGTCATATTATCAAAGAATGAGTTCATTGAAATTCGGTAAGTTCTTACGAATTACATTGGTCTCATTCGAGGTGTTTGTCTTTCTCACGAGGCACTTTGGGATTATTCGGGGTTTTCACCCTCAAGCAGCATGTTTTTCTACCTAAGTCTAGATAGTTACAAATTTTCATTATATTCTCAAATTAGGAGTCTCTTGACTACGCGGTGTGTTTTCAGAGTTACATTAGTCACGTGTGAGGTGTTCTTACCTCTTACGGGTCTGTTTTGGGAATATTTAGTGTTTCCGGTGCATAATGGCATGTTTTTCCACCTAAGTCTAGGTATGTAAAAATTACATCATATTCTCAAACCAATTGACTCCGCGGTTTGTTCCTTCTACTTACATTGGTCACGTGTTGGATTTTGTTTCTTCTTACGGGTCAAATTTATGTTGTTTTGGATTTTTGTCCTCTAGTGGCATGCTCTTAAGACTAAGTTTAGATATTTGAATTTTTTTCATATTATTAAATCGGGATACTGATGACTACATGGCTAGTTCCTACGAGTTACATTGGTCCCGTACGAGGTGTGTGTGCCTCTTACAAAATCATTTGGGGGTTGTTTTGATTTTCTGAGCTCATGTGGCATGTTTTTAAGCCTAAGTCTAGATATTGGCAAATTTTCATCTTATTCTCAAACCGAGAGTCCCGTAATGAATTGGTCAGTTCCTATGAGTTATATTGATTCCTTGCAAGGTGTTCGCTCATCATAACAAGTCGTGACAATGCGGTCAAGATATTTGAAATTTTCCATCATATTCTCAAATCTAGAGTCACGTGACTGCACGGTCAATTCTAAGGAGTTATAATAGTCACATGTGAGGTGTCCGTGCTTCTTATGAGGTCGTTCGGTGTTGTTTTAGATTTTTTCCCTCTAACAAAATGTTCTTACGCCCAAATATAGATATTTGTAAATTTTTATCATATTCTCAAATTGGAGGACCCTTCTCAATGCAGTGAGTTCCTAAGAGTTGAATTGGTTGAGTGTGAGGTATTTGTGCCTCCAATGGGTCCGTTTGGGGTTTTATACCTATAACGGCATGTTTTAAAGCCTAAGTCAAAATATTTACAAATTTTCATCGTATTCTCAAATCGGGAGTCTCGTTACTACGCAGTTAGTTCTTACGACTTAATTGGTCCCGTGCAAGGTGTTCGTGCCTTTTATGGGGCCATTTGGGATTGTTTTGGGGTTTTCCCCTCTAGTGGCATGTTTTTAAGCCTAAGTCTAGATATTTGAGACTTTTCATCCAATTCTTAAAACGAGAGTCCTATGACTACATAGTCAGTTCCTACGAGTTATATTCGTCAAATGCGAGATATTCGTGCCACTTTTGGGGTCGGTTGGGACTTGTTTTTGGTTATCGCCATCTAGAGGCAATCGGGAGTCCCATGACAGCACTATCAATTCCAACGAGTTATATCGATCTCACATGAACTATTCATGCCTCTTACGGTGTTATTTTGGGTTTTTTCCCTCAAGTAGTTTGTTTTTAATTATGCATCTTGATATTTGCAAAGTTTTATCATATTCTAAAATCGGTAGTCCTTTGACTATATAGTTAGTTCCTATGAGTTACATTGGTACCGTACAAGGTGTTCAACCTCTAAAGGGGCCGTTTAGTAGTTATTTTAAGTTTTCACCCCTAGAAACATGTTTTTAGGCCACGGGCTAGATGTTTGAAAAAAATTCACCACATTCACAAACCGGGAATCCCGTGACTATGCGGTCAGTTCTTATGAGTTACATTGGTCTCGTAGGATGTGTTCGGGCCTCATACGAGGCCATTTAAGGGGTATTTTGGGTTTTCCCCTCTAGCGGCTTTTTTTAAGCCCAAGTTTAGATATTTGAAAATTTTCATCATATTCCCAAATGGGGGTCCCCTGACTACGCAATTAGTTCTTACGAGTTACATTGGTCTGTGAGAGGTTTTTATGCCTTTTACGGGACCATTTGGGACAGTTTTGGGCTTTTGCCCTCTAGCGGCATTTTTTAAGCATGAGTGTTGATATTTATAAAATTTTATCACATTCTCAAATTGGGAGTCATTTGACTACTTAGTCAAAATCTATATGTAACATCTGTATGTGTGAGGTATCCATGCCTCTTACTGTCCATTTGGTGGTTATTTTGGGTTTTATACCTCTAGCAATTTATTTTTAAGAAAAATCTTGATATTTACAAATTTATGTCATGTTATCAAACATGGAGTTCGTGACTATGTAGTCGGTTCGTACAAATTACATTGGTCTGATGCAAAGTGTTCATCCCTCTCACGGGTTGTTTGGGGTTGTTCTTGGTTTTCACCTTTAGTGGCATATTTTTTAGCCTAACTCTAGATATTTTCTAATTTTCTTCATATTCTCAAATCGAGACTCTAATGAATATGTGATGAGTTGCTACGAGTTTCATTGGTCCCGTGTGATGCGTTCATACCTTTTAGAGAGTCATTTTGGGGGTATTTATGGTTTTTGCCATTTAACTGCAAGTTGTTCAGTCTAAGTCTAGATATTTGGAATTTTTTGTCATATTATGAAACCGAGAGTCCCATGACTACACGATCAAGCGCTACTAGTTACATTGGTCACGTGTGAGGTGTTTATGCCACTTTGGGGGCCATTTCGTGTTGTTTGGGGTTTTTCCCTCTAATGGCATGTTCTTAAGTATAAGTCCAGATATTTGAAAATTTTCATCATATTCATAAACTAGGAATCCCATTACTACATGGTCAGTTCATAAGAATTAAATTGGTCTCGTGTGTAGTGTTTGTACCTCCACCAGGGCCATTTGGTGGCTATTTAGGTTTTCGCCCTCAAGTGACATGTTTTTAATCCTATGTCTAGATATTAGAAAATTTAAGTTCTATTCTCAAACCAGGAGTTTCGTGACTTCATGGTTAGTTTCGACGAGTTATATGGGTCTCGTGCAATTTGTTTGTGCCTCTTATGGGGCCGTTTAGTGGTTGTTTTGAGTTTTCTCCCTCTCGTGGAATGTTTATAAGCCTATGTCTGGATATTTATAATTTTTTGTTCTATTCTTAAACTACGAGTTTCGAGACTACACGATTAGTTCCTACGAATTATATTGGCCCCGTGTGATGTGTTTTTGCCTCTTACAGGGCCATTTAGGGGTTATTTTGGATTTTCTCCCTCTTACAGCATGTTTTTAAACCTAAGACTAGATATTTGAAAAAAAATCATATAATTAAACATGGAATATTGTGACTTCGCGGCCGATTCCTATGAGTTATATTGATCCCATGTGAGGTGTTTGTGCCTATCACGGGGCCGTTTGGGATTGTTTTGGGTTTTCACACTCTAGCGGCATGTTTTTAATCCCGAGTCTAGATAATTAAAAAAAAATTCCTATTCTCAAACTGGTAGTCTCATGACTACGTGGTCAATTGCTATGAGTTACATTGGTTCATTACTCTTATGGGGTTGTTTAGGGGATATATTGGGTTTTCTCCCACTAGAAGCATGTTTTTAATACTAGTGTTGGATATTTGCAAATTGTCATCAAATTGGGAGTCCCGTGACAACGCGATCAGTTCTTACAGGTTACATTGGTCCCGTATGAGATGTTTGTGCCTTTGTTTTGATTTTTCTCCCTCTAGTGGCATATCTTTATGCCAAAGTTTAGATATTTGGAAATTTTCATCACATGTTGAAGTTGGGAGTTCCATGATAGTACGATCAGTTCGAACAAGTAACATTAGTCCTTTGTGAGGTGTCTGTGCCTCTAACGGGACTACTTAGGGGTTGTTTTGGGTTTCTCTCTCCAAAAACATGTTCTTAAGACTAAGTCTAAATATTTGAAATTTTTATCATATTATCAAATAGGGAGTCCCTTGAGTACATGCGCAATTCCTATAAATTACATTGGTCCCCTACGAGGCACTTGTGCCACTCGCGGGACCATTTGGGTGGTTTTGGGTTTTCACCCTCTAGTGACATGCTTTTGAACCTAAGTCTAGATATTTTAAATTTATTGTCATATTCTAAAGTCGAATTTTTGGTGATTATGCGATCAGTTATTTCGAGTTAAATTGGTCCTGTGCGGGGTGTCCATGCCTCTTACGAGGACGTTTGGGGGTTATTTTGGTTTTTTCCCTCTAGAAGCATGTTTTTAAACCTAAGTTTAGATGTTTGAAAATTTTGTCATATTCTCAAATCGACTATCTCATGACTATATAGTCATCTGAAATCCAAATTGAGAATTTTATGACTACACGATTAGTTCCTACAAGTTATATTGGTCCTGCGGAATTTGTTTTTTTGCTCTTACGGGGTTATTTTGGATTTTCTCCCCCTAGCGGCATGTTTCCATGCCTAAGTCAACTTATTTGAACAAATTTATTGTGCTATCCATCATTGAGTCTTGTAATTACACGGTCAGTTCCTAGGAGTTATATTGATCCTGTGTAAGGGGTTTGTGCCTCTCACTTGGACGTTTCGGGTTGTTTTGGATTTTCACAATTTAGCGGCATGTTTTTAATCCTAAGTTTAGATAATTGAAAATATTTGTCACATTCTCAAATCGGGAGTCTTGTGACTACGTGGTCTGTTATTACGCGTTGCATTGGTCCCATGTGAGATATTCATGCCTCTTACGAGGCTATTTGGGGGCAAGGTTGGGTTTTCTACCACTAGCATCATGTTTTTACTACTAAATCTAGATATTTGGAAATTTTCATCAAACCGAGTGTCCTGTGACAATGCGATTAATTTTTACGAGCTACACTGGTCCTGGTGAGTAGTTCGTTCCTTTGTTTTGGGTTTTCTCCCTCTAGCAGTTCGTTTTTATGCCAAAATGTAGATAGTTGGCCATTTTTGCCCCATTTTCAAATCGGGAGTTTCGTGATAATGCAATCTGTTTGTACAAGTTACAATGGTCCCTTATGAGGTGTAAGTGCCTCTAATGTAGCCGTTTGGGGCTGTTTGGGGTTTTTGACCCATTGCAGCATGTTTTCAAGTCTAAGTCTAGATATTTATAATTTTTAGTCATATTATTGAACAGGGAGTCATGTGAGTTTGCAATCAGTTCCAACAAGTAGTTACAATAGTCCAGTGCGAGGTGTTTATGCCACTCGTGAGGTTGTTTGGTGTGGTTTTGGGTTTTCACATGCTAACGACATGTTTTTAAGCATTAGTCTTGATATTTACAATTTTTTGTCATATAATAAAGACAAAAATATCGTGACTATGTGGGTAGTTCATACGGGTTATATTGGTCCTGAACGAGGCGTTTAAGCCTCCTATGGGGATGTTTAGAGGAAACATCTGTGATTTTTACCCTCTAACGGCACGTTTTTTAGCTTAAGTTTAGGTATTTTAAAAGTTTTGTCATATTCTCAAACTGAAAGTCCTGTGACTATGCAGCTAGTTCCTATGAGTTACATTGGTCACGTGTGATATATTCTACCTCTTACGGGGCAATTTGGGGCTATTTTGGGTCTTCGTTTAAATATTTGCAAGGTGTTTGTATAGTCAGTTCATACGAGTTATATTGGTTTGGTGCAAGATGTTCATTCCTTTCACTTGTTCTAGGTTTTCACCCTCAAGCGGCATGTTTTTCAGCATAAATTTGAATATTTGCAAATTTTGTCACATTATCAAATCAGGAGTCTAGTGACTATGCTACTAGTTTCTATGATTTACATTGATCATGTGTAAGGTGTTCGTGCCTCTTACGGCGCTGTTTCGGGTTGTTTTAGGTTTTTACCCCCTAATGGCAAGTTTTTAAGCCTATGTCTCAATAATTGAAAATTTACATTATATTCAAAACATAGGAGTCCCGTGATTATGTAGTTAGTTCCTGCGTATTACCTTAGTCACGTGGGAGGTATTCATGTCTTTTAAGGGGTCGTTTCGACTTGTTTTGGATCTTTTCCCACTAGCAGCATGTTCTTGATCCTAAGTTCAAAAATCTAAAAATTTATGTCATATTTTGAAAATTGGATTCCCATGGCTACTCAATCGGATCCTATGAATTACATTGGTCCTGTGCAAAGTGTTCGTGCCTCTTACGAGGTCTATTTGTGGTTGTTTTGGATTTTCGCACTCTAGAGGCATATTTTTACGTCTAAGTCTAGATATTTGAAAATTTTCATCATATTCTCAACTCGAAAGTCTCATGACTACGCGGTTAAATCCTATGAGTTGCATTGCTCCATGTTAGGTGTCGCCTTTTATGGGGCCATTTGAGGGTTGTTTTATGTTTTCATCATCTAAAGACATGATTTTAAGCCTAAGTTTAGATATTTTCAATTTTTATTTCTCAAAAATGGAGTTCGTGACCATGCGGCAAGTTTTAATGAGTTACGTTGGTCCCATGCTAAGTGTTCGTCCCTCTTACGAGGCCATTGGCGGGTTTGGTTTTCACCCTCTAGCGGCCTTTTTTTAAACGTAAGTCTAGATATTTTCAAATTTTCATCATATTCTCAAATCGAGAGTCTTCTGACTACGCGATGAGTAGATACGAGTTACATTGGTCTCGTGTGAGGTGTTCCTACCTCTTATAGGGCCATTTAAGGGTTGTGTAGGGTTTTCACTGTCTAACGGTATGTTTTCCAATCTAAGACTAGATATTTGGAAATCTTTATCATATTCTCAAGCCGAGAGTCCTTTGACTATGCAGTCAGTTTCTACGAGTTACATTGGTAAGGTGGGAGGTGTTCATGCCTCTCATGGGTCCGTTTGGTGTTTTCTTGCATTGTCCCCCTCTGGAATGATGTTCTGGATATTTTAAAATTTTCATCATATTCTCATGTTGAAAGTACACTGACTACGCGGTCAAATACAATGAGTTAGATTGATCCGTGTGAGGTGTCGCCTCTTATGGGAACATTTGGGGGTTATTTTATGTTTTCGTCCTCTAGCGACATGTTTTATAAGCCTAAGTATAGATATTTAAATTTTTGTCATATTTACAAAAAAGGGAGTTTATGACTATGTGGTGAGTTTTGACGAGTTACATTGGTCCCATGCGAAGTGTTTGTCCTTCTCATGGGGCCATTAAGGGGTTGGTTTTCACCCTCTAGCGGCCTTTTCTAAGCCTAAGTGGAGATATTTTCAAATTTTCATCATATTCTCAAATCGAGAGTCTCGTGAGTACGTAGCTTTTAGATACGAGTTACATTGGTCCCATGTGAGGTGTCCGTGCCTCTTATAGTGTTGTTTGGGGGCTGTTTTGGGTTTTCGTTGTCTAGCGGCATATTTTTCAGTCTCAGTTAAGATATTTGAAAATTTCCATCATATTCTCAAACTAAGAGTCCATTGACTATGCGGTTAGTTTCTATGAGTTACATTTGTAATGTGGGAGGTGTTCGTGCTTCTCATGGTTCCTTTTGGTGTTGTTTTGCATTTTCCCCCTTTAGCAGCATGTTCTTAAACCTAAGTCTAGATATTTGAACATTTTTTTCGTATCCTCAAATCGGGAGTCCCATGAGTATGCGATGAGTTTCTATAAATTACATTGGTCCCGTGCGAGGTGTTAGTGCCTCTATAGAGGCCATTTTGGTGTTGTTTGGAATTTTTGGTCTCTAGCAGCATATTTTAGGACTACATCTTCATATTTGCAAATTTTCATCATATTCTCAAATCGGGAGTCCCCTGACTACGTTGTGCATTACTATGAGTTACACTGGTCCCGTGGGAGGTGTTTGTCCCTCTTACGGGCTCGTTTCAGCACTTTAAAGACACTTTTTAAGTCTACATATACATAGAGTGGTGCTATGGGTACCAAACAAATCCCCCAAATAGCATTAATGAGTTATGCCCTGGCGGGACCCATACCACAAGGTATAACACTTAATGCTATTCGGGGGAGGATTTGGGGGAGTTGTTTGGGACACAAAGCATTTCCCCATATACGTATTTGTAAATTTTTGTTATATTCTCAAACCTATAGACCCATGACTTTGTTGTCAGTTCTTAAAAATTACATTAGTCTCGTTCGAGGGGCTCATGCCTCTTTATAGACACCACATTTTAGGACCCCCTACGTATCTCTTTAGGTCCCTAGTACCTCCTCAATTCACTATAATCTTTAAGTCATACTCCTAGTAATGATGTAGAGGTCATTGGATGCTCTTGAGCCCTCTCCAACTCCAGTCAACTTCATCGTCGGAACAAAAGATCATGAAACTTTGAAGGGCACTGAATCCACTTCCCAATGGTCCACGCCTTGCATGAATAGGCATAACGGATAGGACAGATGAACCATTTTACTATTGAAAACCGATTGGAGGCCACCGGGCGCTCTTGAGCTCTGATTTGACCACATTATATTTCACTGTCGGAGTGAAAGTTCAATGAATCTTCGAAGGGCAATAAAACCCCTTTTCGACGATTTACCCAATGTACAAAATGGCATAATGGTTAGGACAAGTTCTCCATTTTCCCCAAAAAACTGATTTGGAGGCCACCAGGCACTCCCGGGCTCTGTTTGACCTAAGTCAACTCTTTAACTCGAACGAGATTGTATCAATCTTTGAAGGTCACTAAATACAATTTCCAACGGTCTACCCTGTGATCGAATCAGCCTTACGATATGGATGAACAACCCATTTTACTCCGAAGGGTCATCGATCACTTTCGAGCCCATTTGACCAAATTCAACTCTTCTAACTGAGTGATATTTATAACATCGAAGTACCTTGCACACCCTTACCAACGGTCCACCCCGTGCACGATTTGGACTACAGTTTGGATGAATGATCCATCATCGTCTCATGATCTTATGTCCAAAGGACAAATGGGCACATTTGATCCCCGTTTAACCCAAAGTCAACTCCCAAGCCCGTGAGACGCCCATAGGATTCTCAAAGGTCTGTTAATTACCTTTTTAACGGTATTCCCCGTGCACGATTTGGACTAACGAATTACTCTTTACGACCATTTTTTTAAAAATATGCACAAGAGTGCCAATTGGCATGTCCATTTAGTGTTTCTAGGATTACCTAGGCAGGACAAGTACAATGCCGATACCCTATATAATGAGAGCATGAGCTCACATCGAGAGGAACCTCAAAGCCATCAATTTCAGTGATCTCAGCAACATTCTTCTGCAATTAGCGAAGTTTCATTGTGTGAAATACTTTCCCACCTTTCATTCCCATAACTTTCATACACAATTTAGCAAAAATATCCTTCTCTTTCATCCAACATTCATCCAACTTGCAAGGAAGCTCATCAAGGATCAAGGTCAAGCTTTAAGTCTCCGAAGAAGGTCCACACATCCTTCTTTTTAAATTTCTTTATTTTTGTATTAGTTATACAAATTCTTATGTTAGCTTTAGATCACACATTACTCTCCAATCCTTTATTACTTATATTGCACATAATTTATTTTCTATAAAAAAACAAAGCAAAGGAAATGAGGGTTAAACCTATAAATTCTGATGGGATTCTTCATAAAATTTTCTCAAAACTAAAAGCATATTTTCTACACATACACATATAATAAACATCCATTTGAATCTATGGGATAAACCCCACCCTCGTGCCGCATGCGTACTACGTGAACTTTGATGCCATTATAACCTAAGTAGGTATTTCGGGCTAAAACCCGAGACTCGAGTCTTATTTTCATATTTTACATCTTTTTCCTATTTCATCCATATATATATATATATATATATATATATATATATATATATATATATATATATATCATACTTGTGATTCATACTTGCATCTTATCTAACACATATTATCTTTTCATCATAACGAACAATATCCCGATAAGCGCACACATCATATTTTTTAATTATTATTTTGGGAGATTCCTATGGATGACCTCCTCAATCTTTTCCATGATGCGAGTCGAGTGATTCCGATCTCCACTTATATATACATGCACACACACTTCATTGAAAAATTAAGAAAAATAGTAACATAAGCCCATGAGAGACCGAAAGGTAGGCATGAGTGCCTAACACTTTCACATTCCATAATTTAGCCCTCGAACCCCTGAACTATTGGTTTCGCAAGCATCAATTTGTCTTTGATTCTGCTCTCTCAAGACGACGGCATGTTCTTTTGACTATTTTCTGCAAAATAGGTTGGCGACTCTATCTCTTTACATCACCCCAAAGTCGACGACTGCCAAAGCATCCCCCAATGTAGAGTAGGGACACAGGACCTTTATCTCTCCCTATTTCCCCCATAAAGCTCCTAAGGAGGGGGAGATTTCGGTTTTTTTCCAAAACAAGACCCTTTCCATGAGCCTGGCAACAAGTCAAACCCTGTTTTACATATTTTTTTCAAACCCATTTTTTCCCAGGCTTAGTTCCTGTCTATAATTACTTTTTGCATTTAGGTAAACTAAATACAAGTGAAAAATTAAACATAATAATAATCATGTTGAGACTCTTTTCTGGCCTTTTCCTCTTTCCTTACCAAAAATACAAAAAAAAAACATTTTTCCTCCTCTTTCATCAGAATACCAAAAAAACACTTTTCTTCCTCTTTTATCAAAATACCAAAAACATTTTTTCCCATCTTTTATGAAAATACCACAAACATTTTTTCCTCCCGTTTCCAAAATATATCAAAAACATTCTTCTTTTTCTTCCTTTTCTATTTCAAAAGCAAATTCGAAACTTTTTCCCTCTTAGGTCGATCGCATACCCAAACCTTGGCTTGGCTCCCTATTGGCTTTGACCATTTATCGAACCTCCACGAATCTCTGTCAGTTCTTCTGTAACTTCGTTCGAGTCTAGAATCCACCTTCACCCACTCTCCATGGAGAACTCAAAGCAAGTACCGAATGTGCATCCTGATTTAATGATGGTACTAGTCTAACTTACCGGCAAGATTGACAACCTTCAAACCAAGGTTCATGAGATGCAGCGTCGAGTCCCTATTTTCAAAGAGCCTAAGGCCCTCTTCCCTTAAGTTATGGGTCCACTTGCACCTGAGCCTATTTGAGTCGTAGAAGAATAGCAGCAAGCTCCACGTGACCCTCCTGCCAATGGGCCACCACCTACTTAGCTCCCTATAAAGAATCTTTCCCAGCTAGGGGCTAACCTGCCAATACCTGTTGATTTGAAGGAAGACGATTTAAATAAGGTCAGGGAGGAACTTTAGTTATTGACCAAAACCAGGTCCAAATCACTGGGAACTACATGGATTACACCCATATGTCTCCTTACCCTAAATAAAGACTGGCATAAAAATTCAATAAGCCTAATATTGAGAAGTTAGAGGGTAGCAAGGCCCCCCAATTATTCATCATCGAAGTTACCATCGAGTCATGATGTAACAACCAACGTAATTTTGGGGTATTTTCAAAATATAGAGGTAAATAAAGTTTTTGGTAAAATTATTTTTATTGCTCAAATATGTTGGATTTTATTTTTAAAGATGAGAATTTCAAACGGTTTCGGAATTGGAATTAAAATGGAGTTTTAATTGAATTTTTATTATATAGAAAAGTCCTCAAAACATAAAACTCTCTAGCAAGAAAAAATATTTAAAAATATTGAACGGTCCGATCGAGCTGAATTTTTTTCTGTAGCTTCCTCTCGTCTTTATCTAATTTTCTGTAAAATTTCATCTAATTCCAACGGTTTGATCGTTCTAAATAAAATTTTTAGTATTTGTATCTCATTAGAACTCTTTTCTTAATCAAACTCTTAATCCTTTATATATCAACAAATTCGTGGCTTAACTTTTCAAATCATTTTTTCTCAAACTTTTCAACCAGAAGAGCACTTTAAAATTACTCCCTTTCATATACAAACCATAGCCCCAAACGTATTCAAGATTTCAACCTTTGATTAGAAGGCTTATTTGGTGTTTTCTCGAGTTTGGGCTAGAACAAGATGTGATTATTTTCGCGAGAAGAACACGATCGTGTGAATAGATTTTGAGGCTAAAATTATTTGATGATTCATGTTGGTTCTTTTTGGTGGTTTAAGGTATAGGATTTTACACAATATGCTCCTAAATCTCGAGAGTGTTATTCCTGTTGTTTTCTTGTGATTATTGACTCATATTTGAATTGCTAAATTCATTTGAATTCTGGAAAATTGTTGTTGGAATCTAATTATGATTCATGTGGTATCATTATTGTGTCGAGCATGTTGTCATGAAGATTTTAATATGACACGGATGTTGGGCACCCGCCAATATTTCTTTTTTCGAATATGCTAAAAATGCATAGGCGCAGTATGGTGATGAGGCTTGGTGACCCGGTTAATGTGTTGTTGGGAAATTATAGTGATAGAATTGCTTATGAGATTGGCATTTGATTTGAATACTCATATTCGTATTGTGACGTTTTATTCAACGCTAACATATTTGTTGAGCATCTTTCCTGTCATATTGTGTACTTCCCCATATTTTCTTTTAGTAGCAGGTCAGCGTGAATTTTGGGCGCTTGAGATTTATTGAAAATGGATTTTAGCATGGATTATTTTTGGGAAGAATATTCGAGAGTACATGAGAAGAATTGTATTTATTTTAGTTATATACATCATTGGCGATTTATTTTCTTTCGAGATAGTTTGATGTTTTATTTCGAGAGATTTTTGTTGTATGTAATTTGAAGATATTTCAGATTAGTAGATTCTCTTATTTTTATTGTGGGTTTTAGATTCTCTATACCTTGTTATTTGTGGAATTGATTTAGTTTTATCGATAGTAGCGCTCCGTTCGCTCTCCCCGGGCGGGCAGGGTGTTACACATGACTCTCTTGGGTTCCTTCGAGGAAATAATGGCCCAAATGTTCCAGAAAACTCTAAAAGACAATGCTCTTCGTTGGTTCCTATCCCTCGAGAAATCCAGAATTCGCAGTTGCGATGATGCCGCCCGTAAATTCATGTCGTATTAAAAAAATAATGAGGAGTTGGAGGTTACACGCTGTGATTTAGAACTTCTCAAGCAGAACCCCAAAGAAACTGTCAGCAATTTCGTAGCGAGGTGGAGGGTGAAAGAGGCCACCATGACCAATAGGCCTTCCGAAGAGGGGCAAGTTAATATTATGAAGAAAAAATTGTTACCCCATGTTCGATCTATAATGGGAAGACTTTACCCCCATTTTTGATCCCTCCGACAAGAAGGAGTGGAGATTGAAGAAATTACTGCAAAGACAAATGTTGAGCCAAAGAAGGTATCCAGATAGTTGACTCTAAGAAAATATGAGAAGCCTGCTAGAGTCTCGACCATCAACAACGTCTCACAACCTACTACCTCTTGGGCGCCGGAAAGTCGTTCTAACCTTGTCAGAAAAGAATATGTTAAACTTCATGATCCCCTCTCCAAAGTCTACCAAACCCTATTTAGCTAAAATACCATCAAGCCATTGGACCCTCATCCATTACTAAACCCACTTCCCAAAAATTTCAAACCCGATGTCAATTGTGATTTCCATCAAAATCTCAGTCATACCACTGATCAATGCTTCCATCTTCAGAGTGTAATTAATCCAAGGTCTGATTGATCGAGGAGTTATCATCCCACCAGTCAATCACAAACCAAACACCACTCACAATCCACTCCCAAATCATGCAAATACCATATTCCTAAAGAATGATCCATTATTTCACCCCTCTACGTAAATTGTACCTAGTAAATCACCCATTATACTCATGAATTCACCTAAACCCCATAAAGTTTATCTATATTTTCTCCTACACCCAACCTTTTTTTCCAACCAAGCTTTGTTGCTTCTTACAAGAGCATGCATTAGTGTTCGTACTCGTTTTGGAGGGAAAGATATGGAATTTCCAACGTTAGTAAACCAGCTCCTAGATTTTGGGCTAAAACTTCCCATAGAAATGACCATTGACGGTCAGAAGTTCAGCGCACTATTTATGGAAACCCAGAAATGGCCTTAAGAGTTAAATATTTAGGTGATACCCATTGACGAAGTCAATTTGGCAGTTCAGATCATGGAAGGTTTGTTTCAACAGACTGATGAGATTTGCAGTATGTTTGAGATACTCAATGCCTTGAAACTACAAGGGTGTTTGGTCCCTTCACTTATGCATCTCCCCGTTGAGTGGGAGGATTTATATGAAGAAACAGTAGAAGTTGTGGAATGCATTGACTTCTCATGGAAAGACGACATCGTTGCCACTGGATGGGGAGACGAGTTTGATAGTTCAGATGAAGAGCGGAGTTAGGAAAAGGTTAGTCCAATAATCAGTATGTGTGGATTGATACCATTTGAATATTTTCTTGGAGAGATCAAAAAAGTAACCAAATATCTCGAGATCGATGAAGAAATGGGGTTTGTGTGCTTGCCCTCTTTCACGTGTCATATGATAAGATCTGGGAGGCACTACCAGAGTTTGAATCCTTAATTAGAAATAACAGATAAAGGAAAGGGTATTTTCGGGTAACTCTCCATATCAAAAATGACCATTGAGGAGAGTAAGATCCTCGACTAGTTGAAAAAACTCAGGACAACATCACCTTGTGGGGACTCTTAATGTCTTCCCAACTACACTGAAATGCTCCGATAAAATTTCTTATCGAGACCACAGTCCCTCCTTCCACCACTCTAGAAGAAACCATGAACCTAGTCGGGTCTTTAACATCTACTAGATTTCTTTCCTTCTCTAAAGAAGAAATCGCAAAGTATGGTCCTAATCATAACTATGCTCTCAACATTTCCGTTGAGGTGATGGGGAAGATAGTTTTCCTTTCACTCGTCGACAACGGATCAGCATTCAATGTCTACCCATTAAGAACCTTGAACTGCCTAGGTTTTAAAGTAAGCGACCTTGTTTCAACTTCTGCCGCAGTGCGTACTTATGAAAATACTCATAGAGAGGTGACGGGATCCATAAATCTTACAATAGGGGCTAGAGCTATCAATCTTATTACCGAGTTCCAATTTATCGACATACTTTCTTGTTCAATCTACTTCTTGGTCAACTGTGGCTTCACAGCATCAAGGGGGTATCTTCCTCTCTCTATTAGAAACTGAAGTTCTTTTCCAAGGGGCATGTCATTACCATTTTGCGCATTGATGAAAATACTAAGAATGAAAGAACGAGTCACTCGGTATTATAAATAAAGTATGGGACAAATGACATGCTTATATTTGTCTTCCAAGTCGAACCACTTCAACTCCTAGCCTGGGATAATTTTAAGGATCGAGTCTGTCCCGAGCACAGCCCTCACGATAATGTCAACATGATACAGATGTTCAAGAATATGCACTTCATGCCTAGACTAGGGCTGGGACGACGACAAGAGAGGATACTGGAACTCATAGTACTAAAGAAGAACTTTACGCTATGTGACTTGGGTTATCAACCATCCTCAGATCAGAATGCTCCTCCAAACCCAATCAGAGCGTTGTTTAGAAAATGCCAAGACTGTTTCAGGGGATTCCTTAAATGGAAGATTCGTCAAAGGGGGTGAATAGTTTCCCTTTTGTGGCTTTCTTGAAATATGGTACCATCATGTGGACAAGAAGATGAAGCAAGGGATGGAAATATTTTTCCAACATAGTTATTCATGTGCCAAAAGTTCCCAACATACTTTACAACCTCTCGTTGACAAGACTCTAGTTATTACCAAGGTTTCTAAGGGAAGTGACTCCAAGGACTCATTCAATATGCAAACATTAAGGTTAACACTCTGCATGATCCACTCAGTTGCTACATCATTAGATCTATCCATCTTGATCAAAGCCACTGATGAATCCCCCCTCAACTGGAATGCAATACCAATTCCACCTGCTGAAATGCAACCTAACCCATATATTTATCCTATTTATTACTCTTTTGTTATTCCTTCTTATTCTCATAACAATGTAATTGAGACCTCCTTCAACTAGGTTCTTGAGGCTATTTTCCCCAAGAATGAAATAAATGAAGATTTTGATTACCTTGTTGCGTCTTATATTAATTATCTTGATTCTCATCAAATTCTTGATGATGATGATTTTGCAAATGAGTAATTCTTAACTAGTATTAATAAGGTTAATAACAAACAACATAACCATGTTCAAATTAATGAAGATTAAACTTCTCGGCTCCATTAGACAACTGTGCAAGATTAGGATAGGTTCCTCCCTTAACGAGCATGAGCGCGCGCAACTTAAAAAACTGATAAAGGAATTTATGGACATCTTCCCATGACATGCTCGTCATTGATCCCAAAATAGACCAACATGAGATTCCAACTCTCCCAGAATGTAAATTGATCAAGAAAAACTGTGAAAGCTACGCACCGAATGGTCACTCAAAGTTAAAAAGGAGGTGATCAAACAGTTGAATAGAGGATTCATTCGGGTGATTGAATATCCCACATGGCTATCAAACATTATACCCGTACCAAAATCAATGGGAAAAGTCTGCATGTTCGTTAACTATCGAGATTTGAACAAAGCCTCTATGAAAGATGATTGCCCACTTCTAAATACCAACATGATCATGGAAAACACAGCCAGTCACGCACTTAAGTCATTTATTGACGGGTTTTTCAGATAAAATCATATTAAGATGCACCCTAATCATTAAGGAAAAAAATGCATTTATCACCCCTTGGGGAACCTTCTATTACATAGTTGTGCCATTTGATCTCAAAACACAAGGGATACCTATTAAAGGGTTACCATAACCTTTTTTAATGATACTATACACAAAGAGGTAGAGGTCTAAGTGGATGATATAATCATCCAGTCTAACACTCAGGAATGTCATATTTCCTCTCTTCGAAAGTTCTTAGAACGGCTACGACGATATCAGATGAAAGTTAACACACAAAATTACATTTTTTATGTCACCGAAGGAAAGATTTTGGGATTAGTGAGAAGGGAACTGAAGAAGATACTTCCAAACTGAATGTCATAAACAAAATTCCACCACCCCGAACGGAGAAAGAAGTTTGGGGTTTTTAGGGAAAATTCTCATATATCAGCCTGTTCATCAGCTATTTGACTTATATTTATGAACCCATCTTTAAACTTCTATGAAAGGATTCAAACAAATTTTAGATTAAGGCTTGTCAGGAAGCCATTTACAAAATCAATCAAAATATCTTACCCAACCTCCAGTACTCATGCCACTGCAGCCTGGTCTCCCTCTACTCCTATACTTGACCATAACTGACACCGTGATTAGGGATTTGTTATCCTAAATACCTTGGCGAATCCCATAAATAGTGGTAAATATACTAAGCCACTCATAAATTAACCGAGTACGAAGTCAACTACACTTACAGTGAGAAATCATGTGTTTCCCTTGTATGAGTCACACAGAAATTATGGCACTACATGCTCAATTTTCCCATTAGACTTGTATCCCGAATGGATCCTATCAAATACCTACTTGAAAAACCTGCCTTGACTAGCCATATGGCCCGATAGTTGATGTTGCTATTTTAATTCGATATCGTGTATGTCACACAGAAATCCATGAAAGGGAGAGCCATCTTCGACTACATTTTTTACTAACCCATGGAAGAAGACGACATTTGGATCTTTGAATTCTTTGATGAAGATATCCTTTGCACCTCTCAAGAGGACCTCCAGTGGAAAATATTCTTTTAAAGCTCTACTGTTAGAAAAGGATACGGCCTTGGGATCTCCTGATCACCCCTGATGACTCTAACATTCCCATTGTCATCAAGTTAGATTTTACCTACACTGAAAACATCGTCGAATACGAGGCATGCACCGTAGGACTCAAAGTCGTTCTCAAGCATGGAATCCAGTGCCTAGATTCCTACAGAGATTTTTCCCTTACCATCGGCCAGGTCCTTAGAAGATGGAAAGTCAAAGATGAAAAGATTTTACCCTACCACGCCCACCTAGAAGAGTTGGACTTCCACTTTCGAGATATCACCTTCCACTACTTGCCTCGAGCAAGGAACAGCTTGGTCGATACCCTTGATACCTTAGCATTTATGTTTGATATGCCCAAAGTAATAATGATGGCCCCCTTCATTGTCCAAAACCAAGCTAAACCAGCCCACTGATAGCACATTGAGCTTGTCACAGAAGAGAATTCCAATATGGAAGAGTGCTAGTACTATAACATTTGGCACATCCTCAAGAACGGTAGGTACCCCAAAGATGACAATAAGAAAGACAAAGAAACCCTCTATAAATTGGATGCCCAATACAGTATCTATGATAAATCCTTATTCAAGAGAAACTTTGATGGAATCCATTTGCACTGCATTGCAGGGGATCACATTAAAGAGACGATTCAAAAAATCCACAATGGTGAATGCGAACCCTACATGAATGGCCATATACTCACCAATGATATTATCCGATAGGGTTACTATTGGACTATCATGGTTTAGGATCACACTGCCTATGTCAGGAGATGCCCTTAATGCTAATAGTTTTCCAATATCCAACACTTACCTTCGTAAGAACTGTAAAATACGACCTCTCTCTGGTCGTTCTCCCCATGGGGCATCGATATCATAGGGAAACTCATACCTAATGCCTCCAATGGGCACAAGTTCATTCTAATTACCATTGATTACTTCACCAAATGGGCACAAGAATCTACTGGAACTACTCCTTACTTTTTGATATACATCATGGAAGAAGTCCTACTTATTGAAATGGAAATACCTTCATTACACGTGAAGAACCCATCAGGGACCAGCCAATGGAACATACATACCTTCATGGAAATACCTTAATAAAATCATAGAACCCATCAGGGACCCTAGAGGGAAACTCCCACCAAACTGGAATGGCACCTACATCGTGAAGAAGATCATGTCCGGTGGCATCGCTATGCTCACTGACTTTGAGGAGAAGAGATAGCACGTCCAGTCATCCTGGACCATCTCAAAAAATTCTACCCCTAGTCCGAAATCTTGATGCACTATGACTCCTCTCATCCTCCTTCTATTCTTAAGAAAAACCTTCATTTCTCTCTACTCAGAACTACATGGGGCCTGATCCTCTAAAAAATCTTTTTTCTTTCAAAAAAGAAACTCAGAAACTTCTCAAAACTCATAGACGTATGTAGGTAGCTTATACTCTTTACATGGGCACGGCAATTCATTTTTCCATTTACATAAACAAAAGGATTATGTGTGCCTTAGATCTTAGTAAAGATTGTTCAAAAGAAAAACTCATCAAGAGGCACAACAACATAATTAAAATTCTTTTTTATTCCATTATGAGAAAATTCATTATAATTACACGAAATATCAGCGTAGGGGGTCAAACAACTACCCCCACCGACCATGTTATCCTACAACAAATCAAACCAAACTACCACTAAAACAAACAAAACAAACCTTCCCAAAGTTTTTCCCATAAACCAAAACTAACCAAACACTTAACCTTCACAAATAAACAGCAGCTTCATAAAAGACCCTATTCGCAACTGTCAGAATACCCAGATCCATCATCATCTGCTCCTTGAGGCCCCAAAACTTCCCTTTCATGGATGGTATGCCGAAGGTGCTCCATGGAATTATAATCCTAGACCAACCTAAATAAAATCATTATGCCTCCCTCCATTGTGTCAAACATGATAAACCATTTATGTTCGGTCTCCTCTGCCAAGATCTTAGCCACTACCCTCTTCCACGGCCATTTCATATAATCCTCAGAAACATACCAAACCCTACCAATAGATTAAGAAGGAGGGGTTGACGATCGATGATTCTCCCATAGATAGCCCATTCGCATGCGCAAGCCTATAATCAAATCCTCTACATAAAAGAAATCTAGGGTACGATAAGGCATAATTTTCTCCCATCCGACTTAATGTAGGAGTCGCCAAGGGAAATAGAGCGAGGTCTATCACAAACAAACCAACCGAACATACTAGTATTCCCCCAGTTTCATAATGGGCTGTAACTTCCCCCACTAAGGCACCGATCAATGCAGACATCAAGCTACATGCTCCACAAACCAGTTTACCCAGTTCTCAATGGATGGGCTAAAGCTAACGAAATAACGAATGAAGAAATTTGGCACAATTTCCATGGGATATTCAGGAGGGACCTCCAAACAAAATCTCTCAAACAACCACAAGAATAGCATAACTAGGCTACCTCTCAAGAAATTAGAATAGCCTTCCCTCCAAGCATCTAGGCCATTCAGGGTCTCTGCCATTATCACCAATACAAGATTACGATGATATGGCACCATGCTATAATGGAGGCCAGTTGAGGGTCCACCATCAAGTCCACGATCCCCAGTAGTAACTTCAAAATTAAGCGAAGGGAAACATCTTCTACATCGCTCGCATTAGTAAAATCCCTCAGACTTACAGAATACAGTACAACTATGAAGGAGATCATTCCCCAAGTGACCAATGGTTAAGCTATCGAAGGAGAAATATGCATAAGTCCTGCTAACAGCTCTCGAGGAGACCGAGAGAATTTAGGCATGGCCTCTGCAACACTGGGATTTACCCCCAACATAGATGGAAAGTCCCCATAGGTCGGACAAAACTCAAACAAACCAAAGCAAAAAATATGATCCTCGGGATACCAAAATTATGTTGTCGCCCCAGCATGTTCTAGTCAATGGGCCAGTTACGCCACAAAGAGACTCGGTGAAAGTTAAACGCATCGTAGTCTACATTGTACAGACACATAACCTCTAAATTCACTAGATATGAAGAAAATTTTTCACTCATGTGAAGGGGCATTCTGAAATTATGGAAGAAATCAAGAAGGAGAATGGAAGTATCAGTGAAAAATTACACCACCTTACCACCTTTTTATACTTGAAAACTTTGGCTAAAAATAAGAAATCTGAAAATCCGAATTAAAGATTTGCCCCACCAAAGGACTCTAAGTTGTAGGAAATCGCAATCAAAGACCTAGAGTGATTTTACTTAGCCCATATGTCAATAGGCAGGACAAGGGGGATGCCGATCGACAACCGCCTATTTTGGAAAATTCTTTCTTTCCTTTTTTACCAAATTCAAAATACCTCAAAATAAATATTTATTTAAAAAAACTCGAACTATTACTTACTGCATTATTCATTTTTGCCCATCGTATCTCAAAAATAAATCATTTTCTTGAGTTATTTAAACTCTCTCTTTGCAAAAAAAAAAATAACTCATCCTTTTTACGGACTCAGCAATAAAGTAAAGAGGGCATGTAAAGTAAGTCCTTTAAACAATAATAAAATAAAACCTCATTCATTTATATATATATATATATATATATATATTGTCATTAACATCTATTTATTTACCAAAATATAAGAAAATAAAAACAACGAAACCCCAAACTCTTTCTAAGATCCCCTCGTCCCTATTACGAAAACACTTCCCACGGTGACGAGATGAGGAGCCTCCACTACCTGATCCAAATGCCTCCTCAAAAGTAGAAAATGATAGGAAGGAATCGTAATTGAATCTCGAATATGGGTTATCGCAAAATCCACCTAATCTCGGATGTCTCTTAGCCAAGTACTCGACACCTTGACATGTTGCATGAAAAATAAAAGGGAAAATCAGTCAATTTAAAGAAAAAATCAAAAATAAAAAGACATACCTCTGGCTGAAGGACGTCCTCTGTTAGCCCGAACACCACCGGGTCCACTTCATTGGGGCAGTGTTGCATACTACACGATTCCCCTCAAGTTAGTCAAATATTGTTTGAAGGAGGGGCAAGGTGGGGAATTGTAACCTCCATTGTCATTGCCACTGTCGCCGCTGACAACGATGAACCACCAGTTCTGTGAGCGGACCCCACCGGATGACTCGTACCCATACATGAAGACATAGGACGCGAAGGCATATTCATAACATCATAAATACAAGAGGTTTCCATCCATATTGTTAGCATTAGGCGAGTAAGGACCGCCCTATCCTCCTTCGATACCTCTTACACTTGCCTTATATACCTCGGGTGTAGCACTAGTGGGAACGGCACTTCGTCCTCCATGATCTATCAAAATACTCTCTCCCCCAAATACCAAGAATAACCTAACTTAAGAGCCGACAACCGACACAACTGCGCATCCCCCCCGGTCACCCCTTTATATCGGAAAGACTTCCCCCATGGATAGAAGTCACTTGCATTTTTTCCAAAATAAAGTCAATACTCGCACAAATAAGGAAACGGCCAAAGAAAAGAACTCAAAAGAGAAAAAAATAAATAACATGTCGCTCGTCAGGACATTCAAGACATGATACATTACCGATAAGGAGAGAGACTGTTTCGATTTCTAGTTGAACTTTTGCAACTACTACATTTAACAGAAGTTCCCCACCGACTCATCATGCAAACCAATCAAGCGAGAATTGAGCCTGATCAACTCGTAGGACCACATCTGCAGAAAAGTCAAGAATAAGCAGAAGAAGAAAAAAGAAAAATGCAAGAAAATATACAAAGAGAAATGAGAAAATTACATCCAGAATATACGTGGCTCAAGTAAAAGTCTACCAACAGCACCATCTGAAAGCATCCAAAGAAGAAGAGAGGGTCACCAAAGTCATGCTCCCCCATTTATAAACAGGTATACTCAAAAATACCCTCAAAAGTGGAAAAAACCATAAGTGGACGACATTTCCACTCGACGCCACCAAGAAACTGCCCAATAGTAGAAAAAAAACAAATGAGCTCCCGTCGATCTCATCAATCCTCCGAGTCAGAAAAACCTCTTGGATAAGAGAAATATAAATCGAGTCTCCCGAGACAACCGCCCCACATCTCCCAGTGCAGCATGAACTCCCACCGATGTCACCCTCAAAGATCGATCCACCTTTTTCTTCGTACCCTCATAATCGGTCCCAAGCAGTTGCTCAACATCAAAGGGGAACACCGCCATATCCCCAAATCCCAAGTGTGTGGTATAAGTATTATCCCACCGCCTATCCCCCAATGCACACGAAATGATCGTAGAGCAGGGAATCTCATCCAAAGCAGATGTCATATGAATAAAACCCAAAAAGGAGACTACCCAATGCACCATCGCCAGAAGGTGCTCCCGCACAACCCTAAATCCTATCATCCCCCGAGAATAAAAGCATACTGACCAAGCATAAATTCTTCTGAATTTAGCCCATTTAAGTAGTGATTTTGATATCTTGAACAACGTAATTGAATCGTTTTTATTCCATATCATTTTCATTGACTATTTCTAACGAGTACCACGAGTTTCGTGTATTTCTTAGTGATTTTACAGGAATTTAGTGCAAGAAAAGAAAGAAAGAAATGGCAAAAAGGGAAGAAAAGGAAAGAAGGCAAGTTGAAGGGCAAAAGCATAAATTTACAGCTGGATTTCGGATTCGAAGCCTAAAGGAAAGTTGAAGATCTTGATTTCACAAGAGCATTAGAAGAAACGACACTCAAATCGGAGCTCGTGAGCAAAAGTTATGACCAGTCAAAGATGGAAAGAAAAAGTTAAACTTGCAGAAAATCAGACCGATTCGATTTATCTCGGACCGATCCGAAATGTCACATTTCCAGTAGACCCCGGATTGATGCCGAACCGATGATAGAAGAACCGATCCGATTGGATCCGGACCATTCTGGTGGAAATAAAAAAGAACCGGTTCGGTTGCTAAAAAATGAACCGATCCGATGATATCCGGACCGGTCTGGCTGTTAAAATTCCTGGCATTAATTATGGAGCTCCACAGGTGCATATCGTGGAGAATCTTGTACAGCTAATCGATATTAGCTGTCAAATTGTTCTAGTTGGTGCTATAAAAGGCCAAGCCCTATGTCATTCCAAGAGAGAGTCGAATTAGAGAGACATGGTCAGATTTTAGAGAGTTTTCTTAGTTTTTCATAAACCCTAGTTTGTAAATTAGAGGAATAAGAAGAATTCTGGATTCAATTTCATCTCTTTTCCCTATTGCTGATTACAAGTATCAAATCCCATTCTCTTATTTTATCTTAATTCTATTTTCAATTCAATTATCACTTGTTTTATAATTTTTGTCTTTACAATGTTTCTTAGATCCACATCCACAATTACATGCATTGTTATGAATTTATGTTCTAGTAAAAACATGTCTAGCTAAATTTTCAAGGGTTTGGGTACATGAACTCATTCCGAGGTAAATTACCCTAGTAGAAAATAGAGGGTAAATTAAATATTGACCAAATCGTGTATGGAAATTATGCAAACATAGTCGATCTTTTAATCTCTCTTGCCCTAGGTACTTGGGATGTTTAAGAAGACTATACAAGTATAATTGTCTATCCACCGCTTTGTATTTACCTTGGATTTCATATGATGCGGGCTAGTTTCCTTCATATATGTAATTCTAGGCTTAAAAACAAACTTCTAGAGAATGAATACCCAAAATAATCCCCAAATGGTCCCGTAAGAGGCATAAACACCTCGCACGAGACCAATGACATTCATCGGAATTGAGCGCGTAGTCATGGTACTCCCTGTTTGAGAATATGATAAAAATATGCAAATATCTAGACTTAGGCTTCAAAACATGCCACTAGAGGGACAAAACCCAAAACAGTTCCCAAACGGCTCTGTTAGATGCGCGAACACCTCACATGAAGCCAATGTGACCCGTAAGAACTCACTGCATAGTCACATGACTCCTTATTTAAGATATGATTATAATTTGAAAATATCTAAAATTATACTTGAAAATATTTATCTAGATGGAGAAAACCTAAAATATCCTCAAACGGCTCCATAAGAGGTATGAACACCAAGCACGGAACCAATATAACTCATAGGACTTGATATCATAGTCATGGGACACCCGACTTAATAATATGATTAAAAATTTCAAAAATCCAGACTTAGGCGTAAAAAAAATATGCTATTTGGAAAACACCAAAAATAACCCCCAAATGGCCCCATAAGAGGCACGTGCACCACGCACGAGACTAATGTAACTCGTAGGAACTGACTGCATAGTCACACAACTCCTAGTTTCATAATATGATGAAAATTACCAAATATATAAACTTTGGCCTAAAAACACGTCGTTGGGGGGCGAAAACACAAAAAATACCTTTGATGGCCTTGTAATAGGCATGGAATTCTCACACGAGACCCATGTAAATCGTAGGAACTAATCACACTGTAACGAAAATATCAATTTGATGAAAGCTTATAATTATCTATACTTAGGTTTATAAAATGTCATTGCAGGTTGAACACCTAAAACAACCAGTAAACGGCCTCGTAAGAGGCAAATGAAGCTCATACGGGATCAATATAACTCTTTGAACCTAACTGTGTAGTCATAGAACTCCCGATCGGATGAAAATTTGCAAAGATCTATATAGGCTTAAAAACATACCATTAGAGGGTGAAAACCCAAAACGGCCTTGTAACGGACCCATAAGATTCATGAACATGTCATACATGACCAATAGAACTCACAAGAACTGATCGCATTGTCAGGGGACTCCTGGTTTAAAAATATGATGAAAAATTTCAAATGTTATGACTTAGGATTAAAAACATGCTACTAGACGGTGAAAATAAAAAGCAACTCCTAAACGTCCCTCTAACAGGCACGATTAACTCTTATGGGACCAATTTAACTCGTAGGAAGCAACCAAATAGTCACGAGACTCTCGATTTATTAATATGATAAAAATTTGCAAATGTCAAGACTTAATGTTAAGACATGCCGCTAGAGGCAGAAAATACTTAACAACCCCGAACGACCTTATAAGAGGTATGAAAACCTCTCACGGGACCAATGTAACTCGTAGGAACTGGCCGTGCATTCAGAGGACTCTTGGTTCAAGAATGTGACTAAATTTTCAATATGTTGACATATTATTAAAAACTTGCTATTAGAGGTCAAAAATCTAAAATTGCCCCATAGGAGGCACAAACACCTCGCTCAGGATGATTGTAACTCATAGGAACTGACTGCAAAGTCTGGGGCTCTTAGTTGGATAATATGATTAAAATTTGCAAATATCCAGACTTAGGCTTAAAATATGCTGCTAGAGGGTGAAAATAAAAAATAAACCCCAAACGGCCATGTGAGTGGCTCGAACACCTCACACGGGACCAATATAACTCGTAGGAATAGAACACATAGTCACCAAACTCCCAGCTTGAGAAGATGACAAAAATCTACAAGAAGGCTTAAAATCACGTTGTTGGAGGGTAAAAAAATATAGCCCCCAAACGACCCTATGAAAGGCAGAAACACCTCGCATGGAATTAATTTAACCTTTAGGAACTGACCATGTAATCACGGGACTCTCGATTTGAGAATATGATTAAAATAAAAAAATATCTAAACTCGGACTTAAAAACATTCAGCTAAAAAGAGAAAAATTAAAATAGTCGAATCGGCCCCATAAGAGGAAATAACACATTGGACATGACCAATGTAACTCATAGGAACTGATCGCATAGTCATGAGACTTTCAGTTTGAGAATATGACAAAAAGTTTCTAAAACAAAAAATCTTTCCCTTAGAGGAAAAAAACCCAAAAAAACCCCAAACGACCCCGTTAGAGGCACAACGGGACTAAAGTAACTAAAGGAGTTGACCGTGTAGTCACGAAACTCCCATTGTGGTAATATGAAGAACATTAAAAATATATAGAATTAGTCTTAAGAACATGTTGGTAAAGGGGAAAACACTAAACAACCCCTAAACACCATCGTAAAAGGCATGAACACCTCGCCTTAGGCAAATGTAACACATAGGAATTGACCGAAAAGTCCTAGGACTCCCGGTTGAGAATTTGATGAAAATTTGAAAATATCCTAACTTAGGTTTAAAAACTTTATGCTTGTGGGAAAAAAACAAAAATATCCCCCAAATGGCCTAAATAGAGGCACAGACGCCACGCTCGAGACTAATGTAATTCGTTGGAACTGGTCAGATAGTCACCGGACTCTCGATTTTAGAATATGAAAAATATTTAAAAATATCTAGACTTTGGCTTAAAAATAGGCTGCTGGATAATTTTAACTCATAATAATTAACCACATAGTAACAGGACTACCGACTTGATAATACGACTAAAATTTGCAAAAATCCTGACTTTGGCTTAAAAACATGTCACTGTAGTGTGACAATAAAAAAACAATGGACGGTCCGTGAGAGGTACGAACACCTGACACGGGACCAATGTAACTCATAGGATATGACCACGTAGTTATCGAACTCTTAGTTTTAGGATATGAAAAGAATTACAAATATATAGACTTACGCTTAAAAACATGTCGCTAGAGGGAGAAAATAAAAATAGCCCCCAAATGGCCATATAAGAGGCACAAACACCTCGCAAGGAATCAATGTAACTCGTAGGAACTGGCAGTGTAAGTACGGGACTCCCAAATTGAGAATATGATTAAAATTTGCAGATAACTAAACATAGGCATAAAAACATTCACCTAGAGGGTAAGAACCTAAAATATCCTCAAATGGACCCATAAGAGGCGTGAACACGTTGAATGTGACCAATGTAACTCGTAGGAACTAACCACATAGTCACAAGACTCTCGGTTTAAGAATTTGACATAACATTGCTAATATATAGATTTAGGCATAAAAACTTGCCCCTAGATGGCAAAAACCCAAAACAACCCCTAAACGACCCCGTTAGACACACAGCGAGACTAATGTAATTAAAAGGCATTGATTGAATAGTCACAAGTCTCCCAATTTGATAATGTGACAAATATTTAAAGATATCTTGACTTAAGGTATAAACAAGTTACTAGATGGGGAAAACCTATAACAATCCCTAAACAACTTCGTAAATGGAACAAACCCTTGCACCGCACCAATGTAACATATAAGAATTGACTGAATAGTCACGGGGCTCTCGATTTTAGAATATGATGAAAATTTGCAAATAACTAGACTTAGGCTTAAAAACATGATGCGAGTGGGAAAAAATAAAAAATAACCCCCTAAGGGCCCCAATAAAAAGAACAGACACTACGTACGTGACCAATGTAATTCGTAGGAACTGGATGCATGGTCATGGGACTCCCGATTATAGAATATGACAAAAATTATCAAATATCTAGACTTAGGCTTAAAAACATGTCACTAGAGGGAAAATATCAAAAAAAGCCCTAAAATGACCCCGTAAAAGGCACAAACAACTCACACGGGACCAATGCAACTCGTAGGAATGGTCTACGTAGTCACGAGACTCTCGGTTTGTTGAAAATCTCAAATACTAAACCTAGGCTTAAAAATATACCTTTAAGAAGTGAAAAGGCGAAGAAACCCCAATGGCCCCGTATGAGGTATGGACACTTCGCATGGGACTAATGGCACTCATCAAAATTAAGCGCATAATCACGGCAATCCCGATTTGAGAAAATGAGAAAAATATGGAAATATCTAGACTTAACGTAAATGTCTTTGTTAGATGTGCGAACACCTCGTACGGAACCAACGTAACTTATATGAACTAACCACGAATTCATGGGACTCCTAATTTGAGAATATGATTAAAATTAGAAAATATTTGAAAATATACTTAAAAACATTCAGCTAAAGGGGAAAACCTAGAATATCCCCAAATGGACCTCTAAGAGGCATGGGCAGCTCACATGGGTCCAATATACCTCGTAGGAACTAATCGCATTATCGCGGGACTCTGGACTGATAATAGGATGAAAAATTTTGAATATCCAGACTTAGCCTTAAAAAAATGATGTTATAGGGAAAAAGCCAAAAACCAACACCTAAATGGCCCCATGAAAGGCACGAACATCAAGCACAAGACCAATGTTACTCGTAGGAACTAACAACATAGTCACATGACTCCCTTTTTAAGAATATGATAAAAAATTACAAATATATAAACTTAGTCCTAAGAACATGCTGTTAAAGGGAAAAAACCCGTAAACAACTCCCAAATGGCCCAGTAATAGGCACAATGAGCTCACACGAGACCTATATAACTCGTAGGAACTCACAGCATCAGAATGAGAATCTCGATTTGATGAAAATTTACAAATATCTAGACATAGGCTTAAAACATGACGTTGTACGACGAACACCCAAAATTACCCTTCAACGGGCCCATTAGAGGCATAAACAACTCATATGGGACTAATATAACTATTAGGAACTAACCTTGTAGTCATGGGACTCCCGGTTGGATGAAAATTTTCAAATATCTATACATAGACTTAAAAACATACCGCTATAGGGTGAAAACCCAAAACAGCCTTGTAATAGCCTCGTGAGATGCATGAACACCTCACACGTAACCAATGTAACTCGTAGGAACTCATCGCATAGTCACGGGACTCCCAGTTTGAAAATATCTTGAAAATTTTCAAATACATAGACTTAGGCTTAAAAACATGCTATTAATGGCGAAAATAAGAAAAAACTCTCAAACATCTATCTAAAAGTCACAAACACCTCGCACGGGACCAATTTAACTCATAGGAACTAATCAAACAGGCACATGACTCCCGATTTGATAATATAATGAAAATTTAAAAATATCTAGACTTAATCTTAAAACATACCGCTAGAGGTAAAAAACATAAAACAACCCCCAACGACCCTGTAAGCACGGGACCAATGTAACTCGTAGGAACTGATTATGTAGTCACGGGACTATCGATTTGAGAATGTGATGGAAATTTTAATATAACAATACACCCTGAATAAATCTTTAGTCCCTAGAATAAGTGAAAATTTCATATAAAACCTAAACTCATATTAAATTACCATAAAACTTCTTAAAGAAGAATTAAGCCAAATCATACTCTTCTATGGCAATTATAACCTAACATTCACTCAAAGTTTAAACAAATGACCTATATTTTATGGACCTCTCATGAAACAATACATTTAGTTTGGATAATTGCACATAGGACCCTAAATATTCATAAAATAACTGAAAATCCTTAAAACTTATTCAACAACTATCGAAGGATCAAACCTAAAACCCAAACTTATTCACTCTTTCCCTCTAGTGACATGGCACCAGTTGGACAACCAGCATGGGTTATACCATATTGGTTACCCATGGTACCCATTCTATGTCCAATGAAACCTTAGTGAAAACTTATTCAATTCAGCCTCATCTCCACCTCTAAAACAACCAATTAACTCCTCTCGAGAAACCCTATAAATACCTTATTTTACCTCAATAGAAAACCATCCGAGGTGGGAGCAAATTCCAAGTTAAAATTTGTGAGGTTTTCCATTTATATTATTTGATGCGTTAATAGCTCAAAAACAAGAAAACTTCATGAAAGCTATATCTTCAATGGCGGATTCTACTTTCTTGGCTTTGAACCAGTTTCAAAGAGAGGTAAGTTGAGCTTAGGTTTTTCAGGAACCTAGGCGCAGAGTTTTATTGGACCAAAACTGGGTTTTGATACCCCATATCGAAGCTTGAAGATTTTGGACATGGAATTTTCAGAAAACTAATTTGAGAGTGTTACTCCACCAAAATTCCTTAAACTAGGCTCATTCTTTTAAATTTTTGATATAGAACAAAACCTTGTGGTGAAGAAAAAGGAATCCTAACTCTCAGTTACTTATGTTTGGTGAAAATTTCACCAATTTTTATGGAAACCTAATAGATCGATTTAGCGTACCAAAATTCTTGAAACCAATATGGTTGGATTCCTCTAAAAAAAATACGCAACTTACATTCAAGAATCAACTCAGAAGGATTTCTAAAAAGTTTTGAATTTAAGGTCCAGGTTTTAAAATCCCAAAGTCAAACTGTTTAAGTTTGAAGGAAAGTGGGTTTTACGGGTGCGAGTGGGAGTCAAACCAGTTGCGTCATTAGTTTTACTCAACGCATGAGTGCGCGTCTCCAATAAAAAAATTCTGATTTTTTTTCTAAAATTTTTATTTGTAAATTCTTTACAAAATGGTATATTACATCAGCTTGTTTGGATTCTTGGAAAAAATTTTCTCTAGAAAATCGATTTTAAGTATAAAAAATTAAGTTTTTAGTTTACATATAAACACGTGGATATTTGTTAAGTATTCCAAAATAACCCTAATTTTTTTCATGAATTATTTACCCTAAATAATACCAATTTTTCTTCTATCACTTAGAACAAATCCAAATAGAAATGTAGCAAACATTAATTTCAATAACTTTTTAAAATTGTATTTATAACCCTCTTAGTTTATTTTACACTGTAATCAATTTCACTTTCATATCTTATAGTATCACATAAGCATTATATTAGGCCTATATGACCTACTTACACTCTCCATGATTTTAAACTTTCTAGTCAACCCCATGAATTAGACCTATACACCCGGAATCCATACAAAAATACGAAGTAGGTGATTTTGATTTCAATTAAGCTTATGTCTTTCAATAATCAATTGTTATATCCCGCTGTGAAAATTTTACACTCTTGTTCCCAATTGCAAACTCATTTGTGTAGTTCATACTTTTTACGTGTATTGGTTCTCTCTTCAATTCATCCATCGTCAATCTTGATAAACTCCTATAACCTAAAGAGCCACCGAACTCCTTTACCCATAATTGTGGTGTAACCTTGCAACCTATTTTTATGATTTCATAGTACCCTGCAATTTATTAGCATTATCAGTGAAACCCCTAGTAGCATACCTTACGATTTAAGGATTGGACCCCACTATACCACGACAGTTCTAATTGGCATGTAGGACTCTGATATTGAATGGATAGTTCTTTATTTTCTACATATGCATGAGTGCTACTCTATCTAAGTGTGCCTAGCCTTCATTACATATTCCCCAGTCAATTGGGATCGCCGGTCCAAAAGTATATTATTCTTTGGATGATATTATAAGGGTATGCTTATGCATTTGAATCCTCTATATCTAATAATTTATGTGTTATCTTGTTATAGTCTGAGCCCCTATCCTGATATCTCGATACATTACTTATCCAGTTATCTTCTTGATATTTTCGTTTACATATCATAAGACTCCAGTATACCCCTGACAGTTATGATATTGCAATTTGCTTCCAATTTATTATACATAATATGAATTCTAGTTACTCACCAACAAAATATTTTTACCTTATCATTGGATTTTTATTCTATATTACCTTAAAAAATATTTTTAGTCATGTATGTATGGGTGGTAACAGACAAGAATGGTAGTCCCCATTGGAACATCTACACCGCAGCTTATCAACTCTTATGATTTTTGAATAATTTCTACAAATTTTATATTATGTACAAGAAAGGAATAATATAATTTTTTTTATTTCAAACTCAATTATATAATAGGATGCTAGGCATCCCCATAATAAAGTTTTTTTAATTTTCGCTTTAATTACCACAAGCCAACCTAAAATTTCAAGGATATGACAACATGGTATCAGAGCATGAGCAGGTTTTATGTCTATATGGTACCAAATTCAAATAGACCTTTCATTTACAAATTATAAGGTTTTTATTATGAATAGTTCCTTTATCACATTTTGTTACTGATGCTATTTTGCAGCACCGAACATTTGGGATGGCATTTATCTCAATATCTATGATTCGACACACGAACGATTTGAATGATCAATTCAAGAGGTCGACTATGCAAAGCTCTGTCAACATATATGAATTGTTGATCGTGAGTGGGAAATTGCTGCTCATGAAATTAAATGCAGTTTGCTTATCGATCTTCTTATGGGATAGGGACAAGAAACTCGGTAGGCCCAGTGGTTGTTCTAAGACCTTGACTCTCTTTAGTAAGCGATCCAGTTGCACGGGACATTGTGGCACCAAATGAAGACACCAATTCCCCTCCTGGTTCACTTATCGTCTATGGTTCTATTTCTCCACCCACAACTTTCTTTACTCCTACTATGAACATCCCAAGATCTTTCGCTCCCCGACGCTTCGGTGGAAAGAGGGAGGACAAAGGTCCTGCGCCTCTCGCTACTGCAGGGGTTCTTCGATCTTCGTCGATTTTTGGGTGTTGTAAAGAGATATAGTCGCCAACGTATTTTGCACAAAATAGTCAAAAGAACACGTTTCCACATTGAGGGAGAGTCATCAAAGACAAACTGATGCTTGCGAAACCTATAGTTCAGAGGTTCGAGGGCTAAGTTATGGAATGGGAAGGTTTTGACCACCCATCCCTCCCTTTTGGTCTCTCATGGGATTATGTTACTATTTTGCTTAATTTCTCTGTGAAGTGTGTGTGTTCGTGTATATATAAGTGGAGATCGAAATCGCTCGACTCGCATCACGAAAAAGATGGAGTGAGGTCATCCATAGGAATGTTCCCAAAATAATAATTAAAAAATGTGACATGTACGGTTATCGAGAAATTGATCGTTATGATGATAAAACAATATTATTTGTTTGATAATATGCAAGAATGAACCATAAGTATGATATATATGAATAATGCATGGACAAAATAGAAAAATGATGAAAATGTGAAAATAGGAATCGAGTCTTGAATTTTATCCCGAGATGCCTACGTTGCCTATAAAGACATCAATGTCTACGTAGTTCGCATGAGGCAAGGGTGGGGTTTATCCCATAGGTTCGAATAGGAGTTTATTATATGTGTGTGCATAGAAAAGATATTCTTAGTATTGAGAAAATGTGATGAAGAAACCCATTGGAATTTATAGGTGTAGCCCTGCTTTTCTTATTTTGTTTTTTTTATAGAAAATATATTATGTGCAATAAAACTAATAAAGGTTAGAATATTAATATGTGTATGTTCTAAAGTAAAAGAAAAATTAAGAATTTATATAACTATTGCGAAAATAAAGAAATTTAAAGAGAGAGAAGGATGTTTGGACCTTCTTTGGAGACTTGGAGATTGATCTTGATTAATGATGTGCTTCCTTAAAAGTGAATAAAGTATGTAAGAGGATTTTGTGCTCAATTGGGTGTGAAAGTGATGGGAATGAATGATGGAGAAAGGTTTTAAATAAGAAAATCTCACTGACTTAAGAAGAATATTGCTGAGATCACTGAAGTTGATGATTTTGAGGTGCCATGGAAGGTGATCTCATTCTGTCCTTATATAGCATAGGGGGACTACCGAACAACAATTTTCTTATACTACCTATCGGTAGGTGACCCTAGACACACTGTTGTTAGGCAGGGAAATGGACCCACCAATTGATAGTCTCATGCAAATTTTCGAAAACAATGGTTGTAATATGAAATCCGTAATTCCAAATCGTGTATGGGGAACAATGTTAGAAAGGTAATTCAGATAAGTTTGTCAATCCTTTGGGCCGCTCCTAGGTCCAAGAGTTGACTTTGGGTAAAATAGTACTCAGAAGCGCCCATCGATCCTTTATACCAAAGATTGTCAGACGATGATGGATCATTTGACCAAATCATAAGCTCGAATAATGTATAGGTTAGACTGTTGGAAAGGTTATGCTAGATACTTCGATGTTCCAAAGAGATTCTCTCAGTTTAGAGAGTTGACTTCAATCAAACGGGGCTCAGAAGTGCACGGTGACCTTTTGGAGTAAAATAGATCGTTCATCCATACTATAAGGCTAATTCATACATTGGGTAAACTGTTGGAAAAGGTATTCAGTGCCCTTCAAGGATTCATTCAGTCTTAATCGAGCTGAAGAGTTGACTTTGGTCAAACGAAGCACATGAGTGCCCAATGGCCTTTGGATAAATTTTTAGGGGAAAATCGATCATTCAGATGAACGGTTATGCCATTTCACGCATGGGGCAGACTTTTGGAAAGGGATTTCAGTGAACTTTGACTTTCACTCTTACGGTGAAGTTGATTGGGGTCAAATCGGGGCTCGGGAGAGCACGATGGCCACTGGATCAGTTTTTGTATTAAAATGGTTAGTTCGTCTGAACTGTTATACCTATTCATGCATGGGATGAGCCATTAGCAATGGGATTCAGATCCTTTCAAAGATTCATTGAGATTTCTCTTAGATGATGTAGTTGGCTGAAGTCAAGTGGGGCTCGAGAGCACCCGATAGTCGCTAGATCGGTACTCAGAGTGTGACCTAAGGTTTTTAGTGAATTGGGGAGGTTCTAGGGACCTAAAGAGAGACTTATGGGTTTATTACAATGTGGTGTATATAGAGCCCTTCGATGGGTGAGCTTGGAATAAGTGAAAGTCATCGAATAGACACCACATGATGTTTTGGTAAATATGTCAATTATGTGGACCAAAGGGACGAGGATAACCATTTTAAAGGGTCGAGGTTGATTCTAAGGAGATAAAGTTATGATGGGAATGGCTGATTCAGTGGTTCGAGGTCAATTCAGAGGACCTAAAGTTGTGACGACTGATTTTGAGGTCGAATTCAATTTTGAGGACCTAAGGTAGGGGTGACCAATTCTACGGGTCAAGACCAATTATGAGGATTGAGGTCAATTTTAGGGACCTTAAGTGGAGGTGATTAATTCTGCGGGTCGAGGTCAACTCCGAGGACCTAAGGTAGGGGTCACCAATTATGCGGGTCGAGGCCTATTCTGAGGACCTAAGGTAGGGGTGCCCATTTATGTGGGTCGGGGCCAATTATGCGGGCCCAAAGTAGGAGCAATTAATTATGAGGGTCGAGGCCAATTCAGAGGACCTTAAGTGGGAGAGACCAATTTTGATGACCTTAAGTGGGGGTAACCAATTCTGAGGGTCGATGTAAATTCTCAGGACCTTAAATGCAGGAGACTAATTTTGAGGGTTGAGGTCAATTCCGAGGACCTTAAGTGGGGGTGTTGAATTCTGAGTGTCGAGGTCAATTTTTAGGATCTTAAGTGGGGGCAACAAATTATGTGGGTTGAGGCCAATTCAAAGGACCTTAAGTAAGGGTGACCAATTTTGAGGGTCGAGGTTAATTCCGGGGACCTTAAGTGAAGGCGACCAAATCTGAGGGTCAAGGTCAATTATAAGGACCTAAAGTAGGAGTGACCGATTCTGAAGGTCGAGGTCAATGTTGAGGACCTTAAGTTGGAGCGACCAATTATGAGGGTTGATGATTAGGCATAAATGCTTCCGAATTTATCCCCTTAATTTAGGGATTTTTATTCTCTTGAATAATTTAAAATGTGTTGATTTATCTCATTTCCTTTCTAATGGCTCCTTATAACAAGTACATCTAGTTTTGTGTATTTCTCATGAATTTTGCAGGCATTTAAAGTATCGAGAAAGAAAGTAATTGGAAAAACATTGAAAGAAATTAAAGAGGGAAAGTTAAAAAGGGCATTTTTATAACTTTGCAGCCTTAGTCTCGAGGTGGGACCAATTGGAAAGATGAATATCCTTCAATTATAAGAACATTGGAAAAAACAAAACCTTAATCTGAGCTACGGTGAAGAAGTTATGATCAGTTGAAGATGAGAGAAGTCAAGAAAAAAGTTATAGCGGAATTTCAAGGGCGATCCAGACCTATTAAAAATAAAAGATTCAGACTGGTTGGCAACAAAATCTCTGAATGAAAAATAAGAGCGATCCATACTTATTAAAATGAAAGGATTCGGAGCGCCCCGGTGCAGATGCCTGACTCAAATAAGGGAGAGATCCAAACCGCCTAGTCCCACCGATCCGGACCGTTTCAGATTTTCTCATAATTTCATTTTCTTTGTTAGAGTTTTATGTTGGATCGATCCCTTGTAAATTCTGGGGGCTATTTATTAAAGGTTATTACACAATAATAGGGGTTCAGAAAAATTAGATTTCCAGTGGTAGTAGAAGTGTTTTGTAACAAAAAACCCTAGTTTTGTCAAAGAGTGAATTTTGAGTGAAGATTTGGAGTTTTATTTCTGGGATTTTTTCAATACAGGTAATATTTTTTCCTTTAATCCTTCAGTGTTTACTTAGATTAGTTATTTGTTTTGATTTATCATGTTTTTCTTCCCCATTCTCCATAAAGTATGATGTTTTGTTTTTAAAAAATTATGTTTTAATTACTTTAGTTATGTCCGACTAAGTTTCTAAGGGTTGGGATGCATAAATCCAACTCGATGTTCTTTAGATATGTATAAAATTAAGTTTTCAAATTAAATAATTGGTCAAATCGTGTTGTGTGGTGATCATAACCGTTGTAGGACTTTTGATCTCATTTACCCTAGGTAATCAGGATGCTTAAGAATGCAATGCGCATGTAGCTATCCCGACACCGCTTTATTCTTACTTTTGATTATATATGATGCGGGATTGAACCTCATATATATAATGCTTGAGATTAATAAAGACTGGATTTTATCATTTGTTTCAATTCGAGAGTTGATTTTAACATCGGTAAATGTACTAGGGTTGGAGGATTGTGTCCTAACCTATTGTTCTCATTCGTAGTCAAGTCTTTCATACATTTATTATCTGCTCTTAGATTAATTAGCATAGATGCAGTATTTAGTTTAGTCAGTTGTTAATTTAACTTTGTATTTAGTTCATAAATAATATCCCATTCAAAGAATCTTTTCACTTCTTTTAGAGTAAAGTTAGGGTTCTCCGACTCACCAAACATCATCACAATTTTCTTGTCCTGTTTCCCTGAGGATCGATACCCGAATTATTGGTATTATTACTTAAGCGATAGGATTGCACTTGATCCTAGATAAGCACGCACTTTACAACACCTTTTAAGTTGCGTCAGTTGAGGTCAATTCTGAAGACCTCTATTGTAAATGCGAAGGGTTTACTCTCTAAGGAGTCTTTAATTTACCTTCTTCAAGACTCTTCTGGGGAAGAGACATGTGGATGGGGATTATGTTTTTTTGAGAATAGATAGCTTTGCTAGGGGAGCTAAACTTCTTATTATGGATGGGTCAGGATTAAGTTTTGTTTGGAAATTCCACCGGGTAAACAATTGATGACTTGAGGTTCTAGGATTCCGCTGGGGAATGTGTTTCTTGGAGATGTTGCTTGAGAGAAATGTCCAGTTTGGGCTTCTAGCTCTGCTTGGAAATTTTTTAGGGGAGAAAGTTTAATTCCTAAATTCTTGTTAGGGGAATGGGTAGGATATTACATAACCCAATTGGGGAAACATTTGATTTCTGCTAAGGATGAGGTTTTAGGATTTTGCTAGGCAGTTGTAGTGAGCTTTTGCGATGCGGGTGCATTGATTTTTAGGGTTCAAGCTTGGGATAAACATGGTTTTAATTCGTATGGGTTTTTGGGAGCTTTAAAAATGGTCTTCTCGGTGAAGAAATGTACCAATATTTATTCGGGAAATATCTAGAATTTTCTAGGGTTTTTTATATGAAATTTTAGGGGTACTGCCGATTAGAGGGTGGATGTAATTGCCAATCGATAGTGGAACGATCTTCAAGGCTTCCTTGGGAAGGGTAATAGGCAGGTGATGATCTGTGGGTGTTAGGGAACTACCGATCGACATGTCCCTTAGACTCTTATAAAAAGGGGAAATTTCTCTTCATTTTTTACAGCTTATATTTTCCTATCTTTTGCTTATCTCTTTCGTAATCTGCTCCTACGTTCTATCCTTTTTTGAGACTAGAAAATGGCGGATTATTCAAGTAGCGAGACCCACAGGTTGTGGTTGGGTGTTGATGATTGGGCGAACCTGGATTGGTAGGATAAGGTGCTTTTGGCATTGGACATGTAGAAAGTTTTAGCCCTATTAGAGCCTTTTGTTGATGACTGCTAACTTTTGTGCGAGCCTTCGCACCACCGGTCGTCCAGGGTGAGGAACCCTAATGGTTATGTAAGTACCACATGATTTTCTGCATTCTTTTTCTTTTTTGTATTTTCTTATTTCTTGAAATTTGACTAAAGGTTTCTCTTCTGTTTTGGTATACTAACATAGCTGTTATGAACATTTGTTCCTGAGGGAGGATGGGATCTAGGGATGTGTGGGAGCATCTTTATATGGTTGTGCACTGGGTATTATCCTCTATGGGTTTTGGTCCTTTAGCATCTTCTTTGGATGAGACGTCACGCTCTACGTCCATTTTGTGTGCGCTGGGGGAGAGGTGGTGGGCCATTATCCACATCATACACTTGGGATTCGAGGAGATGATGGTTACCCCCAGTAATGTTCATCAGCTGATAGGGATTGACTGTGAGGGTATGCAGATAGAGGTATACCGATATCTGAGGGTTACACCGGTGGTGGTTGATTTTGCGCTAGGAGATGTGGGGCAGATATTCTCGAGGGACTCAATCTGTATTTATCTTTTCTAGGAGGTTCCACTGAGTCAGAGGATTGACGAGACCAACGGGCGTTATGTGAGGTAGATGTCCAATTTATTTATTCTTCTGCTGTTGGGAGGGTTCTTGGTGGCATCGAGCGACGACGTAGTCCACTTATTATTTTTGCCATTTTGAAGTTATTTTCGAATAACCCTTTCTATGACTAGGGTAGTCTGACTTTGGCGACCCTTTATTCTTATTTGGATGATTTTAACCGGTGTTATCGGCACACTTTTACTGAGACACATATCTTTTGGAGGTAATTTTCTCATTTATTCTGGCATTTTTCTTCTTTCTTCTGCATATTCATGCCTAATCTAGAGACGTGGTTCTACGAGGTGATTGAACTCAATGACCATTTAATAGGTTTTCATAATGAGTCGATGGGAATTTTTTGTCAGATGTACCGTTAGAGGAAGTCCAATCAGAAGTAGAAGCAGTCTATTTCCTTATCGATAGTGTGTTAGGTCTTGAATATCTTGAGAAGCGGACAAGTTATTTCTTCTTCTCTTTTGAATCCCCTTTTTTTGACATTTTCTTTTTTTTTTGCAAGTGACTTTATATTAGAAAAATGCAGGTGACTTTCTATCCATGGCGGATGACTATCCAGCACACGGGGTTGACCGGGGTGAATGCATTGATGCATCGGTTGCTGGCGCATGAGATTGGCTATTCTTGGTATCTCAGAGAGAGAGAGTACTCCAAAATATCATGGAGGATGAGGTAGTGGTCCCATCGGCGATGCCCCTGAGGTACATGAGGAGGGTGCAAGAGATGTCAGAGGTTGAAGGGCGATGTCATTAATTGGCGTGCCCTACTCATCCTATATTTACACAATGGAGACTTATGACCACCTTGACTTCGTGGTGAGCTGGATGATACCCTTCTGTATTTACGATGTAGTGAACATGCCTCCAACTCTTACAGCTTTGGGTAGGGGTACGATTAGGTCAGTGGGGTCTTCCCACAGCACTAGTGATGCATCGTCGTCAGCCGTGGCAGCGACAATGGAGGTTCCATTCATCCAACTTGATCCTCCTTCCTACAATATCCAATTGGCTGGAGGGGAATCGTTGAGTATGCAACACCACCCTGATACGGTGGACCCGACAGTGCTAGGGCTAATGGAGGACATCCTTCAGCCAGAGGTATACCTTTTATTTCTTCGTCTTTTGTCTTTTTTATTTCTTCTTTCACTTTTGACTGATTGATTTGCTCTTTTTTTCTTGCAGCATGTCCGAGTGTCGACTACTTGGCTAAGGGACATTTGAGACTAGGTGGATTCTGTGATGGCCCATATTCGTGATTCGATTCCGGTTCCTTCCTTCCTGATGTTGTCTTCTAGTTTCAAGGAGGATTCTAGATCAGGTAGTGAAGAATTCTCATCTCGTAGCCGGGGGAAGCGTATTCACTGTAGCGATGGGGGATCTTAGAGAGAGAGAGAGAGAGAGAGAGTTTGGAGTTTTGGGATGAGTCTCGTTGTTTTTATTTTCTTCTCTTTTCCTAAAAAAGGATGTTAGTGGCAATTTATATAGAAATGAATGAAATTTTATTTGACCTCTGTTTAAATGAGTTACTCTACATGCACTCTTTTACTTTGTTACTAAGATTGTAAAAGGTTGTGTCCTTTATTATTTGCAAAGAGAGAGTTTAAATAACTCGAGAAAAATATTTATTTTTTGAAGTATTTTGAATTTTGTCAAAAAGGAAAGATACAATTTTCTAAAAATAGGGGGTTGCCGATTGGCTTACCCCTTATCCTATCTATTGGCATGTGGGCCATGTCATATCACTCTAGGTATTTATTTGCAGTTTCTTGTAGCTTAGAGTCCTTTGGTGGGGCAGTTTTTTCATTCAGATTTGCAGACTTTTTATTTTTAGGCAAAGTTTTCAAGTATAGGGGGGGGGGGGGGAGTAAAGGTGGTGTTATTTTTCACTCATCCACATTTTTTTCCTTCTTGCTTATTTCTTGACTTCTGTCTTATTATTTCCAAAAGGCCATTTCCTATGAGTGTAGAATTTTCTTCATATCTCAAGAATTTATAGGTTATGTGTCCGTGAAATATAAACTATTATGTTTTTAACTTGCATCGGGTCTCTTTGTGGCATAATCAACCCATCGACTGGAACATGATGGTGGTGGAAGCACAATTTTGGTATCCCAAGGATCATATTTTTTTCTTTGGCTTAGACGAGGCCTGCCCGGCCTAGGAGGAGTTTTTTGCTATGTTGGGGGTTAATCCTAGTGTGGCGATAGCCATGCTGAATTCTCTTAATCTCCTCAGGAGCTATTAACAGGATTTCTCCACATCTCTCCTTCTGCTGCTCGACCATTGGTTACTGGGGGAGTGATCTCTCTCCCACCTGTACTGTATTATGTGCATCTGTGGGATTTCAATGATGCGGGCCATGGCAAAGACATTTCTCTTGGCTTAACTTCAAAGTTACTGCTGGTGATAGGGGACCTGATGTTGGACCCTCAATTGGCTACTATTAAGGTGTGAATGTCATATCGTCGTAATTCGGCGACGGTAATACTGGAAGAGACCCTCAATGGTCTAGATTCTTGGCGGGAAGTCCGTTCTGATTTTCTAAGAGGAAGCTTGATTATGCTGTTCATGTGACTAACTGAGAGTTTTTGTTTGGCGATTACCCTGAATATCTCTTGGCAGCTGTGCCGAATTTCTTCACTAATTATTTCATCATCTTTGGCCCATCCATTGAGAATTAGGTTAACTTATTTGTGGAGCATGGATCTCGATGTCTGCGCTGGTCGGGGCCCGGGTGGGTGGAGTTGTAGTCCATTCTGGAATAGAGGGAATACCAATATGTTAGATTAGTTGGTCTCCGACAGACCTCATTCTATTTCCCCTTGCGGAGCCTACGTTAAGTCGGATGGGAGAATGTTTTTTTCCTTCAGGTACCCTAGATTTATTTCATATAGGGGATTTAACTGAAGGCTTGAACATGCGATTAGGCTTTTCGTGGGAGAATATTCAGCCGTCAACCCGTCCTTCTCAATTTATTGGAAGGGTTTGTCATGCTTCTGGAGACTATATGAAATGGTTATGGAAGAGGTTTGTGGCTAAGATTTTGGTAGAGGAGACGGGGCAAAAATAGTTTGTCATGTTTGACATCATGGAGGGGGGCATAGTGGTTTGCTTTAAGTTGGTCTGTGATTATCATTTCATGGAGATCCTTCGGCATACCATCCAAGTAGGGGAAATTTGAGGCCTCAAGGAGCATATGATGATGGGGTTGGGTCTTCCGACAGCTGGAAATAGAGACTTTTGTGAAGCTTGTGTTTATTTGTGAGGACTTTGCGATGGTTATATGTTTACTTGTTTTTGGTTTTCGGAATAATTTTGGGAAGGTTTGGTTAGTTTGTTTTTAGAGGTAGTTTGGTAGGCGAGGGTAGTTGTTTAACTCTCTAAGCTGATATTTCGTGTAATTGTATTTAATTTTCCCATGATGGAATAAAAAGGATTTTAATTGTATTGTTGTGACTCTTGGTGAGTTTTACATTTGAATTATCTATCCCAATTGCTAAGGCATACATGATCCTTTTGTTAATGTAAATGAAACAATGAATTATCATTATCGGAGGTAAGAAAATAATAACATTTTATGAAAAAGAAGGAGATCGTGCCCATATCAAGTGTATGCATTTCTTACGTACCTCTGGGGGTTATGAATTTTTTTTAGTATCATTTTTGAAATCAAAGGATTTTTAGAGTATCAGGCCCCATATAGTTCTGAGTAAAGGGAAATGAAGTTTTTTTTAGAATAGAAGGGGTATGAGAGGAGTCGTAGCGCACTGAGATTTTGGACTAGGGGTAGAATTTCTTAAGATGGTCCAGGTTTACTGGACGTGCCGTCTCTTCTCCATTAAGGTTAGTGAGATTACTCGCACCATCGAACATGATCTTCTTCAAGATGTGAGGCCACCCCAGTTTGTCTTGAATTTACCTCTGGGATCCCAGACGGGTTCTATGATTTCTTTGAGAGCTAAGTACCCTTCTCAGACACCATGGTCCTTGACTTTCCTATTGAATGATCACGTTATCTAGCGATGGAATCCATGTATATGATATGGAGCCTATAGTATCCTTTCGTCTAAGAGTGACAACTTGTCAAAACAACTCTGATTCTAGTCTTATTCATTGACTTTGCTTTCAATCATGATTCATAATGGCGATATTTATAGTTCAATGGTAGGAATACTTCCATATTATATACCAGAGAGTAAGGGGGATCCCCAGTAGATTCTTCGATTTAAGTTTAATAGCCCCAGAGGGCGTAAGGGATCCGATTGGCCCAATCTCGACAACTCTCGGTCATCTTTCTGATAATTACTTCAAGGTTCTTATTAGTGGGCTCAACTGCACCATTGGTTTGTGGTCGGTAGGGAGAATATTTACGTCTCGGATTCCCATCGTCATCGACTAATTCTGTGACTTTTTGCCTCAAAATATAACCCGTATCTGACACTAACTCATGCGAAACCCCACATCGACATATGATGTTCTTTCGGATGAATTTTATTACCTTTTTGGGATTCAACACTGTGTATGACTCAATTTTGACCCATTTGATGAAGTAACCAATGGTGACTAGGATGAACTCATTCCCATTAATTACCTTTTTGGGAGTCAACATTGTGTATGACTCAACTTTGACCCATTTGATGAATTAACAAATGATGAATAGGATGAACTCATTCCCATTGGAGGCTTTGATGGTGAATTTCCCTATGATATCGATGCCCCATGTGGAGAACGATTAGGGAGAGGTAATGTTGTATTATTCTTGGGGTGGTAAGTGTTGGAGATTTAAAAACTGTTAGTATTTAAGGCATCTCCAGACATAGGTGGTGCAATCATGAAACATGGTAGTCCAATAGTAACCCTGTTGGATATTCTTCTTGGCGAGCATATGGCCATTCAAGTGGGGTTCATATTCCCCGCTGTGGATTTTTCACTTCATTTCTTCAATGTCAGCCCCTGCGAGATGCAGTGTAAGTGGGTTCCATTAAAGTTCCTCCTGAAAAGTTCTTTATCGCAGACAATGTACTAGGCATCTAGTTTACGGAGGGTCACTCAGTCCTTCTTATTGGCATCATGGGGGTACTTATCATGCTTGGGGAGATGCCAAATGTCATAGTACCAGAACTGGGCCATATCAGAATCCTCTTTTATGATGAGCTCAGTATGGTAGTAGTGGGTTGGTTTAGCTTGCTTTTGGACTAGAAAAAGGGCCATCGTTATTCCCTCAGGCATGTTGAACATGAAGGATAGGGTAGATAGGGAATCGACCAAGATGTTTCTTGCTCGAGGCAAGTAGTGGAAGGTGATATCTCAGAATTGGGAGGCCTGCTCTTCTATACGGGCATGGATGGGTAAGTGCTTTTGATCTTTTGACTTTCCATCATCTAAGGACCTAGCCGATGATGAGGGCATAATCCCCATAGACATCTAGGCATTGGATTCCTTTCTTGAGAGCGACTTTGAGGCCTAAGGTACATGCCTTATATTCGATCATATTGTTGGTGCAGGGAAAATCTAAGTTGATGGAAATGGGAGTGTGAGAGTCATATGGGGCAATAAGGAGTATCCCAATGGCGTATACTTTTTTGGTTGTAGCACCATCAAAGAAATATTGCCACCGGAGGTCTTCCTGAGAGGTGCAAGGAATGTCTTCATTCGAGAACTCAGAGATCTAAGAAAGGACCTCTTCTATGGGGTAGTCAGCATGGTAGTCAGAAATAGGTTTCCCTTTCATGGATTTCTATGTGACATACATGATATCTAATTCTTCTAATAGCACCAACCATAGAGCCATTCACCTAGAGAGGGCAGGTGAGCGGGTATTTAATAGGATCCATTCAGGACACAAGTCTAATGGGAAAAGTGAGCATGTAGTGCCGTAACTTTTGAGTGACCTAGATAAGGTAAACACATGATTTCTTCAAGGCAGTGCAATTGAGTTCGTACCCAACCAATTTCTGACTGGCATAGTAGATGGACCTTTCTTTGTGGGATTCTTTAAGGAATTGGGATAGAAAATCCCCAGTCGTGGTATATATTATGGTAAAGTATAAGAGTAGAGGGATACCAGGCTGTCGTGACATGAGTATCAGAGGTTAGGTAAGATATTGATTAGTTCGGTCAAATGCTTCTTGACAGGCCTCATTCTCGACTTTGGTGGAATACTTTTGGAGGATTTTGAAGATGGGTTCACAAATAAAAGTAAAGTGGTTAATGAACTGACTGATATACTGTAATTTTCCCAAGAATCCCCACACATCCTTGTTCGTTCAGGGTGGTGGAATTTCGAGTATGGATTTTAGTTTGGCAGGATCTTCTTCAATTGCATTCTCGCAAACTATAAAGCCCACAAGCTTTCCTTTGGTTACACCGAAAACACATTTCTGTGGGTTAAGTCGCATCTAATATCATCATAGCCATTCCAAAAACTTTTGAAAATCAGGAACATGACCTTTTGGAGTCTTATACTTGATGATCATATCATCCACACAGACCTCGACCTGTTTGTGTATCAGATCATGTAAGATGGTTATAGTGGCCCTTTGGTAGGTGGCCCTTGCTTTTTTGAGACCGGATGACATAACTGTGTAATAAAAGGACCCCCAAGGGGTGACGAATGTGATTTTTTCTTAAAGGTTAGGATGCATCTTGATCTAATTGTATCCATCCAAACTGTCGATGAAGGATTTGAGAGTGTGACTGGTTGTGTTGTCCATAATAATGTTAATATTGGGTAGTGGGTAATCATCTTTTGGTGAGGTTTTATTCAAAACCCGAAAGTCAATGCACATGCAAACTTTTCTTACTGATTTTAGGATGGGTACGATATTAGCTATCCATGTAGGATATTTGATCACCCGGATGGAGCCTAGGTTCAAATATTTTTCCACATCCTCTTTGACCTTGAGAGACCATTTGGTGTAAAGTTTTTGCAATTTTTTTGACGATTTACATTTTGGGAGAGTTAGAATCTCGTTTTGAGATATTTCAGGATCGATGTTGGGCATTTCGTTGTAGGACATGCGAAGACATCTAAAAATTCCTTCAATAGTTGCGCTCTCTCATGCTCGTCAAGGGTGGACCCTATCCTAATCTCGCGCAGTTGGCTACTAAATCGAGATTGATAACAGCATTTTCATCTTCATTTATTTAAACACAGTTATATTGTGTGTTATTAAACTTCTTAAGATCAGTTCAGAATTATTCATTGCAAAATCATCATCATCAATATTTTATTAGATGGAAGACAATTAATGTAAGGCACAACAAGATACTCAAAATCTTTATTTATTTTATTCTCAGGAAAAATAATGCTGAGAACCTCGTTGAAGGAGGTCTTGATTATTGTTATCTGAAAAGGGAGGAACAAAAAACAGAAGAAATAGGATAAACATCTGGGTTGGGTTTTATTTCAGTTAGTGGAACTCGTATAACATTCCAGTTGAGGAGGGGTTCATTAGCATCCTTGATCAGGATGGACGGATTCGATGATGTAGCACTTGAATGGATCGTGCAGAGTGTTAGGCCTAGTATATGGAGATTGAATGAGTACTCGGAGTCACTTACCACAGAAACCTCGATAACTTCTAAAGAATTTTCAATGAGCGGTTGCACACGATACTGGGAGTCCTCGACCCAGGAGTAACTATCTTGAAATAATATCTCAATCCTTGGCTTCATATTCTTATCCACATGATCACACCATGGTTTTGGAAAGCCATAAAAGGGAAAATCTTCACCCTCTTTGACGAATCTTCTGTTCAAGGATTCCCCCCAAAAAGTCTTGGAACTGTTTAACATTCGCTTCAACTATGTTTGGCAAAGAATTTTGAGTTCCTATAATGATGGTTTATAACCCATGCCATATGGACAAAAGGTCTTCTTTAGTACTATGGGTTCCAATATCCCTTGTTGTCGTCGTCCCAACCCAGTCCGGGTGTGGAGTGCATATTTTTTAACATCTGCATCACGTTGACATTGTTGTGAGGAATGTGATATGGAGAGACTCAGCCTTTGATTCATCCCCTACTGAAAGTGGAAGTGGTTCGACTTGAAATCTGAAAAGAAGCATGTCATTCTCCCCATGCTATGATTCTAGTACCGAATTACTGTGCTTGCATTCTCGGTACTAACATCGTCATCCAAAATGGTGGTGACATGCTCCTTGGTGAAGAACTTTAATTTCTTATAGAGAGAGGAAGATACTCCTTGATGCTGTGAATCCATGATTTACCAAGTAATAGGTGAAATAAGAAGGTATGTTGATTACTTAGAACTCGATAATGGGATTGATATGGCCATCCCCTATTATAATCTTGATAAATTCCATCACCTCTCGGTGCGTGTTTTCATAAGCATGCACCATGGTGAAAGTTAGAGAAAGGTTTCTTACTTTGAAACCCAGGCAGTTTAAGGTTCTTAATGGGAAAAAATTGAGTGTTGATCCATTGTCGACGAGTTTGAGTGGGTCTGCCTTCTCCATTACCTCAATAGAGATGTTGAGAGCATAGTTATGAGTAGTACCAAACTTTGGAATTTGTTATTCATAGAAGTAAAGCATTCTAGTATAGGTTAAGGACCTAACCAGGTTCACGGCTTCTTCTGGAGTGGTGGAAAGAGTCACTGTGGGATTAATAAGAAATTTTATGAAATCATTTTTGTATAGTTGGGAAGATATAAAGAGTCCCCACAAAGTGATGTTGGCATGAGTTTTCTTGAGCTGGTCGAGGATCTTTCTTTCTTTGATGTTTTTTTCTACCATGGGGAGTTTCTTAACTCCCTTTCCTTTACCTATCCATTCTAACTGAGGATTCAGACTTTGGTAGTGCCTACTAGATCTTATCATTTGGTTCACGAAGGAAGGGCAGAATAGATACCCCATTTCTTTGTCTATCTTTGGATGTTTGGTCACTTTGTTGATTTCCCCTAGCAGATCTTCAAATGATATCATCCCATGCATACTGATCGCTGGGATAACCTTTTCCTGGCTTAGCTCTTCATCTATACTGCCAAACTAGTCTCCTCATCCGGTGGCAATGATGTTCTCTTGCCATGAGAAGTTAATGCATTCCATAACTTCCACGACTTCTTCATATAGGTCTTCCCACTCAACGGGGAGATGTATAAGTGAAGGAACCAATCATACTTATAGTTTGAAAGATTAAGTAGATCGGACATAATATAATTCTCATCGGTCTATCAAAATAGGCCTTCCATGATGATAACTGTATTATCCAAACTGACTTCATCAATGGGTACCACCTAATTACCTGACTCACGAGCCCACTTTCGAGCATCCATGAATAGTGTGTTAAACTTGTTGCAGTCAATGGTCATTTATGAGGGAAATTTAATCCCAAACTCTAGGAGATGGTTCAGTATCTCGCTGGAAATTCCATATCTTATCCCCTAGAATAAGTACGAACAACAATGCATGCTCTTGTAAAAAGAGACATGGCTTGGTCGACAATACAGGTAGGATGTCGGAGAAAGCGTGGACTAACTTTTGGGGGTTTAGGTGAAGATACGAGTATAATGGGTGATTTATTAGGTACAATATGGGTAAATGGGTCAAATTTTGATTCATTTTCTAAGAAGATGGAATTTGCATGATTTGGGAGTGAGTTATGACTTCTTATGGGCTTAAGATTGGCTGGTGGGTGATGACACCCTGGTCAATCAGACCTTGGATTATATTCTGGAGGTGGAAGCAATGACAAGTGGTATGGCCAACATTTTGATTGAAATCACAATGGGTTTATTGTTTAAAATTTTTGGGAAGTGGGATTGGTAGTGGACGAGGGTCCAATGGCTTGATAAGATCTTGGCTCAATAGGGCTTGATAGAATTTAGAGAGGGGAGCATGAATCCCGGTGTATTCTTTTCTGACTGGGATTGCCTGGCTTTTTGGCACCCAAGAGGTAGCAGGCTATGAGATGTTGTTGATGGTCTAGATTGTCGCAGGCTTCTCATATTTTCTTGGATCGAATTATCCGTATACTTTCTTTGGATAAACTTTTATCTTGGAAATACATATTTCAATCTCCACTCTCGCTTCCTGGGGGCTAAAAAATGGGGTAAGATGTTTTTCTTCACGATAATAACTTGCGTCTCTTCGAAAGGTCGATTGGTCATAGTGACTACTTTCTCTCCCCACCTTGCTATGAAATTGCTTACAGTTTCTCCAGGGTTCTTCTTGAGAAGTTCTAAATCATGGAGTGTAACCTCCAACTCCTCGTTGTATTTGTACTGCGAGATGAATTCACGGGCAACATCCTCCCAACTGTGAATTCTAGATTCCTCGAGGGATAGGAACCAATGAAGAAAGTTGGATTTTGGAGTTTTCTAGAACATCTAGGCCATTATTTCCTCGAAGGCACCTAGGATATTCATGGATCGGTGGTGACTTCGGAGATGAACAATTAGGGTCCCCTGAACCCAAACTTCTCTATGTTGGACATCTTGAATTTTTCGTTAGCGTTGCTTTAGGGTAGGGAGACATATGGGTGTAATCCATGTTGTTCCTAAAGATCTGAATTTATTTGACATAAGGAGCTAAGCTGGTGGTGGACTATTAGTAGGAGGGGCACATGGAGTATGATGATATTCTTTCGTGACTTAAATAGGGCTCAGGTGCGGGTGGACCCATAGCGCGAGGGAAGAGGACCTCCGGATCTTCGAGAATAGGGACTCAATTTCACTGCATCTCATGAACCTCGATTTATGGTCGTCAATCTTGCTGGTAAGTTAGAGTAGGACCATCATCAAATCGGGTTGCACATTCATCACTTGTTCTGCATTTTCCATGGAGAGTTGGTGAATGTGGATTCCGGACTCGGAGGAAGCAAAGGGAGAACTGACGGAGCTTCGGGATGATTCGATGGAAGACCTAAGCCAATAGGGATCCAGGCCAAGGGTCGGGTATGTGATCGACTTAAGAAGGAAAATGTTTCGAATTTATTTTTGAAATAGAAAAAGAAGAATTATTTTTATTGGAAAAGAGGAAAATGTTTTTGACACTCTTTGGAAGGGGGAGGGTAGAATGTTTTTGGTATTTTGATAAAAAGAAGGGAAAATGTCTTTGGCACCTCGATAAAAGAAGGGGAAAATGTTTTTTTGGTATTTGGATTAAATAGGAGAAAACATGTTTTTGACACTTTTGGTAAGGAAGGAGGAAAAATGAGAGAAGAGTCTCAGCATGATTATTATTATGTTTTCATTTGTACTCAGTTTACCTAAATGCAAATATAAATTTCGAACGGGATCTGAACTTGGGAAAGTTGGGTTCGAAAAATATGTAAAATATGGTTTGATTTGTTGCCAGGCTCATGAAAACGGTATCATTTTGAAAAAAAAAAATAAAGTCATGAGAAAGTTTGGGCGGCATGACAACCTGGAATTTTGACCAAGTTTTAAGTAGTAACCGACAAACTACATATGAGTGCCCTAGGTTTGATGCCTATATGAGGGTATGAAGTTATTGAGTTAGTGGAAAGGTTCCACCCTTTGGCATGACTTCCACGATATACGTCTTGCTTCTGAAGGCAATCGATACGTGTGGGCAAGCCATTTGATATACCTGACTCTACATGAATTACCTCAATTTACACCTGCTGGGGACAATACGCGTGAGAGCAAATTTGATATGCTCGATGTACTTGAATGAGTTCCATCGTATATGCCTCCCGTTATGACTTTGATCAAGCGGTACAATGCGGACGGAACCGTTTGATATACGTCGAAGGTACTTGGCCAATTGAAGGTAAGAGTCATATTTCTTAGGCTAACTACGCCCTGCTGGACCAGTGCCCATCACAAAGGGACCCCCAGTACAAGACAAAATTTTGGTCAATATAGTAATGTTCTTAGTGATATAGTGTGCAAAATGCATGATTCTTGATTAGTATATTATAAAAAGGGTATTTTAGTTGGCATTATGAGCACTATGCTAATAAGGAAGAATGTACAAGTATTATGGAAACTAAATCTAACATGGAGCATGAAGATTACACTAAGCATGAATATCTACAAGTGAGTGTGTGGTAGTTAATCTAATTATAGATCAACTACAAATCGTATGTGATATGTATAAGTGAAGTGTGATTAGTGGAGGTGTGTTCTAGTGACAATTAAGCATGAATATTTTAAGTGGTTTGTGAAGCATGTGATTATAAGTGACCCTATATACATGTGTAAGTAGTTTTAGGTGTACATGGAGAGTATTTACAAGTGGGTGAAGTGAAAGTGAGTGAGAGGTGATATAAACATGAGGTAGATATATAAAAAAATTAATATAGGAGAAAAAGGGAACATACATGTAGGTCCATACGCATATAAGATGAAAATGATAATACCCATGCAAACAGAGTCTAGCCCTCTTATGACAAGTCATCCCCAGTGGAGTCTTCATTGAGGCCATCCTGAGATCTTATCCTCCCCAAAACCTCAGGGGGAAGAGGGAGGATAAAGGTCCCATGCCCATTTCCACTCCACGGGGTGCTTCATTCGTCATCAGTTTTCAGGTGATGTAAAGAGTTAGAATCACCAGCCTATTTTTCACAAAATAAGAAAAAGAACATATCACTGCCTCGAGAGAGCGGCATAAAAGACAAATTGATGATTACAAAACTAATAGTTCAGAGGTTCGGGGGCTAAGTTATGGAATGGGAAGTTGTTAGCCACCCATCTCGCCCTTTCGGTCTCTCACGGGCTTATGTTACTATTTTCCTTAATTTCTCCGTCAAGTGTGTGTATACGTGTATATATAAGTGGAGATCAGAATTGCTCGACTCGCAGCATGGAAAAGATGGAGTGAGGTCATCCATAGGAATGTTCCTAAAATAATAATTAAAAAATATGATGTCTGCACTTATCGAGATACTGATCGTTGTGAGGAAACGATAATGTATTGGATAAGACTCAAGTATGAGTCACAAGTATAATATATATGAATAATATATGGATAAAATGGGAAAAAGATAAAAATAGGACTAGTGTATCGGGTTTGATCCTTAGACACCTACGTTGCCTATAAAGGCATCAAAGTCCACGTAGTTGGCAAGCGGCACAAGGGTGGGGTTTATCCCATATATTCAAACGAGATTTTATTATATGTGTGTGTATGAAAGATATTTTTGGTTTCGAGAAAGTGTGATGAAGAATCCCGTTAGAATTTATAGGTGTTAACCTCTTTTTCTTGTGTTTTTTTATAAAAAATATATTATGTGCAATATAACTAATAAAGTATTGAAGATTAATACGTGTATGATCTAAAGTAAAAGCTAAGTCAAGAATTTATATAACTAATGCGAGAATAAATAAATTTAAAGAGAGAGAATAATATTTGGTGCTTATTTCAAGACTTGTAGATTGATGTTGAATGGTGATGAGCTTCCTTGCAAGTGAATGAATAATGTAGGAGGAGTTTTTGCTAAATTGGGTGTGAAAGTGAGGGAAATTAAAGGTGGATAAAGGTTTCAAACAAGGAATCCTCACTGACTTGAGAAGAATGTTGTTGAGATCGCTGAAGTTGATGCTTTTGAAGTGCCTTGGAAGGTGAGATCATGATCTCCTTATATTGGGTAGGGGAGTAGTTTCTTAGAATTGTCCTTGTCCTGCCTATCCGTAGGTGACCCTAGAGACACTGTCGATATGCAGTGAAATGGACATGACAATTGACAATCTCATGCATATTTTCCTAAACAATGGTCGTAAAATGTAATTCATAAGTCCAAATAGCACACAAGTCATTCCGTTAGAAAGGTAATCCAGACACCTTTGATAATCCTTTGGTCCGCTCCCGGGTCTGATAGTTGACTTTAGGTCAAATGTGGCTCGAAAGCACCGATTGATCTTTTGGACAAAAGATCATCGGAGGACGATGGATCGTTCATCCAAATCGTAAGTCCGAATATCACATGAGTTGGACCATTGGAAAGGTTGTGCGAGATACTTCAATGTTCCAAAGAGCTTCACTCGATTCGAAGAATTGACTTTGGTCAAACAGGGACCAAAAGTGCCTGATGATCTTTCAGAATAAAATGGATCGTTCGTCCGTACCTTAAGGCTTATTCGTGCATGGGGAGAACCTTTATAAATGGTATTCAATACCGTTTAAAGATTCATTCAGTATCGTTCAATCTAAAGAGTTAACTTTGATGAAACGGATCAATTTTTAGTGCCCGGTGGCCTTCGGGTCAATTTTTGGTGGACAATGGATCTCTCATCCAAATGGTTATTCTATTTTATGCATGGGGAAGACCATTGTAAAGGGGTTCCCCTTTGATGATCTATTGAGCTTTCGCTCTGACAGTGAAGTTTATTTAGGTCAAATTAGGGCTCAGGAGTGCCTGTGGCATATAGATTGGTATTCTGTCGTAAAATGGTAAAATGGCCCTTTACTTTGAACTATTATTGCCAATTCACACAGGGGTCAAACCGTTTGAAAGGGTATTTATAGCGCTTAAAATATTCTTTGAGCTTTCGCTCTGACGATGGAGTTGATCGGAGTCAAACGGGGCTCGAGAGTGCCTGATGACCACTAGATCGGTACTTGGAGTATGACCTAGGGCTTATGGTGAGTTGGGGAGGTTCTAGGGACCTAAGGAGAGACTTAGGGGGTCCTAAAATGTGGTGTCTACACCTAATAATACTATTACTTCCTCAGATGACTCTCTTTCGAAGATGATCCAGATCTCGAGTTTTTCCAAACGGTTCCTCAAATAGCTTGAAGAATATAATAGGAATATGATTGTAAATGAATAAACTATACAAGTGTGAGTGTGCAAGTAGATGAAACCCATATTTCTGATTGAATGTAGTAGTTTAAAACTAATAGTTCCTTTGTAATAGTAAACGTTCTTTTCTTGTAACATAGGTTTAAGGGTTAGGTAATTTTATTTATGTTTTTTCTTCCTTTGTAATACTATGTAACCCAATGTGAAATAATATAACAATTAAGTTGCTATATCTCTACTGGAAATTTATCTTTTGATACATTATTTATATAAGATGCTTAAAACTCAGGCAACAACTAGCAAAACCCAAGAGGAACGATCTATTCCACAGATGCATAATCTAACTTCTACAAATGAAGGGATTCTATGTTAATTATAAAAGTTAAGTATTCTAACCCAGAAAAAACAAAATATACCTCCACCCATCATTAATAGTGACTTATCAGAAGAAATGCGAAGAATGAATGCCCTTCAGGAGTTCCTAAGATAAAATCCTCCCGTATTTGTTTGGAAAATCCAGTGCTGTCTAAGCAGAAAAATGGATATGACAAACACTTCAGGTACTTAAGGGGGTAGGCATTAGCCCTGAACTTAGGGTTATATTGGCATCATATCTATTCAAAGGATACGCAAATTTCTAATGGAAATCTACCATACGTTCCCAAAATGTGAATGAACTAACATTGAGTTTGAAGAAATCTTCTTTAATAAGGATTTTTCAGAATCTGTGAGGGATTAAATGACTGTAGATTTCCTCTATCTATAACAAAAACAAATTACTGTTGCCCAGAACGAGGCTAAGTTTATCAAATTAACTTTATATACGTAGGGACATGTAGACATGAAGCCCAAAATATGAAAGCACTTTGAGCCAGGGTTACGCGAGAATATCAAATTTTCCATCATACCTTGGCAGATCCTAGAGTTTAACAGGATGGTTGAAAAATACTCCCTTATAAAAATCTACTCCTTCCTGAAACCCTTATGTTATTAGGAACCATCCAAATCAATGAGATCATCCTTATAACAATCCTAAGGATTGCCGAGTGTTCAGTTAGATTTAACACAATTATAACAAATATTTTGTACATTGCCATGAATGCAATCAAGTAGAACATATTAGACCCCAATGCCCTATTCTCCAAATGACTCCTACTTCTACTTACCCCAACTTTATCAAACCTCTTTTTAAGAATCTAACCAATAAATCTAACCGCTCTGTACAATAAAACTCCCGTGAGAAGAAACAAGAACCATTCACTAAAAACCAAAGTCAAAATTCTTCCTTTCTCCCAAAATAAAAATCCAAATTACCACGGTGCGGTAAAAGGTAATCTTATATTTTATAATATTTCCACACGTATATTACTTGATTTAGGATCTACCCATTTTTTCATTAGTCATTAATGTGTAACGCATTTGCAGTTATCCTTTTTGTCAATTTGCTTACCCTTTTACTATCAAAATGCTAATGAGAAAGATGGCCGTTACCAATAAGGTTTGTAAACAACACACATTACATTTTGGAGATAAGGAATTAACCGTAGATTTAATAGCCCTCGAGTTAATAGAGTTCGATTTAATAATAGGGATGGACATATTATCTCCAAACTTTGCTCATATTAACCGTCATGCGAAGATAGTAACATTCAAACCTCCCCACTAAACTTCATTATATTTCTAAGGAAAAAATCCCCACCAATCCCTAATTTTTTTAGATAAGTGAAGATAAAATATCCTCTCTTCTTCATATCTTATCCAAATACCAAGATACATTTCATGAATATTTTCCTCGAATACCTCCACCTCGAGAAATTGAATTATGTATCAACTTGTTACCAAATAGCTCCTCTATTGCAACACCCGCTTATCATATGGCTCTTTTAGAATTATGAGAACTTTGAACACAACAAGACGATCTACTCAATAAAGATTTATAACCCCAGTACATCACCTTGGGGAGCTTCGATTTTATTAATTCAATAGAATGACGGATCTTTTCGATTGTGTATCGATTATCGAAAGTTAAACCAAGTAACCATCAAGAATAAGTATCCGTTACCAAGGATAGGTGATTTGTTTAACTAATTACCACGGTCAAAGATCCTTTTGAAGATTGATTTAAGATCTGGATATCACCAAATTTGAATTAAGGATGGAGACATATCCAAAACTTCTTTCTGAACACGATATTGTCATTTTAATTCTTCGCCATGTCCTTTGTATTAACAAATGCCCCTGCTTATTTCTTGGATATAATGCATAAAATATTTTATCCTTTCCTGGATTAGTTTATAATCATAATTATAGATGACATATTAATTTATTCTAAGATTATGGTAGAATATGAAGAGCACCTATGTATAGTGTTAGAAACCGCTCATAAGATTCAAATTTACACAAAATAGAGTACATGTGGTTTTCTCATAAAAGAGGTAAAATTCCTTGTCCACTTAATCACTAAACTAGTTATACAAGTAGATCCATCCAAAGCAACTATTTTATTTGAATAGCCTTAACCCACCACCATCATAGAACTACGTAGTTTTTAAAGACTTGCCAGATATTATCGATGTTTCATGGAACGATTTTCTCGAATTTCCCTATCTTTAACAAAATTGGCCAGAAAGGATATCTAATTTTTCTGGACCTTCGAATGCAAACAAGACTTTAACAACTTGGAAAAAAAAAATTAACCACGGCCCCCGTCTTAACCATTCCTTCTAATAATAACACCTATGGTGTTCATACTGACTCTTCTCTATAAGGACTTAGCTGGAAACTAATGCAATAGGGAAATGTGATCGAGTATGGGTCACAATAAGTGAAAATTCATGAACATAACTATCCAATAAATGACTTGGAGTTAGTAATAGTAGTCTTTCCTCTAAATATTTGGAGGTGTTAATTATATGGAGAAGAATTTCAAATATTTTGTAATCATAAGAGACTTAAGTACATTTTCACACAAAAGGGTCTTAATATCTAATAGAGACGATGGATAAATTTTTTAGAAGATTATAAGCTTTATTTTCTCTATCATCCCAAAAAAAGATAACATAGTTCCTAACTCTTTAAGTCATAAAACTTAGGGAAACCTCAATATTACGTTCGTGTTTTTAGAAACCATTATGAGTTACAACCTACAATAACATTCCTCCAAAACTCAAATTGTTCTATAAAACATTTTGAATAAGAAAATCATTGACCTTCAAGTCCAAGATGACTTTTTGCATTCCTATACGCAAAAACTTCAAAACAACTTTCCTGAGAAAAATTAGACTTCATACCCCAAGCATGGGCTAAAATTCATAAATCGATTATGTGTTCTTGTCGTACACTCTTTAGGAGAAGAAATCCTACAAGAAGCTCACCATTCAAAATTTATGATTCACCCCAAAAGAACCAAAATATATCAAACTCTCAAGAAACATTATTAGTGGAATGGTATGAAAAAATATATTGTACACTTCGTAGAAAAATGTCTAACTTGCCAACAAGTAAAGATCGAATATTAGTATCACAACGGTTTACTCCAACCACTCCCCATCCTGAAATGGAAATGGGCCCACATAACCATGAACTTGTGTAGTGGATTGTACCAATATTTGTAAGAATATAATACAATATGGGTTATCGTTGATCGTATTACCAAATCCATCGATTTATTCCAATGCCTAAGTGAACTCTACATCAAAGAGATTGTTAGACTTAATGGTATACATCTTTATAGAGAGTTGGATCGAGAACCTGAATTTATAGGAATATTTTGGCCAACTTAAAAACCTCCCTAGGAACCAAACTCTACCTAAGAACAACTTTTCATCCTCAAACCGATGAAAAATATGAATCGGTAATTCAAATGCGAGAAGACATGTTGTGAGAATGCACGTTAAACTTTCCCAATTTATGAAATAAGCATATTTCCTTTATTGAATTTTCTTATTATAATAGCTATCAGATAAACATTTAGACCGCCATGTATGAAGATCTTTATGGACAACCTTACCGTTCGCCTTTATGCTAGAATGAATCAGTAGAAAATCATATCCTTAGACCCAAAATCATTGACAAAACTACGAAAAAGATACGCTTTATTTAAGAAATATTACATTCAGCCCCAAATTGACCAAAGTGTTACGCCGACAACAACCAAAAGACCTTGAAGTTCCAAGTAAATAATCAAGTGTTCTTACAAGTATCTCTAAGGAAGGGAATAATTCGATTTGAAAACAAAGGTAAATTAGATCTTGTTTGTATTTGCCCTTTTAAAATCATTGAGCATATTGGGCCAATAGCCTATCGTATGGAATTACCTTACGAACTATCTAATCTTCATGACATATGTCATGTTTTGCATTTACAAAAATATATCCCTGATTCAAATCTCATCATTACTTAGAAAGGTATCGTGGTCGAACTTAACCATGATTTTGAGGAAAACCCTATTCAAATTCTCAACCGACAAGAAAAATTCTCCAACAAAAACCATTCCACTAGTGAAAGTTCTTTGACGACACCACGAAACTAAAGAAGTAATATGGGAAGCAGAAGACATTACGAGACAACAATATCTCGTGCTTTTTTTAGGACGAAATTATTTTTAGGTGGGAGGAATGTAACAACACACCAGGAATAGATCTTTATTCCCTAGAATAAAGGAAAATTTCAAATAAGATGAAGTACACTCTCCTATAGCAGTTATAACCTAACTTTTACTCAAAGTTTAAATAAATGACCTAGATTTTATGGACCTCTTATGGAACAATCCATTTAGTTTGATAATTTCACATAAGCCTATAAACTTTTATAAAATACATTAAAATCCCTAAAACTTATTCAAAAACTATCCAAGGATCGAAATTAAAACCTCGACATATTTGCCCATTCCCCTGGTGACATGGCACAAATTGGACAATCCTCATGGCTTGTACCATGTGGGTTACCCATGGTACCCGTTATACATTCAATGAAACCTTGGTGAAATCTTGTGCACTTCAACCTCATCTCCACCTTCAAAACTACCAATAAACTCCTCTCCACAAACTAGACAAATACCCTCTTTTACTTGAGTAGAAATCCATTCGAGCCGAGAACAAATTCCAAGTAAATTTTTTAAAGTTTTTGCATTTATATTATTTTGTGCATGAAGGCTTGTTTCTTCAATTTGGTTATGTTTATGCACATATATAGAGTATTATTACGTGTTTTCATGTGAATGTTAATGTATGTATGCATTAAAATAGCTCAAAAACCAGAAAACTGCATTAAAGCTTGAGCTTCAATGGTGGATTCTAATTCTTTATCTTTGAACAAGTTTCAAAGCGAGGTAAGTTGAGCTTAGGTTCTCAAGAACCTAGGTGAAAATTTTAATTGGACCAAATCTAGGTTTTGATACTCCAAATCGAAGCTTGAAGTTTTCGGGCATGTAATTTTCAGAAAACTAATTCGAGAGTTTTAGCCCACCAAAATTCCTTAAACTCCTCTCATTCTTTCAAATTTTTGATATGGAAAAAAACCTTGTGGTGCCAAAAAAGGAATCATAACTTTTAGTTACTTATGTTTACTCAAAATTTCACCATTACTACAGAAACCCAATAGTTCTATTTAGCCACCCAAAACTCTTGAAACCAATATGGTTGGATTCCTCTTAAAAAAAATGCAACTTTCATTCAGGAATAAACTCAAAAGGATTTCTAAAACATTTTGAATTTGAAGTCAGTTATAAAAACCTAAAGTTAAACTGTCGAAGGCTGAAGACAAGTGGGTTACACGCGCGCGCGTGGGAGTCAAACCAAGCACATGATTGTTATGACACAGTGTGCGAAAACTCGTCTCCAATAAGAAAATTCTGAATTTTTTCCAATCAATTTATTTTAAATTATAAACGAAATGGTATATTACATGATCCTATTTTGATTCCTAGAAAGAATTTTCTTGAGAAAACTAGTTTTAAGTATAAAAAATTTTGTTTTTAGTTTACACATAAACCCTGGCAATTTTTTTTAGTATTCCAAAATAATCCCAATTTCATTCATAAATTCTTTAGCCTAAATAAAACCAATTTGTCTTCTATCACTAAGTTCAAGTCCAAATAAAAATGTAGGAAACATTAATTTCAAAAACATTTTAAAATTACATTTATAACCCTCCCAGTTAATTTTACACTATAATTAATTTCAATTTGCTATCTTTCTACATAACATAAGCATTACATTAGTCCTATATGACCAACTTACACTTTCCAAGATTTCAGACTTCCTAGCCAACCCTGTGAATTAGACGCAAGGTTCTAAAAAATATGGGGCTTGATCGAAATGGCATTACCTAAAAAATGCAAGGATCTACTAAAACAATTGTTGATGGATCTATAAGCAGCAAGCCAATCCATGCTAATAATGGCGTCATGCTCATGCATATCTAAGACTAACATGTCTGCAGGTAATATCAAGCTATCAATCTCTATACCTACTCCCCTAAATATAAAGAAAATTAAAGACCCATTAACCTGTAGTGAGTCTACGCATGTCACTATACTCTCTCCCTGTGTCTAATAACCCTGTGGCCCATGCAAAGTTAGTGTCAATAAAATAGTGTGATGCCCCAGTATCAAATAAAACATCCCCCATAGAGCCATGGATAGGAAACGTACCCTCAACTGCGGGTGGAGCCTGAGGTGCTACTAGTTGGTTGACATTACAAACACGTCCATACTGTAATTACCCCTGCTGAACGGGGACTGCTGGGATGACTGGTAAAGCTGGCATCTGAGGCGGTACTGGAAAGAGCGATCTCTACGGATCCTAACGGGCACCCTGCTGTTGTAAGGCCCTATCTCCCTCTAGTCAATCCTAGTGCCTATGGCCATTTTTGTAGCAACCAAAACACTAGCCCCTAAAGTTTCCTCCCCTTTATCCCTACTGACCTCAGCCCTGATGGCCGTTACCACCCCTCTATTGGATGTGTTGGCCCTAATGATAACGCTATTGTCCCTGATGGCCCTGTTGGTAACGATGTCGACCCTCCTAGACATGATGACTATAATTTCCCTACTAGCCCTGTCTAACGCCCATATCCCTTCTTGGAATCCCTGGATCGAAATCGCTTGGTAGGATCCCCCTAATGGTAACTCTACTCACTATGATGGACCTGTCCCTGAGCGGTTGGTGCCCCCGGCACTACTAACTCTTGTCCGGCCGTACTAGATGGACTCCCCTGCTCGCTTTCTTCCCTCCTGATGGATGCAGTTAACCTGGCAATTAAAAAGAGTGGCATTGAGTACATCCGTGTAAGTACCTAATGACAAATTATCTGTGAGATGTTGACGAATCCTCCAGGTCAGCCCATCCATGAACATCAATATTTTCTTCTCCTCAGTAGGTTCCTCATGCGGAACTATAGTGATAAGAATCCTCCAGCTCTGCAATCGTCAAACTTTCCTGCTTAAGATTCAGCAAATTCTGCCTCATCTCAGTGTGCACAGCGGATGAAAAATATTTGGGATCAAACCGCACCCAAAAAGTCTGAATGGGCATACTATCTCTCTCCTCTAAGGTAGTAGTGGCCTCCCACCACTATAAGGTGGCAGATACTAGCTTGAAGGAAGCCAATAAATGTCTCTGAACGTATGAGAATTCATACATGCTTGGATGCCTTTGGATGTCCTTCTTTCATTGGCTAGAGATGACAATGTCAGAACTTCCCAAGAACTCCGAAGGATGTGCCTTCTAAAAGGCATCCCTCACCCTTTCCCATATCGTGGGAAAATGTGCTTGCACTGACGATACTACCTAAACCTGGGGTGGGGCCTGTTGCACCACAGCTAATTCTACATTCACCGCCAGATCAACTATACATGTGACTTCATTTGCATTCATCATTCCCTAAGACTGAGTTGTTGTCTGCTCGGGCTGGGCATTTCTGTCTCTCGAGGATTTTCTTGGAGGCATCTGAAACGAGAAGAAATTTTATTAGTCCACAGTTATTATTAAGTCTCAAATACTTGAAGACGTATTGTTAATAGATAAGAGTACAACAATCCTAAAGATATGGCTCTATATCAAAGGAAGCTAAGTTGAAAGCATAATAAGCCGTACAGATCCTAAAGGACTCTAGAACCTGATGCTATGATACCACCTGTGACACCCCGCCTAATTAAACACCGGATGATCAGTCCTTTGTTAAATTAAATCAAAGTGTTCGATTGGTTCATTCTTAGCATCACTGTCGAAAATAATTTTTTTTTTTTAATCACCTAATAAATAATTAAGCTAAGTGTTAAAATATTTGATTTTATAAATTAAGAACTATTGTTATGATTTAATATGAAACAATTTTCATGAACATAAATTATAATATTAAAACCAAACCATCCAAATTGAATAACCAAGTTAGATTAAACAATCCAAACAATAAATCCCAATCGCAGGACAAGGAAATAAATAAAGCAATCCCAACAATAGCTAAATCCTGAAATGATAAAGAGTACAAGTCTCTCTCAGAACTAAAATGAGATATGTACACGAGCGACACATGCCTTGTCTGAGAATAACTAAATTGAAGACTGGAAAGTCAAGAATGGAGTCATCTACTGCAAGGACATGCAACTTCCATGATAGTTGCAGTGCGTCAATGGTCGAAAGATCTAGGCCTGACGCCCCTGTGGCTGGGCACCTGTAATATATATATATATATATATATATATATATATATATATATATATATATATATATATATATATATATATATATACAAGAGGAAGAAAAGATAACAGGAAATGGGTCAGAGCCCGAGTGTAAAACAACTTTAAAATAGTTTAGCAAGTATTAAAATGCTTACCCGGTGATATTACATACATGTTAGGACCTCAACACTCACTTGTGAATTCTCACCTCTCAACTAGTGTGCACGCCTAGCGTAGTACTGAATTAACCTAGTTAAATCTAACCCATCTTCATTCACCAAGCCTAATCCAAGTGATCACCTAACCATAGATTATATCTGATGACCCTTTTATTAGGAATATTTTAAGCCAGTTATGTTCATCTCAATATAGACTTAAGTTCTCAACCACTTAATTCATTTAATATTAATTATTCAATTTTTTCTACTCAGAAGCACAGTAGATTACTCACAGGTACATATATTTATCACTCATAATATATATACAAATAAGGCACCCCACATAACTATATGGTGCTGGCATACTCTGCTATCAAGTCCCCATATCTCTTGTACAAAAGGGAAAATACTAGTTCGGAATCACTCTCGAACTGTATTGACATAAAACACACATATTAGAGGAGAAGCATAGTTCCAAGTCACTAAGAGGTCATCACATACCCTCACGTCTCTTAGGACCATACGACAATCATTCTCGAATAGTCTGTACCAAGGATTCTATGTTCTAGGGTACAAGTCAATAACCCCCCATAAAGGTCCAATCGAGATAAGGCTGTCCCGACGCGAAACCTCCGTGATAACAAGTGGCGTGGGTATGATTGCACACAAATTTACCATATTATATATATATGCACCCATACATTTATTCACATAATTCAATTAGGTATGCCCACGCCCCATAATATGTTCTAGCTATGCGTGGCATATAATGCTCGAGTTCTACGTACATTTATATTATTCTTTTTATTCTCTCAATTACTGTAAATCCGTAAGTATTTCTCGACTCTTGAAGTGTTTCAAGTGTTTTCAAATTGATTTAATTTTATGACAAATCAACCAAATCCAATTAATCTCAAATTTTAGTTAAACCCTAAATCATTCATGTAAGTGATTTGAAATCATAAAATTAGGAGGCATGCAACGAAAACCAATTTTCCGAAAAAAATCCCCGAAGGGAAAAAACCTTTTATTTCACTAATATTTTGCAATTTACAATTTACTAGATTGCCAGCAAAATTTACGAAGAATTTACCACAGCAAATGCTCATAGGCTGCAACCTAACTCAACAATGAATCAACCGCAGAAGATCCACACAGACACGCAGTCCAATAAGCCCAGGAACACTTGCGAGTACTTCCTATCGACATGCAGTCATCTTCAACCCAGTATCTCAATCAAGTGGCACCTATATCAGCAGTAGAGATCTACTCTACAAGAGAAAACTTTAATAAGATTGTATTTTGGGTTCCAAAGATGACTTACAAAAGTAATTGGGAAGTTTTGTGTGAATAAAAACATGTGTTTGGCCTTTAAAAATTGACAACTTGTAGTAATAGGTCTCTCAAAAATGTCCTCACAAAGTCTTGAACAAATACACCACCAAAATAGGTATTTATAGAAAAAATAAATTTTTTGAGGCGGTGCGTCGAATCTGTTCGAATTGTCCTTTATAAAAGTTGAACCGATTCACTTTTCCAGTACCGAGGCCAAACTTTAAAAACCAAACCGATTCACTTTTTACCGAATCGGTTCACTTTTCCAGCACCCAAAAAAGTATTCTTTCTTCCTTTAGTCTTCATGGAACGTTGAAGTGAAGTTGCATGATAATCAGATCTGTCTGCTTGAACGTGTGAATGTGAATTCCTTTGACATTTGTAATGGGATACTACATACATGACGTAAACAAGACTATGTAAAATATGTCCTTACAAATTTCTCCCTATGTCTATGCCAGCACAAACTAAAAACATTCTGAATTATCAAATTAAAATATTCTATACAAATCTAATACCCTCCCATGAACCAAAAAGTGAAAAGGTACTAAACATTTAGGTTTAAAACTTTTATTCAAAAATAATTAACGTAAAAAAAAATCTTCAAACCTTTAAGCTTTTCGCATGAGGGTGGGCGACATGATTTCAAACTCTATACCTACACACATGAGATAAAGCAAATACCTTGTAACGCACTGAGTTTGAAATGATATAATCATAAATCAATCAATATAATCAAATCTCCCCCATAATAAAAAACTCCACCATAAATCGTTCTCCGCCTTTTTATTTGTCCGAAATAGACAAGGAAACGAATACGCAAGAACATAAACATGGAGTTGTCATAACAAATATACATAGCAAACATGAATCAGACTACGCTCATGCAAAGAGTAACTCAAAGTTATTCCACAAACTATTTTTGATTTTTCACTTTTTCAAACAAAAAAACAGAAATAATTTTACAAAAATCACACACCATGAATTTATACAAAGATAACCAAATCATGGAAACGGAATGAATGTGTGTGAACATATTCAATAGGCAAATCAATACAATCACCCTTAATATATGTGCACGATCAATATGTTTAGTCCTAACGAATGAACTCAAAATCATCCTTAGGTGTCAAAAATATGAATTTAGATGACATCGTCTTAATCTAATCGACAAATCAAAGTCAGACATGATTTTCACACCAATAACGTCTAAAACTATGTAACTTTTTTCATAACTTTTCAAGGACGTGCATACCCATTTTATATTCCATCCAAAGTCCCTCATACAGAACATATCATTATTTTTCTATACGTGATGAAACTAAATTCTCTCCTTAGAGAAATCCTATTGACCTTATTTTTGGCATATTTTTTTTATTGCGTTAAATTTTTTCTTGGGCTCTTTTAAATGGCGTCTTTCACAAAGAGTTAATTTTGTACTCTCATAGCCCTTTCCCATGAACACTCATCATTTTTTTGCAATTTAATTCCTCACTGTAAACGGTTATTACATGCACAACTTTCATGGTCAAGTTTTATCAAATTTGGTTCATTTTAAAGACATAATTGAGATGAAAACACATCGACCAACATGTGACAGACAAGAACAATAGCCAAATCCGTGCGAGTGTGGATTAAAGGAACTCATGAGTTAAAAATGTAGGAAGTAACAACTAATCATATCTTAATGACTCCAAACATTGTAAAGAACATAAATGAAATGATGACGCATATCAAAACTCTATCAAATCATCACATGGATATGGAATGAAATTGTGACTCGGTCATCCTAATTGTCCATTCATAGACAGTGCAAAACAAAATACAAAAATCTTTCTGTCTTATTCCAAAAATTTTATCAAAATAAAATATTTTTGGCTTTCTCAATTTTTTTCTCAAAAGAATGAAAATCTTTTTGTATTTTTTCAAAAAAAATATAATACAAAAATGGTACACGTGTCATAACACTAGAAAAAATATATCATGAAGCACAACTAGTGTATGACAAACAACACGATCAACAAAAAGATCTAACATGGGGGAAAATCACGTGCAATAAAACAAGAGTCATGAAGAATCAATCCAAAAGCCTCTCAATCCGATTTTCTAGCCCAAACAGATTTATAGTGACATGTGGGGGTTCTGAGAATCGAATTTATTCTCTTATCAAACTTCTTAGGAGTATTTTGAGGTTTGTAATAGAAACGCCTAAGATGACCTTGCCTATCGCAACGTGTGCAACTGTAAATCGGATGGTGAGTGTTACCGAAAGGAGCCTTCTCCTAAATTTTCTAGGTGGATCTTTCCTAAAATTCCTATGTGGATCTCTCATAATGTTCCTTGGTGGATCTCTCGTAACGAATGTAGGTGCTTCTCTCTTTATAAATCCAGGAGTCTCTCTCACACGTGTGGGGTTGGCTTTGGGAATGGGTGCAACACTATCATCGAAGCCTATACCACCACATATCCTCCTTGAATTGGACAGTGCCTAACATCTTATCTTAATTTTTTGACCTAGACTCCAAGTCTAACATCACCTTACTTGTCTCTTTTAAAATATTCTCAAGCTCACCTATCCTTGACTTAAGTACACGTCTAGAATCCTCAAACTCTGAAATCTCCTTTTTCATAGTCTCCATCAACCCTTTAAGACTATCTCTCTCATCCTCGACATTTCCTAGCTAATCTCTAAGCATCTACCCATGTGTCCGAAGATCCTCAATTAAGGCATTTGTGTTCTTATTATCTAAGGCATGTTTTTTTAATCTGGCTTCAAGTTTTAAGTTTTCCTTCTTTAACTTTACAAATTCCACATACAAGTTATTGTAGGAAAGTTTTAACTCACTCAACTTTTCCTTTTCCTCTTCCTCCTTACTCTCATCACTTGTCACAGGGATGGGAAGCTCTCGCTTAGAAGTATAATTTTTTTTTTAGAATCATTATCATTAAGTAAAGAGACATGATATGTCAGTTTATTAATTTTTTTCTTATATTAGTGGGACACTCATTTATCAAATGACTAATTCCCTCATAACCAAGACACCTCTTAGAGTTATTTTCAACAAAAGATTTAAAATAAGAATTCGAGTGAACTTTTTAATTAGACTTTTCAAAAAGTTGACATCTAAAATTATCAATACCACCAAAATCCATACTTAAGAAAATCTAGATCAAACACAATAACTTAGTGCAATAGGCTCTGATACTAATTTGAGAATGCGATGATCTTCTTAAAAAGATTTGATATCAATTTGTAAACTTTTGCAGTGCAGCAAAATATTTCAAGCCTTTTCAAATTGATTTAACTGTATGACAAATCAACTAAATTCAATTAATCCCAAATTTTAGTTAAACCCTAAATCATGCATCTAAGTGATTTAAAATCATAAAATTAGGAAGCATGCAAAGGAAACCAATTTTCAGGAAAAAATCCCCAAAGGGCAAAAACCTTTTATTTCACTAATAATTTGCAATTTATAACTTACAATATTACTAAGGAAATCTGCAAAGAATTTACCAGAGCAAACTCTCATAGGCCTCAACCTAACTCAGTAATGAATCAACCACATAAGATCCACAGAAACAAGCAGTTCAATCAGCCCAGGAAAACCTGCGAGTACTTCTTATCGACACGTAGTCGTCTTCAGCCTAGTACCTCAATCAAATGTCACCTATATCAGCAGTAGAGATCCTCTCTACAAGAGAAAAATTCAATAAGATTGTATCTTGGGTTCCAATTATAATTCGCAAAAGTTATTGGGAAGTTTTGTGTAAATAAAAACATGTGTTTGGCCTTTAAAAATTGAATACTTGTAGTACTAGGTCTATCAAAAACGTCCTCACAAAGTCTTGAATAAACACACCATGAAATAGGTATTTATAGAAAAAATAAATTTTTTTGAGGCGGTGCGCCGAGCTAGTTCGGATTGACCTTTATAAAAGGCAAATCGGTTCACTTTTCCAGTACCTAGACCAGACTTTAAAAATTGAACCGGTTCACTTTTCCATAACCAAAAAAAATCTTTTTTCTTCCTTTAATCTTCCTTCTTCCTTTAATCAACATTAAGCCATGCCATGTGTGTTGTGGTTCTTGATAAATCATCCATCTCTTGATTTTGGAATGTTAAAAAAATTTGCAGACGGTAAAGGCAGAATAAGGCAAGTCAAAAAAGTGTGAAAAATAAGGAGAACTCACCCCCGTTTATAATAGGCTAAAGGGCATACCGATTGGCATCTTCCTGCCACTCACTGATCGGCACGGTCCCTCCACCGGCTCGAGTTACCCTAAAATACCGTGCATTGTCGTTTAGAACCCTTCAAACCATGCCAATCAACACCTTCTTTGAAATTCTGTACAAAAATTCTCAAAAAATGCCAAAAAATCTCAAAAAATCCTTAAAAAAAATCCTAAAAATACCAAACGAATTTTAGAACTATTTTTACCAATAAAATTGTTTTTACCACGCTCGTATCCCCAATATAACCACAAGATACATATCCCCAACTGGAGTCCCCAAATTTCCCTAAGAAAACATAATCCTGTAGAATTGGCTTTGACCCGCATAATTGGTCATCTCTACTTAAGCCTGCAAAGTTGGTGTCTACCCTCAGAATTAGTCATCTCCACTAAGCCCAAAAAATTGGCTTTGATCCTCAGAATTGGTCACTTGTACTTAAGCCCTTAGAATTGGCTTCGACCCGCATAACTGGTGATCTCTATCTTAAGACCTCATAATTGGGTTTGACATGTAGAATTCATCTTCCTATCTTAATCCCATAGAATTTAATTTGACCCAAATAATTTATCACCTCTACTTAAGCCCGCAGAATTGGTCATCTTTATCTTAAGCCCACAGAATTATCTTTGACCCTCAGAATTCGCCACCTCTATCCTAAGCATGCAAAATTATCTTTGGCCTACCAAATTAATCATCTTGACTTAAACCCTCAGAATTGTCTTTGACCCGTAGAATTGGTGGTTTCTACTTAAGCCCTCATAATTGGCTTTGATCTACAGAATTGGTCGCTGCAACTTAGGTTCTTAGAATTGACCTCAGCCCACAGAATTTATCGCTCCCTACCTTTGACCTTAGTCATCACGCCTTTAGGTCCTCAAAATCGACCATCCCTAGCATCAACTTAGGTTGTAAGAATCAACCTCAACCCTTTGAATCGATCACCTTTATCACTTAGGTCCCAGAATCGACCTCTTTCCAAAATATCATGTGTTCTCTATTTGATGATTTTCATTTATTCCAAGCTCACCCACCGAGGGATCTATAGTGACCACATTATAGGACCCCCTAAGTCTCTCCTTAGATCCATAGAACCTCCCCATTTCACTATAAACCATAGGTCATACTCTGAGTACCGATTTAGAGGCCATTGGGTGCTCCCAGGTCCCGTTTGACTCGATCAACTCTATCGTCTGAGTGAAAGCTCTTTGAACCTTCTAAGGTCTCTGAATCCCCTTTACAATGGTCCATACTATGTGTTAATTGGCATAACGGTTTTGACGAATGGAGCATTTTACTACAAAAAATATACTTGGAGGCCACCATGCACTCCCGAGCTCCAATTTGACCCCAATCAACTTCATCGTAAGAGAAAAATATCTTTGAATCTTAAAAGGGAAATGAAACCCCTTTCCAATGTACTACCCCATAAGGAAAATGACATAATCGTTCAAATGAACGATACATTTTCCCCCAAAAATCGATTCGAAGGCCACCAGGCGCTCCTTGGCTCCGTCTGACCATTTTACTCCTAGAGGTCATCGGGCACTTCTGGGCCATGGTTGATCACAGTCAACTTTTTAAATTGAGAAAAACTCTTTGGAATGTCAAAGTAAATATTTATAACTTTCCAATGATCCTCCCATTCACGATTCTAACTTGTCATAGAGGTGAACGGTCCATTTTTGTCTAACGATCTCCCGTCCAAAGGATCAACGTACGCTTTCGATCCACATTTGACTAAAAGTCAACTCCCGAACCCGGGAGAGGTAAGGAGGTATCTTGAAGGTCTCTGAATTACCTTTCTAACGGTATACCCCGTGTGCAATTTGGATCAACATATTACGTTCTACGACCATTTTTTAGAAAAATCTTCACGAGATTGCCAATTGGCAGGTCCATTTCCCTTCCTATCGGCAGTGTGCCATGGGTCACCTACCGATTGGCAGGTCTCTATCCATGCCGATCGGCACCACCCCTCATCCTATAAATAGAGGTTATGATATCATTCGAAAAGAACATCTCAGATCGATCAACATCAGTGATCTCAGTAACATTCTCTTAAAATCAGCTAAGTTCCTCGATGTGAAGTTCCATTCAAGCTTACATTCCCATCCTTTTCATACCCAATTTGGCAAAATCAAATTCTCTCTCATCCAATGTTCATATCACATTCAAGGGAGTTCGTCCAAGATCAAAGATCAAGCTTAAAAAAAAGTCCAAATCGTTCCCTCTCTTTAAATTTCGTAATTCTGCATAAATTGCATTAGATTCCTAATCTTTTCCTTACTTTAGTTGATACAAATTAACATCTTACACTTTTATTATTATTTTTCATATACTTTATTTTCTATAAAAAATGAACAAAAAGAGGATTACACCCATAAATTCCGAACAAGATCATCCATCACACTTTTTCAAGACTAAAACACATTTTTCTATACATACGCATATAATAAAATATCATTCGGATCTATGGGAGAAACCCCACCCCCATGTCGCATTTGAAGTACGTGGACTTTGATGCCTATCTAGGCTATGTAGGAATTTTTGATTAAATTCCAGACTCGAGTCCAATTTTCGAATTTTCTAATTTTCCAATTTTCTAACTTCCTAATTTTTAACTTTTTCTAAACTTTCTAATTTTTCTAAACCCCCCATTTCCACATTTATCATATTCTTGCATTAGTATACATATTATGTTTGTTAGCATTTCATCCAACACATATTATCATTTCATCATTGCGATTAATATCGCGATAAATGCATGATATGAGTGACATCACTCTATATATCATAACGATTATCATATTTTCTATATATTATTGTAGGAACATTCCTATTGATGACCTCACTTTATATTTTCCATGACATGAGTTGCATGATTTCGATCTCCATCATATATGCACGCACACACACTTCATGAAGAAATAAAGGAAAACAATAAAAGAATCCCATGAGAGATCGAAAGGGCAGGATAGGTGCTCAATACATTCACATTCCGTAACCTAGCCCCCGAACCTTTGAACTACTGGTTTCATAAGCATCAGTTTATCTTCAATGACGTTCTCTCGAGGTGGCAACATGGTATTTTGCCTGTTTTGTGCAAAATAGACTGGTGACTCCATCTTTTTACATTTACCCCACACTGACAATGGACAAAGCATTGCTAAGTAGGGTGTGAGACCTTTCAATCCCCCTTCCTTCCCTGTCCCCCTTCAGGAGGTAGAAGAGAGGGAAGCGGCGTGCATATTGATCGAGACGGACACACACGGGACCAATGTAACTCATAGGAATGGGCCGTGTAGTCACCGGACTCTCGATTTGAGAATGTGATGAAAAATTTCAAATATCGAGACGTAGGTTTAATAACATGCCTTTAGAGGACAAAATTAAAAAAATTATCTCGTAAGAGGCACAAACACGTCGCATGTGATAATTACAGGTCGTAGGAACTAATTGCATAGACACAAGACTCTCAGTTTGATAATATGACTAAAATTTGCAAATATCTTGACTTGGACTTAAAAATATGTCCATAGAGGGTTAAAACCCAAAACAATCCCAAAACGACATCATGAGAGGTATGAACACCTCGCACGAGACCAATGTAACCCTACGACTTGATCGTGCAGTTACCAGACTCTCAGTTTGAGAATATGGCCAAAAATTACTAATATATAAACTTACGCTTAAAAACATGTCGTTAGAGGGAGAAAATAAAAAATAGTCCCCAAACGGCCCTGTAAGAGGCAGGAACACCTCGCAAGGGACCAATGTAGCCTGTAGGAACTGACCGTGAAGATGTCGGACTCAAATTTTGAGAATATGACTAAAATTTTAAAATATATAAACTTAGGATTAAAAAAATTTAGCAAGAGGGCGAAAACCGAAAACAATCCCAAATGGCCCCGTAAGATGCAGAAAACATCCGTTGTGATAAATGCAAATCGTAGGAACTAACCGCATAGTCACGAGACTCTCTATTAAAGAATATGAAAAAATTGGTAATATATAGAGTTAGGGTTTAAAACATGCCATTTGAGGGAGAAACCTAAAATAACCCCTAAACGGCTATGTTGGAGGCACAACGGGACCAATGTTATTCAACAGAATTGAATTCATAGTCACGAGACTCCCAAATTGATAATGTGAAGAAACTTTGAAATATCTAGACTTATGCTAAAAATACAAGCTGCTAGATGGGGAAAACCCAAAACAACCCCTAAACGACTCTGTATATTGCACTCGTACCAGAACAATGTAACATGTAGGAATTGACCGAATAGTTATGGGGTTCCCAGTTTGAGAATTTGATGAAAATTTGCAAATATCCAGACTTAGTCTTGAAAACATGTCGTTAGTGTGCAAAAAATAAAAACAACCCCTAAATAACCAATATAAAGGCACAAAGACCACGTACGAGACTAATATAATTTGTAGAAACTAGTCGCATGGTCATGGGATGCCTGGTTTCAGAATATGGTGAAAATTATCAAATATCTAGACTTCGGATTAAAAAAATGCCGCAAGGGGGGAAAGACCAAAAAATTCCTAAAATGGTACCGTAAGAGGCACAAACAACTCACACAGGACCAATGTAACTCATAAGAAAGTTCAACGTAGTCACATGACTCCTAATTTAATGAAAATTTTCAAATATTAAACCTAGGCTTAAAAATATAACTCTAGAGAGTGAAAACCAAAAATAACCCCCGAATTTCTCCGTAAGAGGCACGGACACCTCGCACGGGACCAATGGCACTCATCAAAACTGAGCATGTAGTCACGGTACTCCCGATTTGAGAATATGTAAAAAATATGCAAATATATAGACTTAGGCTTAAAAACATATCGTTATACGGTAAGACACAAATCGATTCTCAAACGGCTTCGTTAAATGTGCAAACACCTTGCATGGAACCAACGTAACTCATAGGAACTGAAGGCATAGTCATGAGACTCTTGATTCGAGAATATGATTAAAATTAGAAAATTTCTAACATTACACTTAAAAACATTCAGCTAGAGGGTGAAATCCTAAAATAGCCACAAACGGCCCCGTAAGAAGCCTGAACACCTCACACGAGACCAATGTAACACATAGGAACTGACTTCATAGTCATGGGACTCTAGACTTAGTTTTAAAAATATACTACTCTAAGGAAAAAAACCAAAAAATAGTCCCCAAACGACTCCATAAGAGGCACGGACACCACACACGAGGCCAATGTAACTCATAGGAATTTACTGCTTAGTCACGGTACTCCTTGTTTAAGAACAAGATAGAATTTACAAATATTTCGACTAAGGCCTAAAAACATGCCGCTGATGGGAGAAAAACCAGTAAAGCCACCAAATGGCTCCGTAACATTCACGATGATCACACACGGGACCCATGTAACTTGTAGGAACTGACAGTATCATCACGGGAATATCGATTTGATGAAAATTTACAAATATCTAGGCTTGGGCTTAAAAATATGCCACTGTAGGCAGAACACCCTAAATCACCCCTAAACGGGCCCGTATGAGGCAAAAATCGCTCATATGGGAGCAATACAACTATTAGGAACTAACTGTGTAGTCACATGACTCCCTATTGGATGAAAATTTGCAAATATCTATACATAGACTTAATAAGATATAGATAGAGGGTAAAAACCCAAAGCAACCCTGTAACGACCCCATAAGATGTACGAACACTTCACACGTGACCAATGTAACTATAAGGAATAGATCGCATAGTCACGAGACTCTTGGTTTTAGAATATAATGAAATTTTTTAAATACATAGAATTAGGCTTAAAAACATTCTATTAGAGGATGAAAACAACAAACATTTCCCAAAAGTCACTCTAAAAGGAACGAACACCTCGCACGAGATCAATTCAACTCGTAGAAACTAATTGAATAGTCACGGGACTCCTGATTTGATAATATGATGAGAAAATAAAAAATATCTAGACTTAATATTCTAACATGGTTCTAGAGGGAGAAACACAAAACAACCCCTAGCGAACCTATAAGAGGTATGAACACCTCGCACAGGACTAATGTAACTTGTTAAAACTGACCGTGAATTCACGAGACTCTTGATTTGAGAATGTGATGAAAATTTTCAAATATCTTGACATAGGTTTAAAAACATGCCACTAGAGGGCGAAAACCTAAAATAGCTTCGTGAAGAGGCACGAGCACCTCACACGGGATGATTGTAACTTGTAGGAACCGATCGTATATTCACAAGACTCTTAGTTTGAGAGTATAATGAAAATTTTAAAATATTCGGACTTAGGCTTAAAAACATGATGATAGAGGGTGAAAACTAAGAATAACCCCCAAACGACTCCATAAGAGGCTCGAACACCTCACATGGGACTAATGTAATCCATAGGAACAAAGCACATAGTTACTAAACTCTCAGCTTCAGAATATGGCAAAAAACTACAAATATCTAGACTTCGGCCAAAAAACATGTCGTGGGGGGGTGAAAATAAAATAATTGCCTCTAAAAGGCCCAATAATAATACAAATGCCTTCCTCGGGATCAATTTAACCCGTAGGAACTGATTGTGTAGTCACAGGAATCTTGATTTGAGAATATGATTAAAATTTTCAAATATCTAAACTTTGGCTTAAAAACATCCAGCTAGAAGGAGAAAACCTAAAATAGCCCTAATCGTCCCCGTAAGAGGCAAGAACATGTTGGACGTGACCAATGTAACTCTTAGGAACTGACTGCGTAGTTACAAGACTTTCGATTTGAGAATATGAATTTTTTTCTAATATCGAGAGTTAGGCTAAAAAACACGCCCCTAGAGGGTGAAAACCCAAAACAACCCCCAAGCGGCCTCGTTAGAGGCTCGTCGGGACCAAAGTAACTAATAATAATTGATCGCGTAGTCGTGATACTCCCATTTTGGTAATGTGAAGAACATTTGAAAATATCTAAGCATAGGCTTAAACACATGCTGCTAAAGGGGAAAACCCAAAACAACCCCTAAACATATTCGTTAAAGGCATGAAGACCTCGCACCAAACCAATGTAACATATGGGAATTGACCGAGTAGTCCCGGGACTCTCAGTTTGAGAAACTGATGAAAATTTGCAAATATCTCGGCATAATCTTAAAAATATGCAGCTAGTGGGCAAAAACCAAAAACGTCCTCTAAGTGGCCCTAATAGATGCACTTACACCACTCGGGACTAATCAAATTTGTAGGATTTGGACGCATAGTCATGGGACTCCTAGTTTAATAATATGAAAAAATTGAAAATATCTAGACTTAGGTTTAAAAATAGTTCGATGGAGGGAAAATAAAAAAAAATGCCACTAAATGGCCTCTCAAGTGGCACAAACAACTCATAAGGCAGTAATGTAACAACTAGGTGTTGGACGCATAGTCATGGGACTACTTATTTGATGAAATTTTTTGAATACTAGACACAGGCTTAAAACATACTTCTAGAGAGTAAAAACACAAAACAAACCTTAAATGGCCCCGTAAGAGGCACGCACACCTCGCATGGGACCAATTGAACTCATAGGAACTTAGCATGTAGTCACAGTACTCCAACTTTGAAAATATGACAAAAAGATGAAAATATACAAACTTAGATTTAAAAATATGCCGCTAGAGGGAAAAAACTCAAGACATCCCCCAAACAGCCCAGTTAGATGCGCAAAGACCTCGCAACGTACTAATGTAGCTCGAAGGAACTGACCAAAGAGTAACAAAACTCCCATCTTGATAATGTGATGGAAAGTTTCAAGTATCCAATCGTAGGATTAAAAACATGAGACTTTTGGGAAAAAACTAAAAAATAGCCCCCAAACGGCCCCATAAAAGGCATGGATACCACATATGAGTCCAATGTAACTTGCAGGAACTGACCGAGTAGTCACGAAACTCCCTATTTCAGAATATGATGAAAATTTGCAAATACCAAGACTTAGGCCTGAAAACATGCCTCTAGAGGGAAAACCCCCCAAAAGCCCCCGAACCGCGCTATAAAAGGCACGAAAAGCTCACACGGGACCAACGTAACTCGTAGGAACAGACCACATCGTCACAGGACTCTCGGTTTGATGGAAATTTACAAATATCAAGACTTAGAATTAAAAACATGCCGCTAAAGGGAAAATACTCGAAACTGCCATATAGAGGCTCCGTAAGATGCTTGAACACCTCACATGTGACCAATGTAACTCATAGGATATGATTGTGTAGTCACATGACTCATAGTTTAAGAACATGATGAAAAATTTCATATATATTGACTTAAGCTATAAAATATGTTGCTATAGGGAGAACATGTCAAACAACCCCCAAGGTCCCTCTAAAATGCATCAACACCTCTCATGGGACGAATGTAACTCATAAGAACTAAATAAATAGTCACGGGACTCCTGATTTGACAATATGATGAAAATTTGCAAATATTTAGACTTTATCTTAAAACATGCCACTAGAGGGAGAAAGACAAAAATAACCCCAATGGCCCTGTAAGAGGTATGAACACCTCACATAGGACCAATGTAACTCAGAGGAACTTATCGTGTATTCAGGGGACTCTCAGTTTGAGAATGTGATGAATTTTTTTAAATATATAGACATAGGCTTAAAAATATGATACTAGAGGTTAAAAACCCAAAATAGCCCTTTAGGAGGCCCAAACACCTCGCACGGGATAATTGTAACTCGTCTGGACTGACCACATTGTCATGGGACTCTCGATTTGAGAATATAACTAAAATTTGAAATTATCCAGACTTAGGGTTAAAAACAAGCGCTAGAGGGTGATAACCAAAAAAAACCCCCAAACGACACCGTGAGTGGTATGAACATCTAACGCGGGATAATTTTAACCCGTAGGACTTAACTACGTAGTTATCGGACTCTTATTTTGAGAATATGATAAAAAATTACAAATATATACATTTGCACTTAAAAACATGTCGTCAAAGGGTGAAAATAAATACTAGCCCCCAAACGGTCTTATAAGAGGCACGAACACCGTGCAAGGGATCAATTTAACTCGTAGGAACTGACAGTGTAAATTTGGGACTCCTAATTTAAGAATATGATTAAAATGTTCAACTATCTAAACTTAAGCTTAAAAACATCCAGCTAGAGGGTGAAAAACCCAAACAGCCCTGAAAGGCCCCATAAGAGGCACGAACACATCAAACGTGACTAATGTAAATCGTAGGAACTAATCGCATAGTCACGAGACTCTTGGTTTGAAAATGTGACAAAAATTTTCTAATATCTGGACTTACGCTTAAAAACACACCCCTAAAGGGAAAAAACCCAAAACACCCCTAAACAACTTTGTTAGAGCCACGACGGGACCAAAGTAACTAATAAAAATTGACCGCATTGTCACGAGACTCCCATTTTGATAATACGAAGAACATTTGAAAATATTTAGACTTAGGCTTAAAAATATGTTGTTAAAGGGGAAAAGTCAAAACATCTGCTAAACGGCTCCGTAAAAGTCATGAATACATCATACTGGACTAATGTAACTCGTAGGAATTGACTGAGTAGTCATGGGATCCCTATTTAAGAATGCGATGAAAAGTTGAAAATATACATACATAGGCTGAAAAACATGTTGCTAGTGGGAAAAAATAAAAAAACAACCTCCAAATTTACCTAATAGAGGCATGGATACAACGATCGGGACTAATGTGATTCGTAGGAACTGGTCGCATAGTCATGGGGCTCTTGATTTCAAAATAAGGAAAAAAAGTGCAAATATATATATTTAGGCTTAAAAATAGGCCGCATGAGAGAAAATACCAAAAGTTTCCCCTAAACGGCCTCGCAAGAGACACGAACAACTCACACGGTACCAATGTAACTCGTTGGAGCTAACTGCGTAGTCATGGGAGTCAGGATTTGATGGAAGTTTTCAAATAATAGACTTATGCATACAAATATTCTGATAGAGAGTGAAAAATCAAAATAGCCGCTAAATTGCCCCGTAAGAGGCACAAACACCTTTCACGAGACCAATGGAACACATGGTAACTGAATGTTTAGTCGCTCCCAGTTTGGGAATATGACAAAAATATGCAAATATATAGACTTAGGCTTAAAAATTTGTCGCTGGAGAGTGAACCCAAAATAGCCCCCAAATGGCTCCATTGTATGAGTGAACACCTCGCTCAGAACCGATACTGATCGCTTAGTCACGGGACTCTCAATGTAATACGATGAAAAATTGAAAATATTTAGACTTAGTATTGAAAACATGCCACTAGAGGGTGAAAACCCAAAATAACGCCCAAACGGCCCCATATTCACAGGATCTCTCAATTTAATGCGGACACCTTGCACGGGATCAATGTAACTCGTTGGAATTGACCACACATTCATGTGACTTCGGTTTGATAATATGGTGAAAATTTGCAAATATTTAAACTTACACCTAAAAATAAGACGCTAGAGGGAAAAAACCTAAAAAAATCCCTATAATGGTCCCGTAATAGACACAAACACCTCACACTGGACCAATGTAACACGTAGGAACTTATTGCTTAGTCAGGCGATACCGGGCTTTAGAATATGACAATTTTTTTAAATATATAGACTTAGTCTTAAACAAATACCTATAGATGGAAAAGACCCCAAACATCCCCATAAACGGCCCTGTGTGAGTCACAAACACCTCGCACATGACTAATGTAACTTATGGGAACTCACCACATAGTCACAGGATTATCGGTTTGAGATTATGATGAAAACTTGAAAAAAAATATAAGCATAGGCTTAAAAATATGTCGTTAGAGGGCGAAAATTCAAAATAACCTCCAAAGGACCCCGTTAAAGGCATGAACACCCCTCACAGAACCAATATAACTTGTACGAACTGACCGCTAGTCATGGTATTCTCGAATTGAAAAGATAGCAACAAATTTCATATAGCTAGAGTTTGGTTTAAAAATATGTCGCTTGAGGGAAAAAATCCAGAACAAACCCAAACGGCCCATGAGAAGTACGAACACCTCACACAAGATAAATGCTGTTCATAGGAAATGACCACATAGTCACAAGAGTCCCTATTTGAGAAAATGACAAATATTGTAAATATCTAGACTCCAGCTTAAAAACAAGCTGCTAGAGGGTGAAAACTTAAAATAATCCCGTTAGAGGCACGGATACCCCCCATAGAACCAATGTAACTCATAGGAAATGATCGTGTAGTCACGAAACTCCCAAATTCGAAATATGATGGAAATTTGACAATATCAAGAATTGGCCCTAAATACATGTCAGTAGAGGAGGAAAAGTCAAAACAACCACCAAATGGCCTCGTAAGAGGCAAAAACTACTTAGATGGGACCTATGTAAGTCATAGGAACTGACCGCATGGACACATGACTTTGGGTTTGACAAAAAATTGCAAATTTATAGGCTTTTGGCTTGAAAACATTCCTTTAGAGGGCCAAAATTGGAAATATCTACAAAGGCCCCCGTAAGAGGAACGAAAATATCACATGGGACCGATGATACATTTAGGAACTCCAACATATTTATGGGACTCTCAATTTGAGAATATAACAAAAATTCGCAAGTATCTAGACTTAAGCTTAAAAATAATCCACTAGAGGGCGAAAATCGAAATAGCTCCCAAACAGACCTCTATTAGTTATGAACTCCTTGAGTAGGACCAATGTAACTCTTAGGAACAAATAGCGTAGTCATGAGAATTATGATTTGATAATATGATTTTTTTTGCAAATATCTAGACTTATGCTTAAAAACATGTTGTTAGAGTGCGAAAACCAAAAACGACCCTCCAAATGTCCTTGTGACAGTCACGAACACCTCACATGGGACTAATGTAACTCGTAGGAACTAACTTCATAGTCATGGGCTCTCAGTTTGAGAATATGATGAACATTTGAAAATGTCTACACTTAGCAATAATAACATGCCGCTGAATGGTGAAAACAAAAAAATAACCCCTAATGACCCTACTAGAGGCACAAACACCTCGCACGGATTTTATGTAACTCATAGGAACTAATCTCGTAGTCATGGAACTCCCAGTTTGAGAATATGGTGAAAATTTGCAAATATCCAGACTTGGGATTAAAAACGTGCTGCTGGAAGTCAAAACCCCATAATAGCTCCTAAACAGGCATGTTAGAGGCATGAACAAATCACATAAGACCAATATACCTTGCAAGAACTGATCGTATAGCGAAAGGACTCCCGATTTGAGAATACAATGTAAATTCTAAAATATCTACACTTAGGCTTAAAAATATGCAATCGGAAGGAGAAAAAGGTAAAAAAAACCTCCCAAATAGTCTCGTAAGAGGTGGGAACACCTCGCATGGGACCAATGTAACTCATAGGAAGTGATCGCGTTGTCATGGGGCTCTCTATTTTAGAATTAGACAAAAATTTGCTAATATATAGACTTTGGCTTAAAAATATTGTGCTAGTGAGAGAAACCCCAAAACGACCCCGTAAGAGATATGAACACCTCGCACAGGACCAATGTAACTGGTAGGAACTGATTGCATCATCATGGGACTCTCAGTTTGTGAATATGACAAAAATTTAAAAATATCTAGACATGGCTTAAAAGCATGCCATTATAGGGAGAAAACTCAAACTATCCCCCAAATGGCCCTGTGAAATGCACGAATACTTCGCACGAGACGAATGTATCTCATAGGAACTCTAGCATAGTTACGAGACTCTCGGTTTGAGAATATGACGGAAAATTGATAATATCTAACATATTCTTAGAAAATTCCTCTAGAGGGAAAAAATCAAACCAACCCCCAAACGGCCCCATTAGAGGCACGAACACCTCGCACATAGCCAATATACCTCATAGGAACTCACCGTGTAGTGACGGGACTATCGATTTTTAGAATATGATGAGAATTTAAAAATATCCAGACTCACGCTTAACATATTCCCCTAGAGGGTGTAAAGACAAATTAACTCACAAACAACCCATAAATAGACACAAGCACCTTGCACTGGACTAATGTTAGAGAATGTTAAGAAAATATAAAAATATTTCGACTTAAGCAAAAAAATGTTGCTAGAGGGTGAAAACCCAAAATAGGCCCCAAATAAACCCATATCTAGAATGAAACCCTCGTTGGGGACCAATGCCACTCATAGGATCTGGCGGCATGTTCATGAGTCTCCCAGTTTAAAAAAACTTAGGAAAATTTGCAAATTTTTATATCTAAGCTTAAAAAAATTCCTCTAGAGGGCGAATACCCATAATTGCCACCAAACGGGACCTTAATAGGCACGAACATCTCACACGCAACTAATGTAACTCATAGAAACTGATCGTGTAATCATGGGACTCTCTGTTTTAGAATATGTGGAAAATTTTCAAATATTTATACCTAATCTTAAAAACATGTGGACAAAATCTAAAACAACCCCCAGACGGCCCCATAAGAGGTACAAACACCTCACACAAGACCAATGTAACCTATAGGAATTGATCGCATAGTCATGGGGATCCTGGTTTGAGAATATGATGAAAATTTGAAAATATCTAGAGTTTGACTTAAAAACATGCCGGTAGAGGCTAAAAACCTAAAACAACCCTAGAATGGCCCCATTAGTAGCACAAACACATTGCATAGAACAATTGTAACTCATAGGAACAAACCAAGTAGTGACCAGACTCCTGATTTTGTGAATATGCTAAAAAATTTCAAATATATACACTTAGGCTTAAAAATAAGCCATTAAAGAAAGAAAAACAAAATTTGCCCACACAGCCCCATAATAGGCATAATATCTCGAACGGGACAATATAACTCATATGAAGTTACCACTTAGTCACGGAACTCTCGGTTTGAGAATATATACTTTTTTGGCAAATATCTAAACTTAGGCTTACAAACATGTCGTTGAAGGGTGAAAACCCAAAATAGATTCCCAGACGGCCCTATAAGAGGCATAAACACAATGAACGAGATCAATGTAACTCGTAGGAACTGACCACGTAGGCATGAGAGTCTCGATTTGAAAATATGACAAATTTAAAATATCTCGACATAGGGTTAAAAATATGGCACAAGAAGGAGAAAACCCAAAACATCCCCCAAATGGACCCGTTAGAGGCACGAACACCTCGCACAAAAAATTGTAACTCTTATGAATTGACTGTGTAGTGACGAGACACCCGATTTGAGAATAATATGAAAATAAGCTGCTAGAGAGTGAAAGTCCAAAATTGTACTTGAACAATGTCATAATAGGCATGAACACCTCGAACAAGATCAATGTAACTCAAATGAACTTACCATGTACTCACGAAATCCTAATTTGAGAATATGATAGAAAAATGCAAATATCTAGACTTAGGCTTAAAAAAGACGCCACTGGGCAAAAACCTAAAAAACAAATGGCCCCGTAAGAGGTGCGAAGACCTCAGACGAGACAAATGTAACTTTCATAACTGATAGTGTTGTCACGGGACTCCCAGTTTGAGAATATAGTGGAAATATTAAAATATCTAAACTTAGGCTTACAAACATGCCTCTAGATGAGAAAACCCAAAATAGCCCCAAACGACCCCATTAGAGGCACGAACACCTCACATGAAACCAATGTAACTTGGAAGAACTAACCACGTACCCACGAGACCGCCGATTTGATAATATGACAAATATTTTCAAAGAACTATACTTATGCTTAAGAATATGCCGTTAGAGGCGAAAATCGAAAATAGGCCCTAAACGAACCCAGAAGAGCATGAACCCCTCACGGGGACCATTGTAATTCATAGGACCTGACCGCATATTCACGAAACTGTTAATTTGAGCATAAGATGAAAATTTGAAAATATTTAGACCTAGCTTCAAAGCATGACTTTAGAGGGAAAAAAATCCAAAACAACCCCCAAACGGCCCTATACCAGACACAAACACCTTAAACGGAACCAATGTATCTCCTAGGAACTAACCTCATAGTCACAGGATTCTGATTTATCAATATGACCAAAATTTACAAATATATAGACTTAGGATTAAAAATATGTCTCAAGAGGATAAAAACCCAAAAAGGCCCCAAACGTCCCCAAAATAGGCACAAACACCTCGTAGGGGACCAATGTAACTCGTTGGAATTGCTTGGGTAGTTATGAGACTCCTAGTTTGAGAAGATGGTGAAAATTTCAAAATATCTAAACCTAGCCTTAAAAACATGCCGTTAGAGGGTGAAAATAAAAAATGTCCCCCCAAATGGCCCCTTAAGAGGAACGAAGACCTCACATGAGGCCATTGCAACTCGTAGGAATTCTCGCGTAGTCACGGGACATCCAGTTTGAGAAGATGACAAAAATTTGCAAATATTAAGACTTAAACCCATGACCACTGCCAAACAACCCCTTAACAGGAACGGACACGTCTCACGGGACCAATGCAACTCATAGGAACTAACCATGTAGTAACGGGATACCAGGTTTGAGAATATGACAAAAAATTGCAAAATTTAGGCTTAGGCAACATGCCACTAGAGGTCCAAAATAAAAACAACCTCTAAATAGGGTCGTGAGAGGAATAAACTCCTCGCACATGACAAATGTAACTCGTAGGAACTCACTGTATAGTCACGAGACTCTCAGTTTGAGAATGTGTAGAAAATTTTCAAATATCTAGACATTAACTTAAAAACATGCTGCTAGAGCTGAAAAACCAAAAATATCCCTATGAGAGGATCGAACTCCTCTCGCTAGATGACTATAACTTGTAAGAACTGGCCACATAGTCACAGGACTCTCGATTTAAGAATGTGATGGAAATTTTCAAATATCCAGACTTGGGCTAAATAACATCCCACTAGAGTGCGAAAACCCCAAACATCCCCTAAACAATTTTGTAATAGGTAGGAACACCTCACACGTGATCAACATAAGTCATAGAAACTGATTTCCTAGTCTCGAGACTCTTGGGTTGAGAATATGATGTAAGGTTTCAAATATCTAGAAATAGGCAACTTTCCACTAGAGAGGGGAAAAACCCAAAACAACCACCAAAAGGCCCCGTAGAGGCACGAACATATCACACATTATCAATGTAATTCTTAGGAACTGAATGCTTAGTAACATGACCCTCGATTTGTAAATATATAGACTTAGGTTTCAAAATAGGCTGCTAAAGAGCGAAAAAACAAACCCCCCCAAAAGGACCCAAAAGAGGCGCGAACACCTCGCATGGAACTCATTGGAACTGAATCCTTACACATGGTACTCCTAGTTTGAGAATCTGAACAAAATTTGCAAATATCTAGACCTAGGCTTAAATACTTACCACTAGAGTGCAAAAATCCTAAATAGCCCCCAAACGACCCCGTAATAGGCGGGAAAACTTTACACGGGACCAATGTAAGTCATAAGAACTGACTACATAGTAAAAAAACTCCTAGTTTGAGAATATGATGAAAATTTACAAATATCTTAACGTAGGCTTGAAAATAACCGCTAGAGAGGAAACCCCAAAAAACTATTAAAAAGCCCCGTAGCGACACGAACATCTCACATAGGACCAATGTAACTTATCGGAACTGAATGGTTAGTCACAGGACTCCTGGTTTGAAAATATGAAGACAATTCATAGACATCTAGACTTAGGATTAAAAACATGCCGCTAGAGGGAGAAAACTCCCCAAAAAAACCAAACGAACCCGTTAGAGGCACAAACACCTCACACAAAATTTATGTAAATCCTACGAACGGACTGTGTAGTCATGGAACTTCGATTTTAGAACATAATAAAAACATGTTGCTAGAGGTGGAAATGCTAAAACAACTACAAAAAGTCCCCATAGAGACATGGACATCTCGCACATGACCAATGTAACTTGTAAGAATTTAATTCATAGTCACGAGACTCAAGGTTTGAGAATATGAAGAAACATTTTAGATATATCGACTTAGGCTTAAAAATATGCCGCTAGAGGGAGAAAACCCAAAACAGCTCCCAAACGGCCTCGTAATAAGTAGTAACACCTTACACGGTTAAATGTAAGCAATAGGAACTGATTACATAGTATGAAACTCCCAGCTTGAGAATATGATGAAAATTTGCAAATATCTATATATAGGCTTAAAAAATGCCGCTAGAGGGGGAAAACCCAAAACAACCACCTAAAGGGCCCATAGAGGAGAAATCATCTTGCGTTGGACCAATGTAACTCGTTGTACTAAATGCATTATCATGGGACTCTCTGTTTAAGAATATGAATTTTTTTTGTAAATATATAGGCTTAGGCTTAAAAACATACTATTAGAGGTCAAAACCCAAAATATCCCCGTAAAAGGCATGAGAACCTCCCACTAGTTGCTTGTAAATTATAGTAACTGATCGCATAGTCACGAGACTCTCAATTTGAGAATATGATGAAAATTTGAAAACATCAAGACTTAAGCTTAAAAACATACCTCCTGACGAAAAAAATGAAAAATCACCCCTCTGGAACCCTGTTAAATACACGAACACCTTGCAAGGAACCAATGTAACTCGTAAGAACTAACCTCATAGTCACAAGACTCCTTCTTTGATAATATGGAAAAAAATTGCAAATATCTAAACTTAGGCTTAAAATATGCCGCTAATGGGAGAAATTCCATAATAACGGTCAAATGGCACCGTAAGAAGCACAAACACTTCACACAAAACTAATGTTATGTGTTGGAACTAACTGCGTTGTCAGGGGACTCCCGATTTGAGACTATGATGAAAATTTGAAAATATCTATACTTAGGAATAGAAACATGCAGCTGGAGGGAGAAAACAAAAGGTAGCCCCTCGAACGGTCCCATAAGAGGGGTGAACACCTCACATGGGACAGTTGTAACTTGTAGGAACTAACCGCATATCCAAGGGACTCTCGGTTTGAGAAAATGACAAAACGTTTAAAAAATATTTAGACTTATGGTTAAAAACTTGCCGCTAGAGGGAGAAAATCAAAATAGACACCTAAACGGACCCGTAAGAGGCTCGAACATCTTGCACTGGATCAATGTAACTCGTAGGAACTAACCATATAGTCATGGAACTTTCGATTTGAGAATATGATGAAAATTTAAAATTTTCTAGAACACAGGATAAAAAATGGCTATAAAGTAGAAAACACAAAATGTCCCCCCAAATAGCCCCGTAAGAAGCATGAACACCTCGCAAGGACCACTGTAACTTGTAGGAACTCTCGTGAAATCACGAGACTCCTAATTTGAGAATATGATGAAAATTTGTTGATATCTAGAATTAGGCTTAAAAACATGCCGCTACAGGGTGAACACCCAAAATAGGCCCTAAATGGACCCGTAAGACGCACTAACACCTCATAGGGACCAATGCAAGTAGTAGGTACTGATCGCATATTCACGGGACTTCTGATTTGAGAATATGATAAAAATTTGAATATATGTAGACCTAGGCAAAAAACATGTTGCTATAGGGAGAAAACCCAAAACAACACTCAAATGGAACCATAATAGGGATGAACACCTTGCACGAAACCATTGTAACTCGTAAGGACAAACCTCATACTCACGGAGCTATCAATTTAATAATATGATGAAAATTGGGAAATATATAGACTTAGGATTAAAAACACACCGTTAGAGGGCGAAAACTGAAAATAACCCCCAAACGGCCCTAATAAGAGGAGCGAACAGCTCCCACATGATCAATGGGACTCGTAGGAACGAACCGCGTTATCACGGGTCTTTAACTTTAGGAGATGATTAAAATTTAAAAATATATAGACATAGGCTTAAAAATATTCCGCTAGGGTTGAACCCCCACCCCCAACGGCCTTATAAGAGGCATGCACAACCTCACCCGAGACAATTATAATTCATAGGAACTCTCGCCTAGTCACGGGACTCCCAGTTTGAGAATATAAAGAAATTTTTTGAATATATAAACTTAGGCTTAAAAGCATGACGCTAGAGCGCAAAAACCCAAATAAGCCCCCAAACAGACCCATTAGAGGCACGATCACCTCACTAGAAACCAATGTAAGTCATAAGAAATCATCGTGTTATCACAGATCCACTGGTTTAAAATATAATGAAAATTTAATAACACCTAGAATTAAACTTAAAAGCATTCCGCTAGAGGTTGAAAACTCAAAATAGGCCCTAAATGAACACAGACACGTGAGAGTCATGAACACATCGCGTGGGACCAATGTAACTCATAGGAACTGGCCGCATATTTACAGGACACCCAATTTTTGAAAATGGGGAAAATTTTCAAATATCTAGACATAGGCTTCAAAACATGCCATTAGATAGAGAAAACCCAAAAGAACCCACAAATGATGCCATTATTGGCACAAACACTTCGCATGAGAGTAATGTAACTCATAGAAACTAACTCTCGATTTAAGAATACAATGAGAATTCATAAATATCTAGACACGGGCTTAAAAACATGCCGCTAGAGCGTGAAAACCCAAAATAACCCCCATATAGCCTCGTATGCACCTCATACCGGGCCAATGAAGCTCATAGGAACTAACTACGTAGTCACGAGACACCCGCGATGAGAATATGATAAAAATTTAGAATTAGGCTTAAAAACATGCCCCTAGAGGGAAAAATCCTAAAACACCTCCAAACAGTCCCATTAGAGGCACAAACACCTCACACTAAATTAATTCAACTCGTAGGAACTGAACGCATAAACACGGGACTCTAGTGTTGAGAATATGATAAAAAATTTGAATATCTAGACTTAGTCTTAAAAACATGCCACAAGAGGATGGAAATCTAAAACATCCCTTAAATTACCTCAGAGGAGGCACAAACACCTTGCATGGTAGGAATATAACTTGCATGAACTAACCCCATAGTCATGGGACTCCCGGTTTGGTAATATTATGAAAATTTAAAAATATATAGACTTAGGCTTAAAATATGCCACTGGAGGGTGGAAACCCAAACAACCCCTAAACGGATCTGAGAGAGGCACGACACTTTACACAGGACCAATGTATATCGTAGGAACTGGCCGCATAGTCATTAGACTCTTGGTTTTACAATATGATAAAAATTTGAATAATGTATACACTTAGGATTAAAAACATGTCGTTATATGGAAAACCCCCAAAATAATCCCCAAACGGTCTTATAAGAAGAAAGAAAAAGCACAAACGAGATCAATGTAACCCGTACAAAATGATTTCATAGTCACGGGCCTCCCGATTTGAGAATATGATGAAAATTTGCAAATATCTAAACATAGGATTTAAAACAAACCCCTAAAGGTAAAAAACAAAACAACCCCCAAACAGCCCCATAAGAATCATAAACAACTCATGTGAGACCAATGTAACTTATAGGAACTGACTGCATAATCATGGGACTCCTGGTTTGATAAAAATTTACAAATATTTAGACATAGGATTACACACATTCCAATAGAGGTTAAAAAGCCAAAATATGTCCCAATGCAAACTTGTAAGAGGAATGATCACCTCACACAGACCAATATTACTCATAGGTACTGACTGCATATTCACGAGATTGGCAATTTAAGAACATGATGAAAATTTTCAAATATCAAGACCTGGACTTTAAAGCATGTCGTTAGAGGGAGAAAATCCAAAATAGCATCGAAATTACCTCGTAATAGGCACAAGCACCTTATACGGGACCAATGTAGCTCATAAGAACTGATTGCGTAGTCAAATGAGTTATGGTTTAGGAGTATGATGAATACTCACAAATATCTACACTTAGGCATAAAAACATACCGTTAGAGGGCAAAAACGTAAAATAGCCCCCCAATGGGCCCCATAAGAGCTACGGAGACCTCACACGAGACTAGTGTAATTAATAGGATTTGACAGCATAGTCACGAAACTTCGAGTTTGAGAATATGATTAAAATTTTCAAATATTTATATTTGGGTTTAAAAATATGCACTTAGAGGGAAAAAGTAGAAAACAACCCCAAATGGCACCGTTAGAGGCAGAACACCTCACTCGGACAAATGTAACTCATAGGAACTGGTCGCATACTCATAGGACTCGAGGTTTGAGACTATAACGAAAAATTGAAAATATACAGATATAGGCTTAAAGACATTCCTTTATAGGGTGAAAAAATAAAACAACCCCAAACGACCCAGTGAGAGGTACAAACACCTCACACGAGGCCAATGTAACTCGTAGGAATTGATCACTTTGTCCCCAAACTCTCGATTTGATAATATGATAAAAAATTACAATTATCTAGACTTACGCTTAAAAACATGTTGCTATGAGGTGAAAACTCGAAATAGCCTTGTTAGAGGCATGAACACCTTTTCACAAGATCAATGTAACCCCTAAAAATAGACTATGTAGCTAAGGCACCCCCGATTTGATAATATGATTAAAATTTGCACATATCTAAACTTAGGCTTAAAAACATTCAGCAACAGGGTGAAAACCTAAAACAACCCCAAACGACCCAGTAAGAGGCACAACCAATGTAACTCATACGTACTGAATGTGCACTCCTAAGACTCCAAATTTAAGAATATGAAGAAAATTGGCAAATATATAGAATTAGGATTAAAAACATGGCCCTAGAAGGTATAAACCCAAAACAACCACCAAATGACCCCATAAGAGGAACGAACACCATGCATAGGACCAATGTAACTCATAGGAACTAACCTCATGATCACGGGGCTCCCAGTTTCAGAATATGGTGAAAATTTGTAAATATTTAGACTTAGGCTTAAAACATACCACTAGATGGGGAAAACCTAAAAAATGACCCTGTTAGAGGCATGGACAACTCATACGTGACCAGTGTAACTTGTAGGAACTGATTGCCTAGTAATGGGATTCCCCGTTTGAAAAAAAATTATAAATATCTAGACTGACACTTAATAGCGTGCTGCTGGAGGACAAAAAACCCAAAACTTCCTTAAACGGGTCCATAGGAGGCACGAACAGCTAACACATGACCAATTCAACTCGTAGGAACTGATTGCATACCCACGGGACTCCCGGTTGGACGAAAATATACAAATATCTAGACTTAGTCTTAAAAACATGCCACTAGAGGGTAAAACCCCAAAACAACCGCCAAATGGCCCTAAAAGAGGCACGAACTCCTCGCATGGGACTAATGGAACTCATTGGAATTGACCCCATTGTCGTGTTAATATCGGCTTACGAATATGATTAAAATTTGCAAATATTTAGACATGGGCTTAAAAACATGCCACCAGAGTGCGAAAATACAAAACAACCCACAAACAGCCTTGTAATAGGCATGAACACCTCACATGGGACCAATGTAACCATAAGAACTAATAGTCACAATCTCCCGATTTCAGAATAAGATGAAAATTTACAAATATCTAAACGTAGGATTAAAAATATTCCATTGGAGGGGAAAAACTCAAAACAACCACCAAAAGGCCCGGTAAAGGCACTGACATCTCACAAAGGACCAATGTAACTTTTAGGAATTGAACGCTTAGTCACAAGACTCGAAATTTTAAAATGAGATGAAAATTTGCTAATATTTAGACTTAGTCTTAAAAACATGCCGCTCGAGGGCAATAATTGAAAACAACCCCTAGATAGGCCCGTGAGAAGCACGAACACTTAGCACATGACAAATGTAACTCGTATGAACTAACGGTGTAGTCACATGACTCTCGATTTGAGAATATGACCAAGTTTTTTAAATATATATAATTAGGCTTAAAAGCATGCCTCTAGAGGGAGAACACCCAAAACATTGGAAATATAACCCCGTAAGAGGCTCGATCACCTCGTACCGATCCAGTGTAACCCATAGGAACTAAGTACGTAGTCACGAGACACCCGGTTTAAGAAGATGATTTTTTTTTGCTAATATGTAGACTTAATCTTAAAACATTCCCCTAGAGGGTGAAAGCATAAAAAAAATAACCTCGTAAGAGTCACGAACACCATGCACAGGACAAATTTAATATGTAATAACTGCCCATGTAGTCAGAGGATTCCCGATTTGAGAATAAGATGAAAATTTACAAATATCAGGACTTAGTCTTAAAAACATATTGCTAGAGGGTGAAAATAGTAAACAACCCCCCAAATAGGCCTGTGAGAGGCACGAAAACCTAACATGGGACAAATATGAGTGATAAGAACTGACTATGTAGTTAGGAGACTCGGTTTGAGAATTTAAAGAAAATTTTCAAATATCTAAACATAGGTATAAAAACATGTTGCTAGAGGATGAAAAACTAAAATAAGCCTAAGAGGCAGGAACACTTCGCATTAAATTGTAACCCGTAGGAACTGACTGCATAGTCATATGACCCCTTGCTTAAGAATATGGCAAAAAAATGCAAATATCTAGAGTTATTCTTAAAAACATGCCACTAAAGGTGTAAACCCAAAACAACCCACAAACGCCCCCATGAGAGGCATGAACACCTTGCACGGGACCAATGTAACTCATAAGAATTGACTGTGTAGCCACCAAACTCTTGGTTTGAGAATATGATAAAAACCTATAAATATCTATACTTGCATTAAACTCATGTCACTAGAGGGAAAAAAACGAAAATAAGCCCCAAAATAGTCCAATACGAGGCACACACATTTCGTACAGAATCATGTAACTCGATTTGAGAATGGGATGAATATTTGAATATATATGGACTGAGAATTAAAAACATTCCACAAGAGGATGAAAACCTAAAATAGCGTCCAAACGGTCTTATAAGAAGCACGGACACCTTGCATGGGACCAATATAACTCATATGAATGGACAATGTGTTATGAAACTCCTTATTTTAGAATATGAAGAAAAATGTAAAAATCTTGACTTTGTCTTAAAAACATGGCGTTAGAGGTCAAAACTGCCAAACAACCGCCAAATGACCCCGTTAAAGCATAAAACCCAGCATGGGACTCTTGATTTTAGAATATGATGAAAATTTGAAAATATGTAGGGTTAGGCTTAAAAAAAGGCTGATGGGGTGTGGAAACGCAAAACAACCACCAAACGGCTCTGTAAGAAACATAAATAGATCGCATGGGACCAATGTAGCTCATACAAAATGACTTCATAGTCACGAGACTTTCAATTTTAGAATATGAAGAAAATTTACAAATATCTATACTTATGCTTAAAAATATTTCGCTAGACGAAAAAACCCAAAATAACCCCAAACGATCCCATTAGAGGTACGAACACTTCACATGGGACTAATATAACATGTAGGACCTTAACCCATAATCACATGATTCCCCATTTGAGAATAGGGTGAAAATTTACAAAATATAGACTTAGGCTTAAAAAATGCCGCTAGAGGACGAAAAACCAAAATAGCCCCCCAAACAACGACGTAGAAGGCAGAAGCACCAATATTACTCGTGGGAAGTAACCACGCAGTGAAGAGACTATCATTTAAAGAACATGAAAAAATTTTGTAATTATCTTGACCTAGGATTAAAAACATATTTCTAAAGGGAAAAAACCCAAAACAACACCTAAATAGCCCTATGAGAGGCACAAACACCTCGCACGGGACCAATCTAACTCTTAGAAACTGAAAACATAGTCAAGAAACTCTCAATTTGAGAATATAAAGAACATTTTCAAATATGTAGACTTAGTCTTAAAAACATGCCGCATGAGGGCGAAATCCCAAAACATCACCTAAATTGCCCGGTTAGATGATCGAACAACTCGCAAAGGACCAATGTAACTTGTACGAACTGACCATATACACACAATTAATAACATGATGAAAATTTTCAAATATTTAAACTTGGTCTTAAAAACATGATGATAGAGGATGATAACCTAAAACTTCCCCCAAATGTCCCCATAAGAGGCACAAACACCTCACACGTGACTAATATAACTCACAATAATGACCACATAGTCGTGGGACTCTGGGTTATAAAATAAGATAAAAATGTACAAATATCTAGAATTAAAGTTATAAACATGCCACTAGAGGGTGAACGCCCCAAACATCCCCAAGCATCCATGTTAGAGGCATGAACACCTCACACATGACAAATGTAATAAATAGGAATTCATTGTATAGTCAGAGAACTCCCAATTTGAGAATATGATGGAAATATGTAAATATCTAAAATTAGCATTAAAAACATGCCGTTGGAGGTCGAAAACCCAAAGCAGCCTCCTTAGAGGCACGAACAGCTTCAATAGGCAAATGTTACTCGTTGGAATTGATCGCATAGTCACGGGACTTCACATTTGGTAAAATGACAAAAAATTACAAATATTCATACGTAGGCTTAATAATATGTCTTTAGAGGGAGAAAACCCAAATCACACTTAAATACTCCTGTAAGAGGCACGAACACCTCGTACGGGACTAATGTAACTCCTAGGAAATAACCACATAATTACGGAACTCCTGATTTGAGAATGTGATGAATATTTACAAATATCCTGACTTAGACTTAAAAATGTGTCACTTGAGGGCGAGAACCAAACACAACCCCATTCGACGCACTAGTAAGTCAGAAGGGACCAATGTAACTTATAGGAATTGACCACATAGTCACGAGACTCCCTGATAGAGAATATGATGAAAATTTACAAATATCTAGAATTAGGTTAATAACATGTCGCAAGAGGGCAAAAATAAAACATGTTCCCCAAATGGCCTTGTGAGAGGCACATAAAGATCACACAGGACCCTTGTAACTTGTAGGAACTCAACAGATAGTCAGAGGACTTTGGGTTTGAGAATATGATGAAAATTTGCAAATATTTAGACTTGGGCCTAAAATAATTCACTAGAGGGCGAAAAACAAAAACAACCCCTAAATATCCCTATAAGAGGCACGGACATCTCGCACGGGGCCAATGTACTTCTTAGGAACTCACTTCTAGTTATCGAACTCTCGGTTTGAAAATATGATAAAAATTTACAAATATCTAGACTCAGGCTTAAAAGACACTACAACGTATAACACTTATAAAATTTACAACGGTTTTGGAGACTTACAAATTGTGTTTAAAACCGTTGTAAAATTTATGATATTTAGTTATTTTGTAAGTAGAAAAACCTAAAATGGTTACATAGTAAAAAATTTGTTAAAATTTCCTCAATAAATTTCCCCTCCAAAACCTTCCCTCTAAGCGTCTAATTAGACCTCAATGTCACTCTAAACCATCGTACAAAATTATCTTCTATTTGGTCTTTCAAGTGCGAAATCATAAGGTAAGCTTTACATAACTTTCAATTTTACATTGGTTGTGATGCTAATTTGAAACAGACCTCACCGTCTTTCACTCTTACTATATTTTTTATTTAATTTGTTATTAAAAGAGATCCCAGTCGATTACATAACTTTACGTAGACGATTAATCTGTTGTGATAAATTCCAGTCGATCTCAATGATAAATACTAGTCGATTTGGTTTGACATATTTTCTCTATTTATATCTAATTGATTAGGGTTTTGTTCAAGATCACCCTATTTGTGTTTTTAAACTTGTTTTAGCCTTATTAGATTGTATAGCATCATGTTTGAAGGGCCATTAGTTACTCAGTTATTAAAGTGGTAGTTGGGAGAGATGTTTTAACTACTAACATCATTTGAATATTTGAAAAGATTATGGAATTTAATACGTAAATATGTCTGGATGATTATGAAAAAAAAAACAAAAAAGTTAATTAAGTCGATTTTTCAATCGATTTTACAATGATTGTTCATAATAAAAATAGATGAATGTGGTTATGATTTTTATTTACATATTTGCTACAAAAAATATCAATCCCAAATAAAAGGGATCAGTGGATTCGATTTTTTTATGACTTTTATTTTTATAAATTATTTTTTTCGTAGATAGGGTGATGAGAATAGTCAAGTTTGTTATGGGTTGTAATATTTCAAAAAATAGTCAGTGCTTGGTCTATTTTCATTTGTTGGCACATTAGAATGATAAAATGGAATGCAACATATTTTTGGTGAAGAAATTATGGGTAGAGTAACCATTTTTGTAATTTTGTAGGAAATTATGGGTCGATTAATCAATGTCGATTTTTGTTTGACATCGATTAATTGAAGCATTTTAAGGACATAATTTAATAAATGTACAGGGTAGAATCTAGGAATTTTCTATTTGTCCTAGATCATAATATGTATGTCTAATACCACTACATTTGGCACGTCAACACGATCTTCCACGACGGTCTTGATCCGAATCCATGCATCCACCATCTTCACACATGCATCATGCTTCATGCAACGTGCTGCTCAACCGTTCCCACTACTCCACTTCGCATTATTGGTAAAATGGTTTTTTTGAGTTGTTTATATTTGCATAAATATTTGGGAATTTTTTAGAAAATATTTTTCGAAGTTTGATTTATTTTTAACAAAAAGCATGAATTTTTCTTAGTGCAGAAGCGAACTTTTCTCCGTCGTCGAGCTCGTTCGACTGACATCTCTCTGTCGTTCAAGAGACGTGAGGATGTCGTGCAATCTGGTTCGAGTGACATGTAGCCTCGTTCAAGCGACATGTCTATGTCGTTCGAGCGATGCCACCGCCTCGATTTTTGTATAAATATTTGTACACTTTCTACACGTTATTTTAAGCCTTGTTCGTACACGATTTCTGCGATTTACAACCCAGAAAATAGACTTCAAGTTTTTAAGGTTTTATGCCAATTTGGTTCACAAAATTATTCCCATATATGTGTGTGAATCTTTAAACCTTCAAAGGATTGTTTTTACTCATCTAGAGTAACTTATGGAGAAGCCGACTCTTTTCCATTACTGCCCATCTGGAGTTCTTGCGGGAGATTCCAGTCGACGACATCGGAACCAACACCTGAGGGTATTTCATATGTCACTCTTGTTTTCAACATAATCCGTGTAAACCGTTCTTTACAAATTATAGTGAAAATAAAAGGTTTTTCCCCTTTGGGGGATTTTTCTTCATCTATGTGTTTGTTTGTGATTGGATGTTCTTGCATGGTTATATTATCTTCAATCACACCTAGATGCATGCTTTAGGGTTTAATTGAAAAAACTGTGTTTAATTAAATAATTTATTTGTTTGAACAAAAGCGCACTCTCAAATTAGTATCAGAGCCAATTACACAATTATATCGTGTAATTTTTTGCTAATTTTTTTTAAGATATCAATTTTTTGAAAAATTGATTTTTGAAAAAGGGCATGTTCAAAATGGGGAAATTATATAACAAAATGCCAGTTTTTGACGGGACAAATTATGCTTACTGGAAAGCCCGTATGAAATCTTATCTAAAAGCCATAGATGAAAGAGTTTGGGTTTTTGTTGAAAGAGGGTGGACACCTCCTTCCATCACTATTGATAACGTGACAAATTTAAAATTTGTGATTGCATAGACTGAAGATGAATTTAAATGGTCAGCTTTTAACTCTAAGGGTCTTAGTGCTATTTCTAGATCCCTCACTCCTGACGAGTTCCGACAGATAATGATGTGTACCACGTCAAAAAAGGCATGGGATATTTTATAACTTACCCATAAAGGAACTAATGCTGTGAAAGAATCAAAATTGCAAAACTTAACAACTCAATTTAAAACTATCACCATGCTTGAATCTGAATGTTTTGATGAGTTTTATTCTAGATTATCTGATATTGTAAATACTAGCTTTAATCTTGGTGAACACATTCCTAATTCTAGAGTTGTTAAAAAAATTCTAAGATCATTACCTAAGCGTTTTATCCCTACAGTCACTGTGCTAAATTCTATGGGTAATTTAAACACGCTTAAATTAGAGGAATTAGTAGGAGACTTAAAAACTTTTGAAATTGACATGTTTCCTAAGTCTGTTAAGCCCAAAGATAAGGGAATTGCACTTAATGCTCAGGATAGGAAAAGTGAGGGGTCAGCAAGAAAGAGAGTAGAGTCATCTAGAAAAAGGGAGATAGAACGTCTGATTCCGAGTATGACCTTGATTTAGATGATTTGGCTCTGTTTGCAAAAAATTTCAAGAAAATTCTCAAATTCAAGAAAATTGGAAATTTCAAAGATAAAAAGAATTTTGAGAAAAATAAATTTGAAAAGAAAAATGAAATAGATTTTAAAGACCCTCCTAAGGAAGACGGTGAGAGATGTTATAAGTGTGACAGTAAGGGTCATAGAGCCTTTGAGTGTGCTACCAGGGTGAACAGACTTTCCAAAGAAAAGGGCAAAGTTATCCCTAATGCTATCCTTAGTGACGACAGTGAGGTCGAGTCGGCGGACTCTAGAGACGAGTCACCGCATGAGTGTAACTTCACTGCATTCATGGCTAGTCATGTGAGTACTTATAGTGCTCCTCGCGACGATGAGGATTCCACTTCACAGGGACACCTCGACAGTGAGAATGAAGTGAGTGAGGGGGAGGATAATGCAAGTGAGAGCGAGAGTGATCTCCAAAGTGCCTACGCTGAGCTATATTCTGAGTTATTTAAAACCAAAAAGTATAACAAAGCATTAGTTATTAGGATCACTACTTTAGAGTAATATTTAGGACAAGCGAGAGAGAGAGAGAGTCCTCCACCTGCACTACCATGAGATAGAGAGTGTCTGCCTGTGTTGAGAGAGAAAGTCAGTTTAGAGAAAGAGAGAGACTGTTTGGAGAGAGAGATTTGTTGTGATAATGAAAAAGAGAGAGAGGAAAACCTTGAGAAGATAAGATGTTTTGAGTGCGATGGGAAAGGGCACAAGAAATATGAGTGTCCCATTAGACTTAGGAGAGAGGGAAAGAAAGTTGCCTTTCCCGCTACCCTAAGTGGTAGTGAGGATGAGAATGGAGATGAAAGTGTGATTCGAAAAGCTTTTAGAAAGTTATTTATCTAGACCATGGAAATAAAAAGGTCGAATAGGAACCTAGATCTAGGGATTTATGCATTGGAGGAAGAGAATGATAAGCTACAAAAGGAAAAATGTGACTTGACCAACACGGTGTCTAGTCTGATGACACGTGTATCCCATCTCGAGGATGATCTCGAACAAGCACGGGAGGTCCATGTCTCGTTAGAAAATACATATGAGAAAGTTGATAAGATGGTTCCGTATCCCATTTTAAATGATGGTGAGTATGTCAAAAAAGGTCATGACGGTGCAATCACTACTTTTAATGCGCCCGAGCCTATCTCCACTTTGGTGAGTGAGTCTCATGGGTGTCCGTCTAGGAAAGCTCATCCCAAAATTTATGATAAATTAATTCCTAGATCGGTTTATGTTTTCTCCCACTGCAAGAAGCGAGGACACCTTAGGGAGTTTTGTTCTAAGTTGGGTTTTGTGCCATATCATGCCACTTCACATGTTCATGAACATGTAACCACTCATGATACTTTGCTTGCACATAATGATAGAGAGTTTGCACATATTCGCGAACAAGTGAAGTTTTTGGTCAAGACTACACATGATCTAATGGATTTGGTTCAAAAGATGTCACCATCTTTGGAGAACTCCACCGCTCTTCCCAGTTGAGGCCTTGACATGGTTGCTAGCATAGGTGATTTACATGACGTCTCTTTTGCCTATTGCTAGAATGTACCATTAGTTTTTTTTCTTTTAAAAAAAATCCAAAAAGATTTTCTTTTTATAAAAATTTTAGAAAAGCACAAAAAGATTTTTGTATTTTGTTTACAACTTTTATGGATGAGAATTTAAGATAGCAGAGTCACAACTTCCATTTACTCTTTTCACATGACTATTTGATAGTGATTTGAGACGCTACTTCATTGCATCCATGTGCTTTACATTGTTTGGAGTCTTTGAGAAGTGATTAGTGAGATATTTCTATATGTTTGGCTCCGTATCTCCATTATTGCACATATGCACAACTTTATTTGATTATTGTACATGTCTATCACATATTGGCTTGAGTGTTTCCATCTCAATTTTTTCTATACAATGAACCATATGTGATAAAACTTGACAAGATTGAAATTCATGTAACAACCGTTTGGTGAGATTACGTGGTATTTTAAAATGGTGAAGGGCTATGAAAGGTACTTATCTATCCCTTGTGATTAAGACACCGTTTCCTTGGACAAAAAAAATTGAGGAATTTTATTATCCAGGGTCCACAGAGGTTAAAAGAGATAAAAAATATTTAAAGGAAATAAAAAGCATTCATGTCGAATATGGGCCATTAGGTTTCACCATCAATTCTCAAATGTTTGATAATTTAGATTACCTCTAAACAAAATATAAATTTGAGGGAGTTTGGTTGGATAATTTAAACGGGTGTGCACTTACTTGAAAGTCCTAAAAAGGCATTAAATCGTTTTGGACGTTATTAGTGTGGATATGACTTTGAGCTTTGATTTGCTGATTTGATTGAGTCAATGTCTCATATTTTCGTCTTTTTACACCTAAGGAAGATGTTGAGTTCATTCGTTAGGAGTATTCGATATTCATCGTGCACATATGTTATGTTTATATGCATTGATTTTCTTATCGAATTTGATCACACCCCTATATTTCCGCTATCATCGACTTTGTTATTTTTGTGTTTGTTCATGGTGTGATTCTTTGTTGTATATCTTGTGTGATTTTTTTTTGAAAAATTCAAAAACAGAAAGTTTATTAACTTGTGGCACTCTCTATTTGCATTAATTGGTGCTTCTCATATCTGTCTATTTGGGGACATCATAAAAAGGGGGAGAATGAATTATGAGGGAGAATCTTTTGGTTGGTTAATTTGTGAATGATTTTCTTACGCTTAATTGATCTTTGATATTTGGATGTCATTATATTTCAAATTGTTGCGTGTCATGGGTATCTGCTCTATCTCATGTCTGTACGTACAAAATTGATAATTATTGGATTGCACACCCTGATGAGAAAATCTTTGAGAGTTTCTAAAAAAGTTGAAGATAAAGATGTTGAAGTTTGATTGATGACATGTCAGTTAGTATTCTCAGTTTGAGGGTTTAATGGGGTTATTATCTTGTATGTCATTAGATTGCATAATTCAGATTTTTTATGTATGTAGCGGCATAGACATAGGGGGAGATTTGTAAGGACATAATTTTATAATTGTCCAGGGTAAAATCTAGGAATTTTCTATTTGTCCTAGATCACAATATGTATGTCTGATACCACTACATTCGGCACGTCAACACGATCATACACGACGGCCTTGATCTGAATCTATGCATCCACCCTCTTCACATGTGCATCATGCTTCATGAGACGTGCTTCTTAACCATTCCCACTACTCCACTTCACATTATTGGTAAAATGCTTTATTGGAGTTGTTTGTATTTTCACAAATATTTTCGAATTTTTTAGAAAATATTTTTCGAAGTCTGATTTATTTTTAACAAAAAGCAAAAAATTTCTAAGTGTAGAAGCCAACTTTTCTCGATCGTTGAGCTCATTCGAATGACATCTCTCTATCGTTCAAGCTATATGAGAATGTCACGCGATCTCGTTCGAGCAACACGTGGCCTCATTCAAGCGACATGCCTATGTCGTTCGAGCGACGGCGGCACCCCAATTTTCGTATAAATTTCTGTACACTTTCTACCCATTTTTCTAAGTCTTGTTCGTACACGATTTCTGTGATTTACAACCCAGAAGACAAATTTAAAGTTTTTAAGGTTTTATGCCTTTTTGATTCACAAAATTATTCCCATATATGTGTGTGAATCTTTAAACCTTCAAAGGATTGTTTTTACTCATCTAGAGTAACTTTTGGGGAAGCTGACTCTTTTCCATTGCTTCCCATCTGGATTTCTTTCCAGGATATTCCAGCCGAGGACATCGGAACCGACACCTGAGGTTATTTCGTATGTCACTCTTGTTTTTGAGTATAATCCGTGTAAATTGTTCTTTACAAATTATAGTGAAAATGAAAGGTTTTGCCCCTTTGGGGGATTTTTCCTCATCTGTGTGTTTGTTTGTGATTGGAAGTTATCGCATGGTTATATTAGCTTCAATCACACGTAGATGCATGTTTTAAGATTTAATTGAAAAACTGTGTTTAATTAAATAGTTTCTTTGTTTGAACAAAAGCGCACTCTCAACCTTCCCGTGTGCGGTCTTTGTTTTTACTTTCTCAAAAATTGACTGTTTGATCTTGTTTTTATTTTCTCAAAATTTGACTCGCGATGTATATTCTAGGTGTGGATTTCAACGAAACTGAAAGTTAAGGATCAAATTTAAAAACCGAAGGTATGGATTTGAATCATTATGTTTACTTCTGGTTTACATTATGGGTTAAGGTTTCTATTGGATGAAAGTAGATCAATAATGACACCATATTTGTGAACATTATACTGTTTTTTTTATATTGGGATTAGGGTTATTTGTAATTTGAGATTAGTTTTTGCATTACTTGTTAGAATCTGAACTAAGAACTACCTGTGTGGATGATATCTGGGTTTTTGATAGATCAGTTATGTGTATGTACGGAATGTTAATGGGTTAATTGCCATAATTGGTTAATTTAATTGTTTATTTTTGTTTAGGGATGTGGGGTAAGGGTAGGCAATGGATTTATCTTAGTTGGAATGGGTTGAGAATGCCAAATATTGTCACGCCTCTTTTTTGGGATTGAAATCAAAATTACAGATCTGAAATTACTACTTCAAACCCCTCTAAACGTAAACATCTCCCTCCCCCTCTCTCTCTCTCTCTCTCTCTCTCTCTCTCTCTCTATATATATATATATATATATATATATATATATATATATATATATATATTTGCATATACATATGTACAATTATGTTAAAATAAAAGGTTTTAATAAAAAAGAAGTGTGTGATTGTGTATTGAAATTGATATAACATGTGTGTGTATATATATGTGTTGAAAGTTAAAGAAACGATAAGCAATGCTGAGCTGGGGTTTGACATGTTTAATTTTAAGGTCGGGTGCATTACATGTTGTTGTTGTATTTATGTTATCTTTTGAATATAAGGAAAATTATTTCTAGTTTCAACCATAAAAATATTTAATTTATACTTCATTTGGTTATAAATTTTATTCTCTAAGATTTAATGATGATGTTATATATGTTGATAAAAAATTTGTACCAAAATAGGGGTTGTAAGATTGAGTGACTATCAAAATTGTAAACTAGTTCGTGTTTGCCTAAAAAATCCACTTTTAATCACCCCTCTACTTCATGAAACATTGATCAAAGATTGTGAAAAATAAACTATTGCTTTGTCTACTCTAAGACCCTCAGATATTAAATAGTATATATTAATTTTTTACTAATGTATCTCAAAATAAAGAATGTATTCAAAGGTTAGTAAAGAGTGGATAAAGGAATGTGAAAGAGTAAGTACAAAATGTTTTAATGAGGTTTCTACATTGATTGATTTTGCGAGGAAGAATGATGGCGGTGAAACCTTATTTCCATACACATGCATAAAATGTGGAAATGGAAGCTTGTTGGAGCTTGAAGATGTCCATTTTTATTTGCTTCGTTATGGTATATTCAAGTCTTATGGCATTTTCATGGTGAAAAGGAAGTCGCTAAAATAAAAGAAACAGAACCCACCAAAAGTTTTAAATGCAATGACCCTCTCCTCGATAATCTAAGAATGGAAGAGCTTGTTTATGACACATTAGAAATGTTTAATCGTGAAGTAGATCTTATATCATGTTAGAGTGGGAGACGGTGACAGTCGTGATGAGACTAATGAGGTGTTAAAATATGAAGTGTTACATAGCAAGGTGAGTGCCGTTATGCCCATAAAATCTTGAAAAACATACGAAGCTATATATTCTTATCAAATTGAATAACGTAAAGACAAGATATGGTTTGTCAAATAATAGTGTTACGAAAATTTTTGTCGTGTTCAAAGAGATTTTGCCAAAAGGAAATATAATACCATCCAACTATCCGAAAATGAAAAAGATAATCAAAGGAGTTGGTCTGGATTATAATATGATTCATGCATCCAAAAATAATTGTATTTTATATTAAAGATAACACGCAGCTGTGACACCCCGACTAATTGAATACGGGGTGATCGTTCCTTTATTAAATTAAATCAAAGTGTCCAGTTGGTTAATTCTCAGCATCACTGTCGAAAACAAATTATTATTTTTTCTTTACTAATAACCTAATAAATAATATAGCTAAGTGTCAAAACATTTCATTTTATAGAATAGGTCCCATTGTTCTTATTTAATATACGAAACCATTTTCATGAACACATATAATAATATTAAATACCAAACCATCCGAGTTGAATAAAAAAGATAGATTAATCCACCCAAATAAAGTACCCCAAATTGAAGGAAACTGAATTAATTAAAACAATCCCAACTAAAACTAAGTTCTGAAATAATAAAGAGTATAAGTCTCGCTGAACTAAATAAAAATGGAAATGGGAGACACATGCCCCATCTAAAATAACTAAACGAAGAGATGAGATGTCAAGGGTGAAGTTGTCTAATGCTAAGACCTACAACTCTCACACTAGCTGCAGCACGTCAATAGTCTAAAGATCTAAGTCAGACGCCCTTGTGGCTGGGCACCTATAATACAAACACACACACACACACACACACACACACACACACACACACACACACACACACACACACACACACACACACACACACACACACACACACATATATATTTATATATATATATATATATAATGACCCCACTTTAATAAATATTTTAAATGTTATATGTGATATGAATAATGTTAACTTATTATATTAGTTTAAACCTACCTTCAGAAATCATGAAATGTCGAATTAATACAAACATAAAATTTTATTATTTTCGGTGGGAATGTTCAGGTTGGAAACTTGTTTTGACTATTATAATATAACAATTGTCTTGATGTGAAAACAATAAATTTTTATATATATGAATTAGGTTTGTAACACAACAAACGGTGTGTTAAACAGAGGTCCGAGCAAGAAGTTATGCCGAAATTACGAAATAAGGGAAAATTTGTCCATCCTTTAAGTTGTATTTTGTCCTATTACTACACCATGTGTAATACTTTGATTGGACCAAGGGGAGGTGAATTTGGACGACTTAAACACTTTTAAACAACCTCCTTATTCATCAAAATGGATTAAATCAAAGTTTTATAGCATTTCCTAAGCTAAATGATAAGTTTTGGGGTCGAAAATGAAATTTTATGAAACTTTAGGGACTTAATTTTTAAATAAAGAAAATTTCAAGGACTAAAATGAAAATATATAAAGGACCATTTTGTAAATAAAATATTTTCAAGGACCTCTAAGAAATATTAAAAATATATGGTGTAAAATTACTAAAATACCCTTCAGGTGTAAAATGACCCTTATGCCCTTAATAACTTTCCACCTCGTGCTTTCGTTTGAACATATCCACTGCACACGTGTCACCTCTATCGAAAAGGATAAGACTCATGTCAATCCTTTAGAAAAGGTAGAACACGTGTCGTCGTTTGGTAAACCAAGACTGCAAGGCTTATCCGTTGCACGATATGAGAACGACGACTCACCAAAGTGAAACCTTATCAGCTAAGACACGTGTCAACACCTAAATAACTTTGGGAAACTATAAATAAGGCCTTAGGTTCATTTCCCATACGAAATTCATTCCAAAGATAAGAGAGAAATAGTGAGATAAAGTGCGGGGAAGGTTTAAGAAGAAGTTTCGTCTCAAGAATTAACGAGCGATCCAAGACTCTATTTCTGTAACTTCAGATTTCTGTTCTAGGTGAGTACTCTGTGACATTCCTTGTGTATTTTTATTATATGATATTATGCAAAGTACATATATTTTGTGAAATGATTTTATCCTCAAAACACATCTGATACCGATGATTCCGTCGTTTGTTATATGCGTATATCTCTCGATATATGCATCTGATTTGAATTATGAAATTATTGATTTGGCCTATGGAAAATCTCTTACTATGTTGGCCTTGACTACCGGGTGGAAATATTTGGGTGGTACCTTCCCAGCTGGTTTATCGCTGGTGTGCCCTAAATAAGGCGTTGTTTCAGATATCATGATTTTTCTGTCTGTGTTGTTGCCAGGTGGAAATATTTGGTAACACTATCTGTTTATCTGGGTATTAGAGCGTACATGGACATCAAAATAAATTGAACATTTGACATATTGCTCAAACTGTTTTATCTGTTCTGTTCTGAAACTGATTATTTTGAAAAAATATGCTGTCAATTTAACTTATATATTTGACTGCAAATTCCTGTCCATATATGTATATGCCATTTGTTGGAAATTGAATAGGTATAAATTTTCTGAAAAACCATGGAATGTCTAGAGATTAATTCTCACTCAGCTTCTAGCTGATGTTGTATAACTAACCATTTTTCAGGAAATAAGTAAGCTCACGGTGGGAACATAAAAGGACTATGGAAGATCCAGCTTTTAGACCTCTTTCGTTAATTTAAGTAAAAAATTTATTATATCATATAGAGCATGTTTGGCTCTCTTGTAATAAGTTTTTAAAGTTGTCTTAAAGTTTGTAATTAATCGTTACTTTTAATATAAATGAAGTTTCTTTTTAGAAAGCTCTGATGACGTAATTCCTTTACTTTCAGTATTTTACGATTCATAACCATGTAATTGTATTCCGTTGCAGTTATTTAAGGAAACAATTTAGTTCAGAATATTTGTTGCCTTGGTGGCATGTCAAGACACTCTTTCCCCACTACTATTTTGGGACGGGGCCGTGACAGAGGTGGTATCAGAGCCTAGTTTATGAACCCGTAGACTACTGAACATAAGTTTCGAACGTTATCGATTTTAAGTCTCCATACATAGGTTATAGGATTAAATATTCTACTTATGTTATAACCCTCCATATTTCTTATAGTCTTCCTATAATTGTTTATATATAATTGTTCTTCTAAATTGTAATCTTGAATTAGTATAATACGTCTTATGTTTAGCCATGACTGTAGAAAATGAGCAAGCCAAGATCAACTACGAGAACTAGTGGTTCGAATATGGAAGGACTGGAAGGTGCATACAAGGCAATTGAAAGGCTAGAAAGAATTATGGAACATCAGGTGAATAATGGAGGATCAAGGAATGCTGAACCAAGTAATGGTACTATTGAACAGTTTAAGAAGTTGAACCCGCCTTCTTTTAAAGGTACTCCTAACCCCACTGAAGCAGAAAGTTGGGTGATGTAGATGGAAAAAATACTCGATGTTCTTAAGTGTACCGATGAACAAAGGTTTTCATTTGCAACATTTATGTTAGAAGGTGAAGCTGAACATTAGTGGAGAATGACTAAGAGAATACACGAGGAGAGGAATACTTTTATAGGTTGGAAGGAATTCTTGGTGATCTTTTATGAGAAATATTTCCCTGAAACGGTGAAGGATGAAATGGCAGCTGAGTTCATGAGTCTAGTGCAAGGGAATATGACGGTTAGTCAGTACGAGGCCAAGTTTACCTAGTTATCCCATTTTTCACCTTATGTTGTGATAATTGATGTTTTAAAAGTCAAAAAGTTTGAACGTAGGTTAAGGTTGAGTATTCGCAGTAGAATTTCCATCCTGAAGTTGACATCATATAGTGACGTCATGGCTAGGGCTACGATAGCTGAGAGGGATGGCGAGGAGTACAATAGAATTAGAGATGGTAAGAGGAAGTTTGGGGAACAAATAGGGAAGAACACAAATAATAGAAACAATTATAGGAATACATCCAGTGTTGGGGGAGCTAGGGATGACAAACGGTATAACAACAAGATATGTCAGCAATGTGGAAAGATGCATGGAGGACGACCTTATTACAAGGATACAGGAGCTTGTTTTAGGTGTGGACAAAAAGGACATCAGATAAAGGACTGCCCAACCCTAGCAAGGATTCCGATACAACCATTAGGTGAAAAGAAGGACCAGGGCCGATAAGGTAGAGTTTTTGCACTTTCTGATACCCAAGCTTCTAATGCAGTAGTGTCAGGTACACTTTCTATATGTGCACAACCTTTTCAAGTTTTGATAGATCCTGGTTCTACCCATTCATTTGTTTCTGTGTGTTTTGTTAATCGCTTTCCTAATAGACCCGAACCCTTGAATCATATCATGCACGCTTCTACTCCTTCGGGTGAGTTATTGATGGAAACCTTAGTATATAAGTCCTGCCCTATAGATGTTAGTAATCATAAACTATTTCCTGATTTGATAGTTTTAAACATAAAAGACTTTGAAGTCATTTTGGGGATGGATTGGTTATCATCGTATCATGCTAAGGTAGATTGTTTTGAGAAGAGAGTTACTTTCCAAATTCCTAACCAACCAGAATTCAGTTTTGAAGGAACAGGCATCTTATCTCCCATTCGCATTATCTTTGCAATGCAAGCGGGTAGTTTTCTTAAGAAGGGATGTCAAGGATTTCTTGCGAGTGTTATTGATTTGCAAATAAAAGAGCCTAGTTTAGAAGATATTCCCATAGCTAAACATTTTCCAGATGTTTTTCCTGATGATTTACCCAGTCTTCCTCCTAGTAGAGAAATAGAGTTTACAATTGACCTTATTCCTGGAACTGTACCAATATCGAAACCGCCTTATCGTATGGCACCTTTATAACTAAGGCAATTAAAAGTTCAATTACAAGATTTATTAGACAAGGGTTTTATTAGACCAAGTGTATCCTCTTGGGGTGCTCCGGTGTTATTTGTCAAAAATAAGGATGGGACTATGAGGTTATGTATAGATTATCGTGAACTAAATAAGGTGACCATTAAGAATAAATACCCCTTACCTCGTATAGATGATTTATTTGACCAACTTCAAGGTGCGCAAGTATTTTCATAGATTGACCTTAGGTCAGGCTATCACCAATTGAAGATTAAGGAGGATGATATTTCGAAATCAACTTTTCGTACTAGATATGGTCACTATGAATTTCTTGTGATGACATTTGGACTGACTAATGCACCAGCCGCTTTTATGGATATGATTAATAGGGTGTTTAGGAAGTATTTGGATCAGTGTGTGGTTGTTTTCATTGATGACATCTTAATTTATTCAAAGAGTATTGAAGAACACGAAAAGAATTTAGAGATAGTCTTGCAAATCCTTAGGAAGGAGAAATTATATGCAAAATTAAAGAAGTGTGAGTTTTGGTTGCCTAGTGTCTCTTTCCTAGGACATGTCATTTCTAAGGAGGGAGTGTCGGTTGACCCTCAAAAGATCAAGGCTATAGTAAATTGGCCTAGACTAACTAATGTGACAGAGATTCATAGTTTTCTTGGATTAGCAGGTTATTATCGAAGATTTGTTGAAGGATTTTCTAGTATTGCCAAACCTCTACCTAGGTTAACCCAAAAGAAGGTGAGATATGAATGGTCTGAGGAAGTTGAGAATAGTTTTCAAGAACTTAAGAATCGATTAGTAACTGCCCCAATTTTAACTATTCCTTCTGGGATAGGGGGATTTGTGATTTATAGTGATGCTTCTAAAAATAGTTTGGGATGTGTGCTAATGCAAAATGGAAAAGTAGTAGCTTATGCCTCGAGATAGTTGAAAACCCACGAGCAGAATTATCCAACCCATGACCTTGAATTAGCAGCTGTAATTTTTTCTCTTAAGATTTGGAGACACTATTTGTATGGTGAGACTTGTGAGATTTATACCAATCATAAGAGTTTGAAGTATATATTTACTCAGAAATAATTGAACATGAGACAAAGTAGGTGGTTAGAATTATTGAAGGATTATGATGTAAATATTCACTATCACCCGGGGAAAGCTAATGTAGTTGCTGACGCTTTAAGTAGGAAGTCTACACCAAATTTAGCGTGTCTTATTACAAGCCAGGAAGCACTGTTGAAGGATTTGAGAAGTATGGAAATAAATGTACATATTTATAGTAAAGGAGGAATAATCGCAAATTCACAAGTATAACCCATGTTGATGGAAATGATCAAAATTACACAAATAAATGACCCGCAACTAAAGAAGATTAGAGAAGAAGTTATTGAAGGGAAGACGATTAAATTTGGGATACGAGATGATATATTGAGGTTTGGAAGTAGACTGTGCGTGCCAGCTGATGCCCAACTAAAGAGGCAAATTTTGGAGGAAAGTCATTACTCGAAATTCACATTTCATCCCGGATGTACAAACATGTATAGAGATCTTCAAGAAGCATTTTGGTGGAATAACATGAAAAGGGATATAACGGAATTCGTATCTCAGTTTTTGGTTTGTCAACAAGTAAAAGCTGAACATCAGAAACCATCAGGATTACTGCAACACCTACCTATCCCTGAGTGGAAATGGGAACATATTACTATGGATTTTGTGACAGGTTTACCGAGGATTTCAAATGGTAATGATTATATTTGGGTGATTATTGATAGGCTAACTAAATTTGTTCATTTTCTTTCCATTAAGATTATCCATCCTTTGGAAAAGTTAGCTAAGTTGTATGTGCGGGAAATTATTAGACTTCATGGAACCCCAGTTTCAATTATTTCGAATCGTGACCCTAGATTTCTGTCTCGATTCTGGAAAAGCCTATAAGCATCCATGGGAACAAAATTTAATTTCATCACCGCTTTTCACCCTCAAATGGATGGCTAATCTGAGAGAACCATTCAAACTTTAGAGGATATGCTTAGGACATGTGTACTTGATTTGAAAGGAAATTGGGATGACCATTTAGCGTTAGTGGATTTTTCATATAATAACAGTTATTAAGCAAGTATTCAAATGGCTCCATACGAGGCACTTTATGGTAGAAGGTGTTGTTCCCCTGCATGTTGGGTAGAAGTTGGATAAAGAAAATTATTAGGACCAGAATTGATCTAGATCACAACAGAGAAAGTGAAATTGATACAAGACTGACTTTGAACTGCTCAAAGCTGTCAAAAGAGTTATGTTGACAATCATCGATGAGAGTCGAAATTCCAAAAAGGAGATTATGTGTTCTTGGGAGTATCACCAGCAAAGGGCATAATTCGATTTGGAAAGAAAGGGAAATTGAGCCCAAGATACATAGGACCTTTTGAAATCCTTGAAAGGATAGGAGCTGTTTCATATAGAATAGCCTTACCTCCTGAACTCTCTAGGGTAAATAATGTGTTTCATGTGTCAATGATGAAGAAATAAGTACCTGATCCAGCGCATATCCTAAGTCACGAACCTCTTCAAGTTAGAGAAGATTTATCATACATTGAGCATCCAGTAGAGATTTTGGACCATAAGGATAAAATATTTTATGAACCAAGGTAATTCCATTGGTCAAAGTGCTATGGCGTAATCATTCCATTGAAGAAGCAACCTGGGAGCGGGAAGATGAAATAAAGGAGATATATCCCTTCTTGTTTGAGAATTAATGTAAGTAAAGTTTGGGGACCAAACTTTTTATAAGGAGGGTAGGATGTAATGAACCCACTTTTATATAGAGTTTAAATGTTATATGTGATATGAATAATGTTAATTTATTATATTAGTTTAAACCTACCTTCAGAAATCATGAAATGTCGAATTAATACAAACATAAAATTTTATTATTTTCGGTAGGAATGTTCAGGTTGGAAACTTGTTTTGACTATTATAATATAACAATTGACTTTAGGTGAAAACAATAAAGTTGTATATATATGAATTAGGTTTGTATCACAACAAACGGTGTGTTAAACAGAGGTCCGAGCAAGAAGTTATGCCGAAATTACGAAATAAGGGCAAATTTGTCCATCCTTTAAGTTGTATTTTGTCCTATTACTACACCATGTGTAATACTTTGATTGGACCAAGGGAAGGTGACTTTGGACGACTTAAACACTTTTAAATAACCTCCTTATTCATCATAATGGATTAAATAAATGTTTTATAGCATATCCTAAGCTAAATGATAAGTTTTAGGGTAAAAAATGAAATTTTATGAAACTTTAGGGACTTAATTTTTAAATAAAGAAAATTTCAAGGACTAAAATGAAAATATATAAAGGACCGTTTTGCAAATAAAATATTTTCAAGGACCTCTAACAAATATTAAAAATATATGGTGTAAAATTACTAAAATACCCTTCAGGTGTAAAATGACCCTTATGCCCTTAATAACTTTCCACCTCGTGCTTTCGTTTGAACATATCCACTACACACGTGTCACCTCTATCGGAAAGGATAAGACTCATGTCATTCCTTTAGAAAAGGTAGAACACGTGTCATCGTTTGGTAAACCAAGACTGAAAGGCTTATCCGTTGCACGAGATGAGAACGACGACTCACCAAAGTGAAACCTCATCACCTAAGACACGTGTCAACACCTAAATAACTTTGGGAAACTATAAATAAGGCCTTAGGTTCATTTCCCATACGAAATTCATTCCAAAGATAAGAGATAAATAGTGAGATAAAGTGCAGGGAAGGTTTAAGAAGAAGTTTCGTCTCAAGAATTAACGAGCGATCCAAGACTCTATTTCTGTAACTTCAGATTTCTGTTCTAGGTGAGTACTCTGTGACATTCCTTGTGTATTTTTATTATATGATATTATGCAAAGTACATATATTTTGTGAAATGGTTTTATCCTCAAAACACATCTGATACCGATGATTCCGTCGTTTGTTATATGCGTATATCTCTCGATATATACATCTGATTTGAATTATGAAATTATTGATTTGGCCTATGGAAACTCTCTTTCTATGTTGCCCTTGACTACCGGGTGGAAATATTTGGGTGGTACCTTCCCGGCTGGTTTATCGCTGGTGTGCCCTAAATAAGGCGTTGTTTCAGATATCATGATTTTTCTGTCCGTGTTGTTGCCAGGTGGAAACATTTGGTAACACTATCTGTTTATCTGGGTATTAGAGCGTACATGGCCATCAAAATAAATTGAACACTTGACATATTGCTTAAACTGTTTTATCTGTTATGTTCTGAAACTGATTATTTTGAAAACATATGCTGTCAATTTAACTTATATATTTGACTGCAAATTCCTATCCATATATGTATATGCCATTTGTTGGAAATTGAATAGGTATAAATTTTCTGAAAAACCATGGAATGTCTAGAGATTAATTCTCACTCGGCTTCTAGCTGATGTTGTATAACTAACCATTTTTCAGGAAATAAGTAAGCTCACGGAGGGAACATAAAAGGACTATGGAAGATCCAGCTTTTAGACCTCTTTCGTTAATTTAAGTAAAAAGTTTATTATATCATATAGAGCATGTTTGGCTCTCTTGTAATAAGTTTTTAAAGTTGTCTTAAAGTTTGTAATTAATCGTTACTTGTAATATAAATGAAGTTTCCTTTTAGAATGCTCTGATGACGTAATTCCTTTACTTTCAGTATTTTACGATTCATAACCATGTAATTGTATTCTGTTGCAGTTATTTAAGGAAACAATTTAATTCAGAATATTTGTTGCCTTGGTGGCATGTCAAGACACTTGTTCCCCACTACTATTTTGGGACGGGGTCGTGACAATATATATATACACACACACGAGAAAGAAGAGATGATAGGAAACGGGTCAGAGCCTGAGTGTGAAATAGCTTAAAATTAGTTTAGCTAGTATATAAAATTCTCACGAGTTGATATTACATACATGTTAGTGCCTCGACACTCACTTGAGAATTCTCACCTCTCAACTAGTGTGCACGCCTAACGTACTACTGAATTACACTAGATGAAGCTAACCCCATTCACTAGACACTTAATTTGTTTAATATTAATTATTCAATTTTATCTACTTACAAGCATAGTAGATCAATTACAGGTATATATATATATATATATATATATATATATATATATCACTCATATAATATATATACTAATCAGGCACTCTGCATAAAATCTATGGTGCTGGCATACTCTATTATCAACTCCTTGTATCTCTCGTACAAAAGGGAAATACTAGTTCGGAATCACTCTCGAACTGTATTATCACAAAACACACATATTGGAGGCGAAGCACAGTTCCCAATCACTAAGTGATCAGTACATACCCTCACGTCTCTTTGGACCGTCTGACTATCATTCTCGGATAGCTTGTACCAAGGATACTATGTTCTAGGGTACAAGTCAATATCCTGCGTAAAGGTCACGTCAAGATAAGACTGTCCCGCGCAGAAACCTTTGTGATTTCAAGTAGCGCGGGTATGATTACACACAAATATATATATATATATATATATATATATATATATATATATATATATATATATATTGACATTATTCAGATAGGTACACCCACTACCCATAACATATTCTAACCATACGTGTCACATAGCACTCTAGTCCTACGTAAAATCAATTCACCCTTTAATATTCTCAATTAACGCAAGTTCTCAATTACTTCTCGACCCCCAAAGTGTATCCTAACATAATGTCAGTAGGTGCATTCTCTATAACACACTAACATAAGTTGTCATTAACTTGCACAATTACCAATCTATCACACACGATCCTAACCCATTTTATACCCTCGTAACCCTACCATTAATTCTCACATAAAGTCTCACTACCCGTACCCTAACCACAAACCTATTGGTCCTTACTACGTCCCATTAGGGTATACAAATTATGTAAGGGTTCCCACAAAGTAGCGTTGGGTTATTCATTAAAAAGGGGACAAGTTTCAAATTCCAGAAGGGTCGATCGATCGAATAAGTCGATCGATCTACATTCAAGGTCGATCGATCAATCGATCAGTTATTGCCCAGATTCTGCAAATTTAATCCTACGGGTTTTAATCAAATTTAACCTCAAACCCTTTATTAAATCAGCCCAATCTTCGAACCAAACATCACAAACATTGTAGTAATAGACATGAACTATTTCTAATATAAAAACAACAATAATCCTTAACGAATCATCATTCACTGGGGGCAATTCAAGATTATTAATTCAAACCCTAATTTTGCATGATTCTCCGAGCACTCCAATATTTTTCCAGATTTCTCCTCTAATCTCATTACAAATTTGTGGGTTATACTCTACACCTGATATGGAATTCAACCTACATAAATTCTCCTTAAACATGCGAATTTATCCTTCCAAAACATAAAAATCTTCATGAAAATATGCGATTATTCTTTCGACTCTACCATGGACGCATTACTAACTCAATAACATCAAGATATATACTTGCCTCAAGAATATAATTCTAAATCTCTGAGATTTGATGATGTGGTTGTGTTATCCTTCCTCCGATCGATACTCCGACGGTGTTTGTGGTGAAAATGGTGCATCTATGGTGGCTCCAGCCTTGGCGAGATCCTCACCTTACTCCTCTAATGGACTCTATGAAATATGCAGGTTCTAACACTAGGAGATAACCTCTAACACCTAATATACTTATCTAATTTTCGTAGGTAATTAAATCCCAAAAATAAAACTTACCAAAATGCCCTCTCGGGATGCCGTTTTGGCCTAAAATCGTCCCGAGACCAAAACTAAACCCTCGGGTAAACTTTTTTGACTATCTCGGCCCTTCCGGACACATTGACGCACTCGAAATGACGATACGGGGGACTTAGAATTAATTCATCTTTTATTTCATTAAATTAGTCCCGACACGACTGACACGCGCATCCCGTCTTAATTTCCATAATTGTCGTATTTTTCACTCATGACAACTTTAATATTTTTCTTATCAACATATATTACTTTACTCATTACGTAATATTCAACATAATTATCACCAATAAATACTAACTCTCATCGTACTAGTTTTATTTAATTAAATCCGAAATAAAAATAAATTTACTCCATTTAAACCATAATTAAAATAATATATGTTCAAAAATATGGGGTATTATAGCAATGAAGGAATAATTCCCAATATGCAACCTACCCAATTATAGGTTGGGAATAAATGGTGAAGGTAAAGTACCTCTTAAGACAATTAGACATTCCCCCCTGATCCCAAGGTTGAAGATATTATTCACCATAACATGGATTGCAAATGATATGATTGGCTTGCTAGAGCGTAGTGTAGCACAAATATCATGCATCATCTTATTAATTCATTTATTTGGAAATTCGCTGATGTGATGTGGCCAAAATTTGTAGATAATATATGTAATGTCCGTTTTAGTATAACCACTAATGGTTATAATCCATACGGGAATCTCAGCTCCAGTTAAAGTTGTTGGCCAACTTCCAAATAAGGCTCGATCACTATAGCCCTAATAGCACATATTTTGTACCTCCCGCCGCAGAAGTCTTACTATAGCAAGTGATGTCATCTTACATCCGCGATCCTATTTCCTATAGGTAATACAAAAATTCTTACATCCCTACCACAACCCTGCACATATAGGCTGCGACCCCTTATAAGCTACATGCCGCAGACCTTGCCTGTCCATTCAGGTGGCCGTAGCATTTTCCCATCACAGCAATAGTGCAGAGCATACATCTCCTATATAGAGAGGTCCATACCTCAAGATAGGGTATCCGGGTTCATTTCCTACATCAGTATCAATCTTGTAGCTGATTACTCTCTATAGTCCACTAAGGATATCTTGGGGGCTACTGGCAGGAGCATCGCAGTCATCTCTCTGGCACACCGAAATCCTCATAAACACATATTCTCTTCTATTCCCATGCTTGTACTCCTCTTTAGGACTAATTACTATGTACCAAAATGACATTTATAATGAGAGTGTGGAACCAAAGTTGATGTAGGCTCATTTTTATAGAAGAACCATTCTATATCTTGTCTTTTATCTCTCTTTACTTGCTCTATTTGCTTATTATGCATGTTACACTTGATTTTCTAGTACGAGAACGACTAGTGGATGATTTCTCGTATCATCAAGACCCCTCCTCATAGCAAGCTTATTTACCACTCTCAACACTTTATCAGTTATAGGGTCACAACTCAATAATGATATTTCACATTGTACTCCTACCCGGCGACAGTCAAATAAGACGAACCTATACATCATTGGACCCATTCTCTCAATATTATTGGGAGGTCGTACCTCACTAGGTGTCAACTACTCGTACCAATATAAACACAAAACTCCCGTCCTGAGAGATACCATATGAACATCTGACCACTCTTGTCAGGTCTTGAAATCTCGAGTTCTGGCGACATAACTCTTACGATAGTCAAAGGCCACCTAAGACCGTCTGTGGTTATTCCACTATAGTCATTGGACTCTAACTCGACCAATCCAAAATTTTGATTATCCGCTTCCCTCTAAACAACCAGAGGGAGAATAATTAAGGTTTTTCCACATAAAACCTCAATAAGTAGTTTGTCCACAATAAACAGGTGTGAGTTCTTACACACAACTCTACCATTTGGTAATATTCTCTTCCAATTACCGTAATATACTTCACTTACTAGATATATCCATTGTTAAAATGAAATGATCACAATGAGTCAAAAATTTCTTTTATATAGTTCCACTAGTCATTAATCACCTTCTACCTACTTCTCGGGCTATTGGTGATGCAACTCAAAACAAAACGTCATCCCATTAGTTCCTAAAATCCCGTATTGAAGGTGGGGTTTAAGGATCTCATCCTAGTTCAGACGACTTATCGGCGTGATCCTTCTTTTCAAAAATGGACTGGGGCATACTGGCTAATAGTGTAAATCACCCAAAAGAATAACAATTACTTTCTTTTAGGTCAACTTGTTACACACATTTGAAGGAACTCGTGACCTTATCTTATGGTTGGCAACCCATCAAAGAAATTTACCAAATTGACTTCCCTCTTCCATTACAGGAATCGCCGGCTTGCTACAAAATTCTTTGGCTGATCCTCTTGCTCCAACCGATCTCTATCTATGAGTGGTGCATGCGGAGACTACTCACTATGTCCCACTCAACATCGACCTCCACTTCTAACGTCTCATATTAAGTGATACTTAATACTCCCCTTATTTCCTCGGCGTATACCGAAAGTGTTGACCCGCGCACTTTGCTCCACGATGTGCACTTCTGGACTTTTTATACCTTACCAACACTATCATTCTATCTACGCGCAAGTCGCTCTCAACATTTGACTAGGTAAAACTCCCCTTCAAGTGTTTTCCATAATAGTTAAATTTTACTCTTCTCAAGGACTACCCTTTTTTAAATGGATTTCTACATCCTTTCAACCAAATTTCGGGTGTGCTACTCTAATCGTACACGTATATATGGATTATCATCCTTATCACACGATGATTAATCCACTTTACCATTTCTACTTCGTTATAATATTCCCTCGGGCATATATTTCAAACATTTATTCTTATGTCCTTGTAACCCAAACGATTTTGACATTAGCTAACCAGGATGCCCACACACCCCATAAACCTTGTATACTGGCGTAAACATCCCATACTCTTCACACATAACACTCAATTACTTATAACCCCTGTATTCATAACGCGTCTATAACACTTGGGTATTCTCAATCATGCCAGAGTAACATTGTTCCACCCTTCAACTCGTAGTGATAAAACAAAATTTTCAATGCTTCCTTTCCACACAACCGGGTCCACTTCCCTTAAATAGTAATTTAACTTTCAACTTATAGTTATAACTACATCCTTCTATAATGATCGAGGTACCGAACTCATGGACTATGGACCAAACACCTCCCTACGTCCAACCTTACGCTAAGTTTCATGCGTGGGATGTCTTGTAAAGAGAAATCCAAATAAGGAACCCCCCCGATACACTACTACCTAGAATTGTCGGTTATTAAAATCCATTAGGACCTTCTCCCATAACATGTACCCTTACATTCCCATCTCTTGACATAAAAGCTATATCTCCGCCTGCAATTATACTGAAACAAAGAATTTTTTGCCAAGTGCACTATCGCTCAGCATTGGTGGTAATCACATCCCATAAACCTTCCACACATATGATCGGGACTTTCGAAATCATGTCCCCAGACATATAAATATAAGTCTGAACTCCCACATCTCTAAAGGAGTGATATAACAATGCGCTCTTCCTATCACAAAGTCCTGAGTGCTAAACATAATAACGAGCTAAATCTTTTTGCTTAATAGTATGCCCAATACACACCAAATCATATCAATAAAGTCCCTACACACATCGGGGTCGAATATCTTGATACCACTATACCCTTTGAAGTATCCATAATATATGATATAAATGTGAGCCCGACCCTCTTGTAGGAGAGGCTTCGCCAGAACAAAACATCCTGCACTAGAGAAGCAACCCCGATAGACTTGCGATATCTTCCCACTATCGATCTAATTATTACTATAAAACCATAATTAGGATAATATCATACTCGTATAACGCATAACTAAAAATAGAAATCTCAATTAGGTATTGACCATTATCAATACACCCATTCATCCTTCGCGGATAATACTAAAGATAACCCTACTATACCAGCGAAAATATTCACATAAGAATAACATTATCCACATACGCACTAAACTCATCTCATGTGTGAATCTAGCAATAATCAAAATATAGTGACTCGCTCGTGTCACATAAAACACGCCTCATCATCCAAGGATAAAACGCATACTTCTACCTTTCCAATCGCCCTTGCTGCTCAAATGGTTTTCGGTACATAACACGCCTGTCCGAACCAAACCGAAAACTACATTAACCATTGCCCTTGCTAGGCACCATACCTTTGTCCCTTTACTCTCTTCGAGAAAAATTAACGCATGTGGTTTTTCTCTCCACAAAATACCTCTACACATAATCCACGTATCTCCATCCCTACTGACCATATTAGGGTTGTCCTTATCTTGGACTTTGGTAGGCTCGATCCTGATGTCTACTCCCATTTTTCCTTAGCCTTGTTAGCCCTAAGGAACATATTATTGGCTTGGACAGACCTTACTGAATTTAGCATCGTTTTTTAAGATTTTAGCTATTCGAATCATTTAAATGGGTCCCCTGATGGGTCTCCCCCTTGCGGTGTTTTACTAACAAAGTTCCATCCAGTCTTACTCTCCGAATAAATCTTTCGATTCTTTTAGCTCCGTTCACAAAGAAGCACTAACATCTCTACTGACAATGCTTGACATTGTCATCATATAGATCGACTATCTAGCAGAATTCCCTTTAAGTGTTGTTAACTTTTTTTATGAGTCGATTTCCCACTTGAAATCCTCTTCTTTATTTGTACATACTTCATCCAACACAAAATTCGCTAACTAAATGAATTCATTTTCACACATAGACCTCTATCCGACCTTCCTGTGATGAGTTCAGAACAACATTCAGATCTTATCCTGAACATCTGATGAAGGAACTTTTGGTCAACCGTAAACCGTACCTAAGATCCTTCCATTGACACAACATTCCACTTCTAAATGTGATGTTTGACTCTCACCATTGTAAATTTTCTCCGACGAATCAAGAAAAAGTTTATGCCAAATTTTCACTTCTAGTTAACCACACTCCACCATATGCCCAAGCCTTTGAAAAATTTTCATCCTTTGGCTAACACACACAATCTCCACATTTCTAGAATTTCCACTTATGGTTCTCTTCAATGTTTAGTCCGACTCTCTTTTAATCCAAATACGTTGGGTGAGTCTAATTTGGCACCACTTTTTACTATAGCGGTACTTGAAAATCATATATCGCGCCTTAGATGTCTTTACAGTCCTATCTTCCCATGCCATAATAGGGGTGACCTCGACTACTGTCATCATCCTCAAATATATTCTACAACCTCAATTTAGCCCTGCCTCCTACAGTCGGCCCAACGGCACTCGCTATCATATTTTATTGTTCAAACACGATCGAACGCAAATAAGATTTACTAACATATACGTTATAGAAGGAGAACGAAATCTCACCATAGAAATCAACAATCCTAAACATGGGGCTCTATATCAAAGAAAGCAACATTGGAAGCATAATAATCCGCATAAATCCTAAGGACTCTAAAACCTGATGCTCTGATACCACCTGTGACACCCCGCCTAATTAAATACCGGGTGATCAGTCCTTTATTAAATGAAATCAAACTGTCGGGTTGGTTCATTCTCAGCATCACTGTCGAAAATAAAAAAAAATTCCTTTATTAATCACCTAATAAATAATTAAGCTAAGTGTAAAAACATTTCATTTTATAGAATAGGTCCCATTGTTCTAATTTAATGTAGGAAACCATTTTCATGAACAAAGATAATAATATTAAATACCAAACCATCCGAGTGGAATAAACAAGTTAGATTAATCCATCCAAATAAAGTATCCCAAATTGAAGGATATTGAATTAATTAAAACAATCCCAACTAAAACTGAATTCTTAAATAAAAAAGAGTACAAGTCTCGCTGAAATAAATAAAACTGGAAATGGGCGACACATACCCCATCTAAAATAACTAAGCGAAGAGATGAGATGTCAATGGTGAAATCGTCTAATGCAAAGACCTGCAACTCCCACACTAGCTGCAACACGTCAGCAGTCCACATATCTATGTCTGACGTCCCTGTGGCTGGGCACCCATAATACATACATACATACATACATACATATACATACATACATACATACATATATATATATATATATATATATATATATATATATATATACAAGATAAAGAAGAGATGATAGGAAATGGGTCAAAGCCCGAGTGTGAAATAGTTAAAATTAGTTTAGCAAGTATATAAATTGCTCACCAACTGATATTACATACAAGTTAGTGCCACGACACTCACTTGAGAATTCTCACCTCTCAACTAATGTGCAAACCTAACATACTACTGAATTATACTAGATGAAGCTAACCCAATTCACTAGTTTAACCCAATCTCCCCTTATCAATTCTAATTCATGTGATCGCATAACTATAATTTATATATGATAACTTTTCTTATGAATTCACCAAGGCGTCTATGTACATCATAATATAGATTTAAGTTCCAAGACACTTAATTTTTTTAATGTTAATTATTCAATTTTATCTACTTACAAGCATAGTAGATGAATTAAAGGTATATATACATTCATCACTCATATAATATATATACTAATCGGGCACCCCGCATAAAATCTATGGTGCTGGCATACTCTACTATCAAGTCCCCATATCTCTCGTACAAAAGGGAAATACTAGTTTGGACTCACTCTCGAACTGTATTAACACTAAAGACACATATTGGAGGAGAAGCTTAGTTTTCAGTCACTAAGAGGTCAGCACTTACCCTCACGTCTCTTAGAAACATTTGACTATCATTATCGAATAGCCTGTACGAAGGATCCTATGTTCTAGGGTATAAGTAAAATCCCTCATAAAGGTCACATAGAGAAAAGACTGTCTCAGGGAGAAAACCTTCGTGATAACAAGTAGTGCAGGTATAATTACACATTAATATTCACACACACACACACACACACACACACACACACACATATATATATATATATATATATATATATATATATATATATATATATATATATATATATATATATACACACACACACATGCAATCATATATATATATTTACATTATTCAGATAGGTACACCCATGACCCGTAACATATTCTAACCATACGTGGCATGTAGCTCTCTAGTCTTACGTAAAATCATTTCACCCTTTAATATTCTCAATTAACGCAAGTTCTCAATTACTTCTCGACCCATGAAGTGTATCCTAACATAATATTAATTGGTGTATTATCTATCACACAATGTCATAAGTCGTCATTAACTTGCACAACGCCCAATCTATCACACACACGATCATAACCCAATATATACCCTCGTAACCCTATCGTTAATTCTCACATAAATTTGCACTACCCGTACCCTAACCACAAACCTATTGGTCCTTACAAAATCCTATTAGGGTAAATAAATTATGTAAGGGTTCCCACAAAGTGGCGTTGGGTTAATCATTAAAAAAGGGAAAAGTTTCAAATTCCAGAAGGGGTCGATCGATCGAAGGGAAGGGTCGATCGATCTAATAAGTCGATCGATCGACTTTCAAGGTCAATCGATCAGATATTGCCCAAATTCTGCAAATTTAATCCTACGGGTTTCAATCAAATTTAACCCCAAACCCTCTATTAAAGCAACCTAATCTCCCAACCAAACATCACAAACATTGTAGTAATAAGCATGAACTATTTCTAATGCAAAAACTATAATAAATTCTTAAGGAATCATCATTCAATGGGGCAATTCAAGATTATTAATTGAAACCCTAATTCTGCATGATTCTCCAAGCAATCCAATATTTTTCCAGATTTCTTCCTCTAATCTCATTACAAATTTTTGATTTATACTCTACACTTGATAAGGAATTCAGCCTACATAAATTCTCCTTAAATATGCGAATTTATCCTTCCAAAACATAAAAATCTTCATGAAAACATACGATTATTCTTTCTACTCGAACATGGATGCATTATCAACTCAAGAATAACAAGATAGATACTTTCCTCAAGAATATAAGTCTGAATCTCTGAGATTTGATGATGTGATTGTGTTCTACACTCCAATGATGTTTATGGTGAAAACGGTGCAGTTGTAACATCCCGCCTAATTAAATACTAGGTGGCCAGTCCCATACCAAATTAAAACAAAATATACAGTTGGGTCATTCTTAGCATCACTATCGAAAACATTTACATATCACCCAATACCCAATTAAGCTGGTGTTAAAAACTTTCCAAATTTGAATTCAATAAAATTCATTTTTAGTCTACGAATAACACTGCACATTTTATTCTACCACAATGATAACTGAATAGATAAAACAAAAGAATTTAGATGCAATTGGAATGGACATTCCCAAGTAATAATCCAGTACAGTAATACCAACAATAACAAAGGTATTAAAATGACACGAGTACAAGACTATATGACTTAGATAGAAAGGAGATAACCGAATTCCTCTGGGAGACATGCCCTAAATAAAAGAACACTACATAATGTGAATCAAATGAAGATAGGCGTCTAATCAATTCTCCATAGCTCGTCATAATCCTCTAAGTTTGGCATCACCTGATATGGAAGGTACAATAGAAAAGAGAATATGCAAGGAAACGGGTCAGAGCCCGATGTAAAAATAGTTTTGAAAACAACAAGTATTTAACAAGTGCAATAAAGCATTTATTATGTACATGTTAGTATCCAGACTCTCACTTGATATTCTCACCTCTCATCTAGAGTGCACGCTTAACGTTTCCTATTAACCTCCTAGTTAATGGTTCCTCCTAACTAGTTTCCATAATATGATTCTATCCCATATTATAACCCCGTATGTCGCATACCATACGTAGTATAATCATTCATATACGTTTCCCATTAATATGAATTAAGATTTTCCAATAAATATTCATTAACTTAATTCAATTCTTTTTCTCTATTCACCGTCATCTACAATTATCACACAGAAAATTGATCTAACAACTATATATACATTCATTTAATTCATTATATATATACATATATAATACGGCACCCAGAGACACAGCTGCGGTGCATGCATTACTCTTCTATCATGTTCCAGTATCGCTGGTCACCAAATAGGGAACTAAAGGTTCGGTAAGGATTCCTCGAACCACAAACATACACACACAAATTGGAGGCGAACATAGTTCTCATACCCACGGGTCACGCAAATACCTACGTTCCCATAGTCAACAGACTTATCAACTCACCGATAAGTCTTTCATAGACCTATGTTCTTGAGCGACAAATAAAAAATCCCATTGATTCATCAGGATATAACTTCCCTCACGCGAAAACTCCCATCGATAGCAAGTAAGATAGGTATGTTATACATACAAATCATCAATTAATCAATTAGGCATTATCATCTACCTATAGATATAATATCAACAAGGTAATCACACTACCCTAAGATAATTTCCATACGTAGCATTATATCTCTTTAAATCCTACGTATTAAATTATTATGACTTTACATCTTAAATTTAATTATCATAATTCTCATCAATTAAATCCCAATCATATTAATTCGATTCTTATCTAGGGCTTACTGATCTTCCCTAAGTCCCATTATATCCAAGGTACATTCTTTCTATACCAAAATATGTAAAGTATAAATTCTCACATACTTTTCCCAAAATTCTTTCCTATATGAGTTTACTATTTGGTAGTTTCTCTCACTCCAATAAACCGACAAACTCAGAACTGGACTCTAAGAAAATTCCTAGAAATTCACCTTGTCATTTGAACCTTGAATGACATGTCATTCGAACCAGAACGACATGTCGTTCGAACCACTTCCAATTTCATTTGAACCAATTCCAATGTCGTTCGAACGACTTCGCGCGAGATCCCCATCTCGTTTGAAGCACTTCGCACGACTTCGCGCGAGACCTACTGTTTCGTCTTCTTCACCAAATTTCAGTATTTTTCATAATTTTTAAACCTAAAAACCTCTAAGATTCAATACCCAACATCTCATCATCAATATCCATCAACACCTAACAGGTTATAAATCATTCCTAACCTCCTAGGATCATTAATTTGTCATAAATCATCATAATTATATAAAATCCCCAAATCAATTTATATGAACCCTAGTTTCCAAATTTTCAATTAAAGAACCTAATCAACCCAGATTAGTTCATCAATATATAATTCAATTTTGTGATTAACCCTCTACATACATGAAGGAATTTCAACCACTAATTAACCCAGTCATTAATCATAATTTAAATCTCCAATCTTTCACCCAATTAACATGTCAATCATGATTAATTTCACCTATTCTAACATGGACATTATACTAACTAGATTTCAATAATCAAATACTTTCCTCTAATGAAGGTCTGATCCTTTGGTGTTTTCTAACACAGGTGGTTCTCCCCTTCTACGATCAACTTCAAGTGGTGGTTGGTGGTGGTGACCTTTGGCCCTTGGTTCTCCTCCTTTCCAAGCAATCTTCTCTTCTCCCAAGCACCCTTTCACTCTCTCTCAAAAGGTGACCTCTCAATTTTTGTGTAGAAGAGAAAATTAACCTACATACAACTAATCTCCAAATATGTATAATAAGACAAAATCCAAAATCACTATTCACCCCCTGTAAAAATGACAAAAATGCCACTTTGGGTGACTTTTCATTTCCAAATGACCCGAGGCCCAAAACCAACATCCAAATAGACTTTTCTGACTATTTCAACCTTTTCGAACGCAACGATGCACTCGAAATGACTATAAGGTTGATAAAAAAAATCTCCTTTTTAATCTAAGAAATTTGTCCCGACACGTCCCATACCGCGTTCGACTAAAAATTCAAATTTTCGAATTAATAACTCAGAGTATAACAATAACATCAAAATCATATATGACCTAAATATCTTTAAGTAATATACATAATCATTCATTTTAATATCCACAAATCGAATTTAAACCCAATGAATTAATTTATAATACAATCCAATTGATCCATTAATTTATAATATAATCCAATTTAAAAGTCATTAAAATTATGGGGTATTACAGCAGCTATGGTGGCTCTAGCCTTGGGGAGCTCCTCACCTTCCTCATCTAATGGCCTCTTTGAAATATTAAAGTTCTAACCCTAGGAGACAACCTCTAACACCTGATATACTTCTCTAATTTTCGTAGGTAATTAAATCCCAAAAATAGAAATTACCAAAATTCCCTCCCGGGATGCTAGTTAGGCCTAAAATTGTCTTGAGACCCAAAATAAACTCCTGGGTACACTTTTCTGACTATCTAGGCCCTCTCGAACACATTGGCGCACTTGAAATGACCATACGGGCGACATAAATTTAATTCAACTTTTATTTCATTAAATTTGTCAGACACGACTGACACGAGCATCGTGTCTTAATTTCCATAATTGTCATATTTTTCACTAACGAAAACTTTAATATTTTTTTATCAACATATATTACTTTATTCACTAAGTAATATTCAATGTAATTATCACCAATAAATACTAACTCCCATCACGCTAGTAATTATTTAATTAAATTCGAATTAGAAACAAAATTACTCCAGTTAAATTAATTAATCCCAACCCCATAATTAAAATAAAATATGTTAAAAAATATGGGGTATTACAGCAATGAAGGAACAATTCCGAGTATGAAACCTACCCAATTATAGGTTGGGAATAAATGGGTAAGGTAAAGTACCTCTTAAGACAATTATACATTCCCCCTCTGATCCCAAGGTTGAAGAGATTATTCACCATATCATGGATTACAAATGATATGAATTGACATGCTAGAGCGTAGTGTAGCACCAATATCATGCATAATCTTATTAATTCATCTATTTAGAAATCTATCGATGTGATGTGGCCAAACTTTGCAGCTAAAAAATGTAATGTCCGTTTTAGTATAGCCACTGATAGTTTCAATCCATATGGGAATCTCAGCTCCAGTTAAATTTGTTGGCCAATCACTATTTGTCCTCTTAATATGGGGTTGTCTTTATGCATGAATAAGGAGTTTTCAATTTCGTCAATTTTAATATCCAGGCCGAATGCTCCGAGCAAAGACATTGACACTTACCTGGACCCTTTGATAGATGAGTTAAAGGAATTATGATTTCGAGGTGTAAAGGCGTACGACTCATATACAAAAACTAAGTTTTCATTGAGTGAGATGTTGTGTTGGGAAATCCATCATTATCCTGGATATGGAACTTTATCGCGTTGCAGGGTTCATGCTTATAAGGTGTGCCCAGTTTGTGTAGAAGAAGTAGACTCTAAATGACTTACGAGTAGTAGGAAAATATGTTATCATGGTCATAGAATGTTCCTTCCTTGTGATCTTAAGTTTAGGGAGGACAAAAGTAATTTAAATAACAGCGTTGAACATTGTAAAGCTCCACAAAGGTTATCTGGTTCGTAGGTTGAGAGTAAGGATGAATCCGTCAAGATGAAAAGTAGTAGACAAAATTTTGAAATAAAAAGAAAACATAAAGGAGATAAGAATGTCATTAGTGACGTTACCACTCCATGGTATCGAAGGTCTATTTTATTTGACTTTCCTTATTAGAAAGATCACAATGTTCTTCATAATTTGGATGTTATGCGCATCAAGAAGAATGTCATCGATCATCATTTATCCATTATTCTAGACGTCAAAGACAAAACCAAAGATAGCGAAAAGGAATGTAAAGATATTGAGACCATGGGGATCAAGAAGAAGATGTGCATGGCAATAGACGAAAGTTCGGGAAAAACTGGGAAACCCAAGGCTGCATTCACATTAAACAAAAAAGAAAGGGGATGGTTCTTTCGTGCATTGAAGGATCTAAATCTTCCATTAGGGTTTTCTTTTAACTTGAGTAATTGTGTGAGTTTACAAGCACATGGATTGAAGGGTCTCAAGTCACATGACTATCATGTAATTATGTAATATTTGTTGCCATTGCTGCTTAAAAATGCTTATCCAAAACACAAACACTTGCGAATAGTCATTCAACGATTAAGCTTATTTTTCAATGAGTTATGTTCCAAAGTGATCAAAGAGGGATGTTTTGGAGTAAAAAATGAAAGCATTGTTTGAGGCTATGTGCATTTTGGAGTAATATTTTCGCCTGTATTTTTCTTATTAATGTCCACCTCATTATACACTTAGCAGAGGAAGTGTTGATTTGTGGGTCGGTAAGATAGAGGTGGACGTATCCTTATGAGAGGTAATAAAATAATAAATGATTTCCTTAACCTTTTTATTTTGAACATTTTTCTTCTTTTTTTGTAATCGATATATTTTCAATGTGTAGGTTGATGTTAGATTATAAGAAGTATACTAATAATAAGAGGAATGTTGAAGGGATCATTATAGATAAATATATCATAGAAGAATCTACTCTCTACTGCGTAGATTACATGCCAAACCCTAGTGAAGGAAATCACAAATATACTCGTGAAGATTTTTTCAATGAAGATGATGAATGCGCAGACGAGGGTCCTATAATACAATGGAAGAATGTGAAGTTAACCCCATTACAATTTTCACAAGTACATAAGTGGGTGTTACACAAATCAGGTGAGGTGGAGGAATGACAGAAGTAAGTGTATCAATATGATTTGAGGTTTTTTATTTGGAAAGTATAACTAGTGTAGATTGGTGTAAGAAATAGGATGCCTAAGTTTGTGTATTGAAGTGGTGTAGGAAATATAATCTTTACTGTGAATCCATATCTGACATACCCGAAGAGCGGCTACATTGAAGGAAAAGACCGTGGGTTTTATCCCATAGGTTATTAAGGAGGTTCTCTTTAAATTCGATTGCATTATAAAATTTTACATTTATTCGTATATATATATATATATATATATATATATATATACAATCTTATGAAATATTTTTTTTGTTGTTATTAAAAGCGGGATTGACTGATACCGCAGTTTGGCGGTTAGGAAATAGGCCATTATATGATGTACTTTCATATAAGAGGTATCAGCTGAATGTGTTTGAATGTTTCACACGCGAGTATAATGAGTCACGGGTAACCCAAAATAGTGCCGTGTCAATGAGGGCCATCACGAAGTTCAAGTTAAGTAAAAAAATATATTAATTATAAGGAAGCGGAGATAACATACTTTGACATTGTTCTTGGAATATTTGAGTTAGATTATGCATTTCCAAATAGTTGTGTTTTACTGGGACTGGGTGAGAGATTAGGACAAGGTAAATGGTTTCAAAGTTGATCATGACTCGAAATTAATGTTGGTAAACTTAACAAAGCCGAAGAGTAAGGATATAATTGATGATGAGCCATTCATTCTTGCATCCAAATCATCTCTAGTGTTCTACTAGAGAATTCTGAAGACAATGTTTGGTCAATTATTGTCCATGCACCACGGAGATTAACAATAAGTGTTGAAAAACTTGAGGTTCCTACAATGTGTGAGTCTATTCTTGAGGACAATCCCAATTTAAAGAATCAACTTTAGGATTTCTAGTTAAAGCTGAAGGTGTTTTTTATGATTTTTTCATAATTTTTTTTGACTTTAATGCCTCACTTACTATGTAAAATAATTTTAGACCTCACTTCTAGATTTTGTTATTTATGATCTATTCTTTTGATCTATTATGTTTATGTACTACTTTATTGCTTCACTTATATTAAAACATGGGATGAATGGACTAATTCTTAGTAAATTTTGATAGACTATGCATTTGGAGAAATTATTAATTCGTAGTAAATTTGGCCATAATATGTAAATAATTAATTTAAGCATATTATTAATGAGGAATATTTATGCATCATATATTTAGCGCTAGTTGAATTTGAGTATAATGTCAAATGAACCTAATGTCTCCTACTCACAAGATGGCCCAAATGGATCATCTCTGGACACAAAAATTGTGTTTGAGATCAATGAATACAATCAGGTAGTAGATAGTGAGAAAGGCCAATTCATGTCTCAACTTCGTAAAGTGGTCCAATCCAAGCTCCCAATATCGTATACTTATTGGTGCAAGGTTCTAAAAACATACAAGGGGGATGTTTGGAAAGACATGCAAATGAGACTTCTTATGTATAATTAATTTGTTCATTGTCTTTTCTTTTGCATAAATTTACATATTTCTCATAATTTTAAAATATCAATTGTCTTGTTAGGGAAAATATGGACTCCCATAAAGTTACAAGTTTGGTTACTACATAAGTATGTGCAGTGTACTTAAAGCATGTAAATTAACGTTACGAAAGAGATATAATGATAAATATTCAATGGACGCCGAAAGATTGTCCAATGTACCTCCAGGTGTTAAGCCAAAGTAGTGGAAATAGTTTCTAGAGCACGAGAATACAAAAGAGGCTAAGAAAAAGAGGAAAGATAATAGGGAAAAGATTGGGGCCGCTCACACAAGTGGGCGCTATGAGAATTCCCAAGTAGAGTACAATATGGTGCATATAACTATTATATTTTACATCTTTATTTGATTTCTACTACCTTGAAGATATTATATGTTATGCTTTTTTTTGTAAATAAAGAAATTGCCTAAAAACCCATTGCATGTTGATGTATGGTTAGCTAAACACACATGCAAAGATGGGTCAGTCAAAGATAGAACTGTTCCAATCGTGGTGATTTTTTATCAATAGTGAATGATCATTTTTACATAAAAATATTATACATTCAAATGATTAGTCTTAACACTTTTACACATTTTCCATTATGCACGATAAGTGATGCGATTAAGAATGTGTCTCAGAAGTGCGTACTCTCTAGGCTCAAGTGCAAGCCTGTTTCTCAAGTAATAATCCGATAAGTCGGGTATCGATCCTCAAGGAAATAGGACAATGGAATTGTAACGACGTTGGATAGACGAAGAAATCCTAACTCTGACTCTAAAGAAAAGGAAACGATAATTTGTTTTGAGAATTGGCTATAGCTAAATGCAATTGTGAAATAATGAAAGAAATGCAACTATTCTAAATGAACTAAAATACTAATGATGAATGATTTAAAACTCGAACTATATGATGGAAAAATAGGATGGGAATACAATCCCTCAACCCAAGTGTATTGCTGGTATAAAACTAATAATAAATTTAAATGATTAATTAGACCCGAAATTTAGTACTCCCAATCATTACGTATATGAGGTTCAACCCCTCGCCATGATTAATCAGAGGACGAGTAAATCGGTATTGTGATAGTTACACTCGAATTTCATTCCGAAGCATCCCGATAACCCTGAAGCAAACGAGATCCAAAGATCTATAATTGTCACATTTCTATGCAATACGATCGTAATCAAATCATTAAATTTAGAGGATTACTTTTATACACATGAAACTACAACATCAGGTTGAGTTCATGCATCCTGACCTTAGAAACTTAGCTTAACATGATTAAATAAATGAAAACGATTACTGAATTGCAGGAAATGATGATTAAACTAAGGGAGAATTGAAGGAAGATTAGACGGAAGAAAGTAATCAACTAACTTACCAAAGCACTAAAAGCATCAACTAAAATTACTTGTAATCACAAAAATTTGAACAAACTTCAATATTGGAATTAAAATTGCAATAAATCTTCAAACTAGGGTTTCTAACTAAAGAGGGAAAAATTAAAAGAACTTTCTTTCCTTAAAATGATAATAAATTTAGTTTAAATACCTTTTAAGACTTAAAGAGTTTTAGCTTAGCCAGGACACTCCATTGGAGGAAGAGTAAAAAACCAAAATTGTGACAATCGGACCGGTCCAGTCCTCCTTCGGTTCAATTCGGTTAGGCTTGGATCCGGATCGATCCAATTATTGTTTGACTTTTTCTTCTATCTTTGACTGCTCATAACTTTCACACCGGGACTCTGATTGAGGTGCCATTTTGTCCTATGTACTCGTAAACTTGATATCTTCAACTTTTCTTCAGATGCCTTATTTGAATTCTGAGTAAAAATTACAAATTTGCCCTTTTTACTTTCCTTCTTTTCTTTCTCTATTCTCTCAATTTCTTTCTTTCTTTATTGACATCAAATACCTGTAAAAATACCAAAAACTCGGGGTACTCGTTAGAATAATTTAGTAGAAAGATTATGAGATAAAATCAAATCGATTACGTTGTTCGAGGTGCTAAAAGTAACTAAATTAAAAGGATAAATTTGGAAGAATTTATGCCTAATCAAATCCCCCTAACTTAGAACTTTGCGCGTCCCGAGCAATGTAAAAGAATCCTAGCAAGGCTCAACTCTTGAAAATCATTTTATTTAAAATACCTTTTCGCGGGCAAGTGATTTCATTTAGCGTCTGTAACAAGCCTTTAAACCCTTAGGTTACCCTAGTAGGACGAGTTGTGTCTCGTGAGGGTTTGCAGAGAATATGCCCACAAAATTCGACTAAAAGAAGATTCAAAATATGCAAAAATTATATAATTCAAACTTTCCCAGAAAATAATCATCATCAAGTCATGTTCAAGAGTCTCAAATCATAGTGCGCGTGTGCAAAGTCGGAAATTTAACCGCGGATTTCCACCTATTGACCATTACGTTACTTATCCGAAAATTCATTTTGACTTCAAATTCTCATGCGATGCTCTCTCAGATGAATCACTCGGAATGTGGCTATTCTCTTGGTGTGCATAATAAAAAGAGTAAGTATAATGGATGCAAAGTCACGCACACAAGTAGAAAGACAGAAATATAAGGTGAATCGATCTCATTATCGGAATACGGTCATTGGGAAACTGGAACATCGCCTCTTTTTCACGCATTTAATCTCTTTTAATATATTTTGGTGTCTTATCTCTCCACGCGGTAATCAATTTAGCATTTCGGACTCGGTAGGACTTTTCAGGTTATAGGTGTACTAGGTAACATGGAAATGGTTGGGAAATTTCAGAATTGGAATTTTTTTCTTTTGATGTCCCTTAGTGCTTTTTTTTTCTTTTTTTTTCCTCTTTCACTTGTTTTAATTTCTTGCTATTTTTGTTGAGCATTTCTATTCTTTCTTGCCCCTTCTTATGCACTTTTCAGACTTGATGACAATACCAATTTTCACCATTTCGGGCTACTTGGGTTTTTCGGGTTACTAAACAAAAAGGATAAATTTTATTCTGCTCAATTGGGTTATCAAAGGGATAATTTTTCACATATTTTTGGGTAACAAACGATGGCCTACTTCATTGTCCGAATTACTTATTAATTTACCATATGCGTTTCGAGATGAATTTAATTTAGATATTTCTTCGGCATGTTCTTTAAGGCAATATCACACACGTTTCTCATAACCGATCAAAGTGAAAGACATGAGATCCTCGACGACTTTTTAGGCGCTGAAAAGAACTTTGAGTTAACAATTAACTCAGATTGATTTATAATTTTTACAAAGATAAAAGGCTCGAATCTAACTGGGATTGTAAATCTCCACATTTATTCGTTAAGTCGTCTACGTTCGCTCAATTTCCATCTTTGGTCAATTTCGGCTTTGTGTATTGTGTTTTTACAATTTGACACTTTAAATCGACTTTTAATGATATTTTCGAAAAATTTGAATTCCAATTTTTTATTTATTTTGAACAAAAATATTTTTGGGTTTTTCAAGATTTTATGATTTTTTTTTAAATTTCTGGGCATTTTTGAAAATTTGTGAAGTTTTAGAAATACGCATTTGTCACCCCCCCTAACTTAGACTTTTGCTTTTTCCTCAATCAAAAGGACGAAAAAATAAATAAGGTAAAATAAGAAATGCGATAAATAAAACAAATAAATGGAGAAAATACGAACTTTAATATAAAAAGACTATGGTACAATAACAGGAAAGAGAATACAACCATGTGACCTAGTTAAATAACTAAACTGACACATAAATCAACAAAGTTTCACTAGGCGGTGGGTGGGAAGAGCTGGGCGCGTCGGGGCTATAAGGGCCATAAAAGTAGGACGGCAATGGCTCATTTGGATCCCCTGGCATCTATACAAGTCTGCCTGGTAACGAAACAACATACTTGTATCGCGTCCGTAGTCAGCCATAAAATTTCTAAATTTAGTCTCGAGGGCCGACATTCTATTAGTGAGCTCGCCACCCACCCAATCGAAATCAGTGTCGTCTTCTTCTTCGGTCAACTCTTCATCAACACCCACTTCTCCCATCGCCACATCGGCACCTGCCTATTACTCTTCCTTATCTTCACTCGAGGAATCATCGACCTCGTCTTCACTTTTACGCCTCGCCCAAAGGATGGCCAGCTGTTTGGCGCTTCGAGTGCGGGTTCCTTTTCCAAAGGGACCGGGGAGGCGAGTATGGTCTAGCGGAGCCTCGCCTCAATGCCAACATCTTTGAGAATGGATGTAATCAGGCATGCATATGGGAGTGGTACTACACCTCTCTCATCCAGAGCTGCAACGATAATGTCGGCGTATAGGGTGCGAGCCAGGTTAATTGAAGTGTTGGGATCGAAGAGGTGGTATGTCAATGTGGCTTGAAGGGGATGCATTGTGGAATCATTGAAAGTTTGCAAAATGTTAGCACACACAATTTGGAATGTGAGGCGAGATTTCTCATTAAGTTGGCCAACAAGGACAGTCTCCCCCTCCAAGAAATGTCGGGGGCAATTCGCTCCATAATCCGTTCCTTGGCTACCGGGGGGACATTCCTTGGGTATATGTAGTCTTGAAGATCTGGAATGTCATATTCGCTCAACTTGGCAGTGAGAATGGCAAGAGAAAAAGGAATGACAGTACCATCGACATAGGCTTGGGCCTCAAATTCACCCGTTCGAATAAGAGATCCATAGAAAGAGCGTACCTCGACGGTCCAAACCGCTTCGTATGGTTCATTAAGGAAATGACATCAACCCCTAGGCATGAAGAGGGCACTAATGGAATTGTGCATCCCTATCCATTGGACTACTCGCTCCATGTGGAGTTTACGATCCGGACCAAAGAAAAGGTTGCACGAATGCTCATTTTGGCGGGAGAAAAAATCACCATGGCCGGAGGGTAAGATTTTAGTTGAGTCGTATTTGATCGGGGCAGCTCTTTGAGCCATTAGGACAAGGAGAGGGTGCTAGAAAAATAGGTAGAGAGAAGAGAGAAGTGATGCAGTTGAAGGTGTGAAGACAAATGGAGGATCTAGGTGTGTATTTATAGGTGAGGAGTGTGGGAAGGTTTTGGAAAAGGAGGGAAAGAGTTTGGAGGGAAAAGGGGATGAATTAGGGAGGGAAATTAAAGGGGAGGAAGTGGTTGGATGAATTTGGAGGGAAGGGAATGGATTGGGGAGAAGTGGGTGTACCTAGGGAAGGAGGAAAGACTGCATAAAACTGAACTGATCTGGCTGTTCCAGGACCGGACCGATCCGGTCCTTTTAATTTTTGAGTTCTTTAGATACCGGACCGATCTGGCTATAAAAGAAATGAAAAAATCTGGGTCCGACCAGTCCGAATCGAAAATAAAAGAATCGATATGGTTCTTGCACTGAGAAGGATTTATCCCCCTAATTTTAATGCGATCGATCTCTCCGAATTTTTTTTGACGCTTAACATTAGTTCTTATCAATTTGGACCCAACTGCCTCTCGATACCTATGGAAAAGCAACTCGACTTATTCTCTTGAAACATGTGAATACTCCAACTTTATTGTATCCTAATCCTAGGGACTCTCACCTACTCACGCGACTCTAATCTACTATACACAAGAGTTCACTCCATACGTGTCGGGGGTGCGACGACCTCACTGTAGCAGTTCACCCTAACCCGTAAATGGGGTTCGATAACCATATGGTGTCGGCTTCTTCCAAACACGCCTCTAAATATGGCTTTAGGCATTGTCCATTTACTTTGAATGTATTTCCCCCTTTCAAATCGTCTAACTTAACTGCTCCGTGCGGGAATACATTGTTTACAATGAACGGGCCAGACCATTGTGACCGCAACTTGCGCGAAATGATATGAAGCCGAGAGTTATAGAGAAACACTTTTTATCTGGGAAGAAACTATTTGCATCAAATGATATTATCGTGAGCGGGTTTCATCCATTCTTTAGAAATTTTTGCATTCTCATACGCATCATTGCGCATCTCTTCCAACTAATTTAATTGAATCTTGCGAGCTTCACCGACCTTATCCATGTCATTGTTCAACTTCTTAATTGCCCAATACGCCTTGTGCTCTAATTCCATGGGAATATAGAAAGGTTTTCCATAAATAAAGAGGAATGGGGACATGCTGAGCGGATTTTTGTATGCGGTACGATAGGCCCATAGTGAATCATTCAATCTAAGAGACCAATCTTTTCGGGTAGGATTGACGGTCTTTTCGAGAATGTTATTGATTTCTCGATTCACTAGTTTGTCCTGCCCATTCATTTGTGGGTGATAGGTCGTTCCAACCTTGTGAACGATGCCGTACTTTCTCATGAGCTTCTCGAATGGCCTGTTGCAAAATTGTGTGCCATTATCACTGATTATCCCTTTCGGAGCGCCGAAGTAGGAAACTATGTGATCCTGTAGGAACTTAATCACCACTTTGTTGTCATTTATCTTGGTAGCTATAGATTCCACCCATTTGGAAACATAGTCGACCACAATAAGGATGTATAGGAAACCAAAGGACGGGGGAATGGGCCCATAAATTCAATACCCCAGCAGTCGAAGATCTCTATAATGAGTATCGGGGTTAATGGCATCATGTTTCGTCGGGTAATAGCTCCCATCCTTTGGCACCTATTGCACGATTTACAAGCATTGTTCACATCCCAGAATATTGTGGGCCAATAGAGGCCGCAGTGAAGAATTTTAGAGACCGTCTTTTTTGTCGAAAAGTGGCCTCCACAAGCTTTCGAATGACAAAATTGGATGCCTTTCGGGATCTCATCATTCGGTACACATCGTCGGATGATTTGGTCAGAGCAATATTTAAACAGGAAAGGGTTGTCATAGAAAAACATGCTCGACCAAGTAATAAACCTCTTCTTATCTTGCGGTGTCCAATCGGGAGGGACAACTCCCGTTAGAAGATTGTTCACTATATCCTCAAACCAGGGCAAAGAAGAGGTGTCAAAGAGTTTCTCATCCGGAAAGTATTCGTCTATGGGTATTGGATCACTTGGCACATCGGACGAAATCGTGATTAGTGGTTGGCAACGACATTTTCTACTCTTTTTTATCTTTAATGGAGAGATTAAACTCTTGTAGGAGTAGGATCCACCTTATGAGGCGTAGCTTTCCATCTTTCTTTACAAGTACGTATTTCAATGCCGCGTGGTCGGTGAAGCAAGTGATGGGAGAACCATTAAGGTAGGACCAAAATTTGTCAAGATAAAAGACTATAGGTAGAAACTCCTTCTCTGTGGTGGAGTAATTGAGTTGTGATCCGGTACGAGTCCGGCTAGCGTGGTATATGACATGAGCCTTGTTGTCTTTTCTTCAGCCCAAAATAGCCCCTATCGCATAATCGCTAGCATCACACATAATCTCGAATGGAAAGGACCAATCCGAAACTTGCATGATGGGAGCGGACACAAGCATGGTTTTCAGTTTTTCAAAAGTGCTATGGCATGCTTCCTTCCACTCAAATGGGGTGTCCTTCATGAGAAGGTTGCTTAAGGGTCTAGCGATGGCACTAAAGTCCTTAATAAACCTTCGATAAAACCCCGCGTGGACCAAGAATGATCGCACATCTTTGAGAGATTTTGGTGTGGGTAGATCGGCTATGACATCGATCTTAGATCTATCAACTTCTATTCCCTTGGATGAAACTATATGGCCAAGAACTATTCCCTCAGTGACCATAAAATGGCATTTCTCCCAATTTAGGACTAAGTTCTTTTCCACACACCGAGCAAGTACCTTTTCTAATTTTTCTAGACAAAGATCGAAAGAGGTGCCAAAAACGCTAAAATCATCCATGAACACTTCAAGTCCTCTCTCAACCATGTCGCTAAATAAGATCAACATGCACCTTCGAAAGGTCGCGGGTGCTTTACACAAGTCGAATGGCATACATTTGTAGGAAAATGTACCAAAAGGAAAAGTGAAGGTCATTTTCTCATGGTCAAGTACATCTACCTCAATTTGGTTATATCCAGAATAACCATCAAGGAAGAAATAGTAAGGGTGGCCCGCTACTCTCTCAAGAATCTAATCAATAAATGGTAAGGGGAAATGGCCTTTCCTAGTTCCCACATTGAGTTTTCGATAATCAATGCAAACGCGCCACCTGGTGGTGTTACGTTGGGTAACTAGATCTCCCTTAGCATTCTCAATCATTGTCATGCCCGACTTCTTCGGGACAACTTGAATAGGGTTCACCCACTTGCTAACCGAGATTGGGTAGATAATCCCGGCATCCAATAACTTGATCATTTCGGTTCTCACCACTTCTATCATATTAGGATTTAGCCTTCTATGCATTTCTCTCGAGGGCTTGACATCTTCTTCGAGATGGATCTTGTGGGTGCAAATCAAAGGAAATATCCCCTTCAAATTAGCAATACCTCAACCGAAAGCATCTTGGTGCTTAGAATTTTTAACAGTTTACCCTCCTGCTCTTCGTCTAGGCTTGAGGAGATGACAATAGGATATGTCTTGTCCTCTCCTAGGTATGCATATTTAATATGAGAGGATAGTTTCTTCAATTCGAGGGTTGGAAATTTGTCGTTGGAGGGAACCATTCATGTCTCCCTCGGTGGTAACTCCTCGAATCTAGAAACCCAGCTTACATCTCTCGTGTCCTCATCCGACGCTCTAAGTAACTCTCTCAACTCCTCAACCTCCCTCTCAAATTTGGTGTACGTCCCCTCACTCTCGTGGCTTAACACTAAACATGACCCTAGGGTGTCTCCATAATAATTTTCCTCAAAATACTCCTCTACGATCTCGTCGATTAGGCTCACTGCGTGAAGATCATCTTCTTCCCCTGTATGTTGGGCTATATGGAAGATGTTAGTCTCTAAGGTCATGTTCCCAAAGGTGAGTTGCATATGCCCATTTCGAGTATTAATAATTGCATTAGTCGTAGCTAAGAATGGGCTCCCAAGAATGATGGGAACATGATTGCTCAAGGCGAAGTAGGGCTCCGTGTCCTAAATGACAAAGTCTATCGGGAAGTAGGAAGTGTCAACTTGGACGGTCACGTCCTCAACTATACCTCTTGGGATCTTCACGGTTCGATTCAATAATTAGAGAGTGATCTTTGTGGGCTTTAGGTCGCCCAGATCAAGTTGCCTATAGATGGCGTAAGGGAGGATATTGACACTTGCTCCCAAATCAAGTAAGGCTTTTTCGATTTTATTTTCTCCAATGATGCAAGAAATGGTGGGAGCACCGGGATGTTTGAATTTTGGCAAAAGATCGTTAAGTAGAATGGAGCTCACGTTCTGTGCTAGAAAGACATTATTATTTACCTTCATCCTCCTCTTTACCGTCAACAAGTCTTTGATGACTTTTTCATAAACTGAAATTTGCTTAATAGCATCGAGGAAAGGTAAATTTATCTTTACTTGCTTTACTACGTCTAACACTTCATCAAGGGGGTTTCCTTTGTGGGAAGGAATCAACTTTTGAGGAAACGGTGCCGCGGTGGGTGGTTTCAGTACTACCTCGGGCTCACTAGTGTCTTCTTTATCACTCTCTTTCAAGGAGACATCTTCGACCTCTTTCGTGCTAGGCAAAATCTCATTGTCTTTCATTACGTCATGTGGGGGAGGTGATAAATCAACGACTCTCCCACTACGAAGAGTGGTCATAGCTTGACATTTCTCCTGGTGTTCCATAGAAATGGAGCTAACACTAGTTTGACCTTGGGGAGGTCTTTGGCCCTGGACTGGAAATTTTCCCTTCTCTTGGACACTCCACGATGATTGCATCTTTGAAATATTTGCATTTGTGTCACTGATCATGTGATCATATCTAGCACTGGTTGCAGTCCGATTATTGATAAATTGGTTCATCGTATCCTCGAGAGTTCTCCATGATGGAGTGATATATGCTCCTTAAGGTGGTGGTACTTTCACATGTCCTTGCATATGTGGAGCTTATTGAAAGTGTTGTGGTGGAGGAGGGGAAGCATGTGAATTAGGATTCAACGCAGCATGTTGTTGCCCATAGCTAAAACCAGGATGGTTTTTCCATGAAGGGTTGTAAGAATTTCTGTGTGGTGCACTAAAATTACCCTTGAATCCTCATATACCACCGACTTTCTCTTGAAGCATCACTTTGTAGGCGGGTATAGTCGTCCATTCCTCAGTTGAATGTCCCACCTCACAAATCGCACACACCTTCTAGACGGGGTTTTGGATGGATCCAGTTGGTCCTCTTCCATATACCTCATATAGGTCTCGTAGTCCCTTCTCAAGTACATCGATTCGACTGTCCATCATAGAATTATTTTCTACATTAAATAGGTCAGACATCGATGGAGTGGTGGTCACTTGGTGAGTTCGATTTTGAGCATTGGGGTCAGATGTATCCCATGATTGGGTAGTCTCGGCGACATACCTCAGATAAGGCTCAACATCGTGGGCATCTAAGTCGACAAACGGAACACTACCCATGGTTTCAACGAGTTCCTTAGAATTAATGTTCAACCCATTACGGATAAAGGAAATGATTTTCCCTTTATCAAATCCATGATGGGGGCATAAATTAATTAACTCATTGAAATGCTCGTAGAATCGATCGAATGACTCATTTTTTAATTGTCAAAAAGTTTGAATTTGAGCCTTGATGGAGTTCGTTCGATGTGGAGGAAAGAATTTCTTGACGAATTTAGATTACAACCCATTCCAGGATGCAATCGTGCTTGGAGGTAAAGACCATATCCAGGTCTTAGCCTTATCTTTTAGCTATAATGGGAAGAGTTTGAGGCAGATTACCTCTTGTGTGCAAGTTTGGTCATTGAGGGTTTCACACACATCCTCAAATTCTCTGATGTGGAGATATGGCTTTTCAGAGTCCATCCCATGGTAGTGGGGGAGCATCTGGATCATCCCATTTTTAAAATGAAATTGCCCTACATTATGCGGGAGTATGATGCATCCGGGAGTGACAGTGTGCTCGAGATATAAGATTTCTCTCAAAGGGTGGTATGGGGCCTCTTCCTCACTAGTGGTTTCACTACCTTGTTGCAACATGTCTCTCTCTCTTAACGACTCGGTATCCTCACTTGGTATACTCAGGGCATGCTTTGAAGTGTCCTAAGAGGGAAAACAGAGTGTTATTTGAAATTGAGTGAGACGATGTGGGAGGTGGAACCCAAAATTGTGGATCGTTAGGAGTGTGAGGGCTATCAGGGTCGTATTCCCCTATCGGATTTTCATGAATGCGGGTTGGAGCATTATGGTTAGAGTTGGAGTGAGTTCAGAATCTTGTATTAATGAGCTTATGAGAGATAATGATGAATATTTTTGTGTTTTTTCACTTTTTTATATGTTTTTGGATTTTTGGAAATTTTTGGTCAAAATTTGAGATTGACTTGATCTAATCCGTCTACCTAAATCCTCGGAAACGGCGCCAAAAACTCGACGCGACTAAGAATGTGTCTCATAATTGCGTACTCTCTAGGATCAAGTGCAAGCCTGTCACTCACGTAATAATACGATAAGTCGGGTATCGATCCTCAGGGAAATAGGACAATGGAATTGTAACAACGTTGGATAGACGAAGAAATCCTAACGCTGACTCTAAAGAAAGAGGAAAATATGATTTTTTTTAGAATTGGCTACAGATAAATGAAATTGTGAAATAATGAAAGAAATGCAACTATTCTAAATGACCTAAAATACTAATGATGAATGATTTAAAACTTGAACTATATGATGAAGAAAACAGGACGGGAATACAATCCCTCAATCCTAGTGTATTGCGGGTATAAAACTAATCATTAATTTAAATAATTAATCAGACCCAAAATTTAGTACTCCCAAGCATTATGTATATGAGGTTCAAGCCCGCACCATACTTAATCAGAGGATGAGTAAATTGGCATTGCGATAGTTACACTCGAATTGCATTCTGAAGCATCCCGGTTACCCTGAAGCAAATGAGATCCAAAGATATATAATTGTCGCATTTCTATGCAATACGGTCATAATCAAATCATTAAATTTAGAGGATTACTTTTATACACATGCAACTACCACATCAGGTTGAGCTCATGCATCCCAACCTTAGAAACTTAGCCTAACATGATGAAATAAATGAAAAGGATTATTAAATTATAGGAAATCATGATTAAACTAAGGGAGAATTGAAGAATGATGTAGAAGGAAGATTAGACAAAAGAAAGTAATCAACTAACTTACCAAAGCACTAAAAGAATCAACTAAAATTACTTGTAATCATAAAAATCTGAACAAACTTTAATCTTGGAATTCAAATTGCAATAAATTTATAAACTAGGGTTTCTAACTAAAGAGGGAAAAATTAAATGAATTTTTCATCCTTAAAATGATAATAAATAGGGTTTAAATACCCTACATGAATTCAAGATTTTTATCTTAACCAGGACTCTCCATTGGAGGAAGAGTAAAAAACCAAAATTGCGACAATCGGACCGGTCCGGTCCTCCTTTGGTTTATTTCGGCTTGGATCCGGATTGGTTGGTTTAATTTCTGATCGGATCGATCTGGTACAGATCGGTTCGTTTAATTTCCATCAACTTCGATCTGTCTTCGGTCTGGGTTTCACTAGAACTTTGCATTTTGGATCGATACGATTCTTCTTTGCCTTTTTCTTCTATCTTTGACTGCTCATAACTTTGACACCGGGACTCCGATTGAGGTGCCGTTTTTTCCTATGTACTCGAAAACTTGATATCTTCATCTTTTCTTAGATGGATCATCTAAATTCCGAGTAAAAATTACAACTTTTTTGTTTTGACTTTCCTTCTTTTCTTTCTCTATTTCCCAATTTCTTTCATTCTTTATTGACATCAAATACCTGTAAAATTAGTACGAAATACCAGAAACTTGGGGTACTCATTAGAATAAATCAGTATCAAGATTATGAGATAAAATCAAATTTATTACATTGTTCGAGGTGCTAAAAGTAACTAAATTAAAGGGATAAATTTGGAAGAATTTATGCCTAATCAACAAGGTGCTCATGAAGAAAAAAGAACTAGAAGAAATTTGTAGTGATAACACCAACCACTCACAATCATTGTTAAATGATGTCATGTTCGAAGTCTTTGGTGTTGGTAAGCAAGGTTGCACTCGTGGCATGGGTTCCATAGTTTCCATATCATCTATCGAGGCTTTGGCTCCATCTTCATCTTTGTTTGTAGCTGAAAAGGCCTATGGGAACAAATGAAAGGTTAAATTAATTCATTGGAATCTGAGATCAAATGCATAAAAAATAAACTAAGAAATATAGATACAATGATAGGTATTTCATTGAGGAACTCCCTTTCCTCCCTAGTTATTGGAGCAAGTGCAAGTAATTGGACAATTGCATAATTTAATGTGGAATCCTGCTCACTAGAAGATGGTGTCTCATGTGATGTGCACTGTGCAACCTGAATATAATTATGATAAATTATGTTTAAATCATGATCAACTTATGTGATATGGATAATATGTTATTAATGTATATAATGTTAAGTCATTACGTTTAGTCTAATCCTACCTTTATAAAGCATGAAATATCGAATTAGTTACAAATATGAAATTTTGAAGTTTTCGGTAGGAATGTTCATGTTTAAGACTAGTTTTGACCTTTATGACATAACAATTGACTTGAGGTGAAAAATAGATAGTTGTATACATGTGAGCTATAGTTGTAACACAACAAAGGTTGTGCTGAACGAAGGTCCGAGCGAGAAGTTATGCTGGAATTACGAAGCAGCGGCAAATTTGTCCATTCGTTAAATGATATTTCATCTTATTAGGCTAACAAATGGTGGATTTTGATTGGTTAAAGAAGGAGGCTGGTTTTGGAGGAATTTAAAGGCTTGAAATAATCCCCTCCTTCAGCATAGTCCAGCCATAAAAGATTTTGGCTTGAGAGGAAGAGAGAATTAGAATGTTTTGGAAGAAAGTGAGGAGAAAATTGGGGGAAAAATCCGTGGAAATTACGTAAAAGTCCCGAAGGTAATACTAACCCCAAATATTGTTATTTTTCTTGTATTTATGATTTATATGATACAAATCCTTGATTGTTTATTTAACTTTCATGCTTGGGTTCATATGTATGGATATATGCAAGTTTAAACAAAGTTGAATGTGTAAACCCTCAAATTACTTTGTTTAGTAACCTTGTTTATTCAAACTTCCATATCTTTTTGTATGATTACTGAAATTGATTGATTACAATTGGAGGTTAACATGGACTCATATGGGTCTGACATATATTCCAAAATCATGTGAAAATGCCAATAAATAGGTCTTTGGTGAGAGTTTGAAATTAGGGTATGAATTCTGCCCTAAGGGTGAAAGTATGCCCGCCATGTGTTCGATGGTTTGCTTGACATAGTAAATGAACCTTAAAAATTATGAAACTATAATTTTGTATTTTTCAATATGTTTAGTGATGTTGGTTGAAATATCATAGAAATTTATGATGTAGAAAAACTATGAAAATTCATGGAAGTTCAATGAACGATAAAAGAGCCTATAGGGAAGATTTGCTATGTGGTAAAGAAATGAGCCTATCTTGCTCTAGGAGACTTGAATTATGTACCGTCATTTGTATTGGAATCCTAATATGACAAGGATTGAATTACCAGTAAGAAATGAATTTATGTTTGGTCTATGATTCGAATATGTTAAATATATTAACATAAATTTGGACGGAACTTCACTTGTGATAAATGATTTGAATAGAATCATATGATACTTATGAATTGAGTTATGTTTGAGATATTCCTTAGATTGTTGATATTCTTATGATGATACTAATATTTTAAGAATGATAGGAAGGGAATAATAAGCAGTTGAACAAGTGTCGAACAAAAGAAAAGGAAAGCCTATTAAATTACCAAGGTGAGTGTACTTATGATTTGTTTCATGTATAAATATGAATATAAATCTAAGAGAAGATTTGTTTGAATACTTCAGTATTCAGGATTTGTTTGGATATTAAAAATTCTAGATTTGTTTGGGTCTCATGATACATGATTGGTTTGAATACTTCGGTATTCAGGATTTGTTTGGATATTAAAATATCCAGGATTTGTTTAGGTCTTATGATCCAGGATTTTAATTGGACAAAGATCCAATGATTTGTTGGAACTTATGTTCCAGGATTTGTTATTGCCAATGGGCAGACTTATTATTGCTAATAGGCATAATTACTATTGCCAATGGGCAGACTTATTATTGTCAATGGGAAAAATTACTATTGCCAATGGGCAGATATACTATTGTCGACGGGCAGAATTATCATTGCCAATGGGAAGAATTATTTGGGCCTTATGGTCCAGGATTTGTTATTGCCAACGGGCAGGATTGATTGGATTTAATATCCACAGATTTGATATATAACTGTTAATTCATTATATGGTAGGATTCGTTGGATTTAATATCCATAGATTTGATATATAATTGTTAATTCATTGTATGGCAGGATTGGTTGGATTAATATCCACAGATTTGATATATATAACCGTTAATTCATTGTATGGAAGGATTGATTGGATTAATATCCACATATTTAATATATATTACTGTTAATTCATTGTATGGAAGGATGGGTTGGATTAATATCCACAAATTTAATATATATAACTGTTAATTCATTGTATGGCAGGATTGGTTGGATTAATATCCACAGATTTGATATATAACTGTTATCTCATTTCAGGGAAGGAGTACCTCTCTAAGCTTAATGCTTATGGTTTTTATTTTGACATTTTCAGGGTTGTAAGCTGCCAGCTAGGATGTCATATGATTAGTGATTTGAGAGTTGCACCGTTAGAAAGAGATGGGGATTAGACATGGGGGTTTTGTCATTGTCACACTGAAGTTTTGATACACTCCCATATTGTATATATTGAGTTAGCATGGATTGAGTTGATCATAGTTAATCACATTATTGTATGCCTGCTTAATTATGACTCTGATATTGATTTCGGTATAGAATAAGAATAATATTATGTTCATTGTGCAAATTATGTAGGAAAATATTGTTAAATGAATTGTATTTCCAATGGGCTCAAGATTATGATCTAATTATTCTAATAAGAAATAATTAGTATGGATATTGGGTTTGGGGTGTGACATGCACGATTTTGATGGTTAAGTTATTGGCAAGGGAAGGATAGATGCTACCCCTCAAGATGCAATGCAAAATCACATAGTGAATTATGAGAAAAAATTGGTATTATTATTTGACAAAGTGCTCGAGGAAAATGCTTCTCTTTATTTGGGAACACAAGGTGGTGATGAGCTTCTCGGAGATATTGGTAGTGGAAGTTGGGTGGTGTGGCCGAAGAGTTTCTTCACACTTAGTGTTTAATCCTGATGACTTCTTGCTTTTCATTTTTGTTAGTGACTTGTTAAAGTCATGCTTGTGTTGAGTATGCTATAAACTTTATTATGATAGTATTTGATATGAACTTGATTATGTTGTGGAATTTATTATGCTATGGACTTTATTATGTTAGTATTTGCTATAAACTTGATTATTTTCATTATATTTTGGATTTTTGGATTACTTGAGTTTCTTTTTACTATATGGTATAACCTTTTTTAACTTCGCCAATGCAAATATTTACTTTGCATTACCGGTCCCATGCTCGGATAAAGGAGGATGGAGGAGATTCTTATACTTGACATCTCTTACTTTAGTTATTACATCCTTATTTTTTCTGCTTGTCCAATGTAATAAGAAAGATTATTGACATCTCTTTAAAACTAGAAGCTAGTGGTACCAAGGACATGGCCAGTGAATTCAAATATTGGTACTAAAGATGCTTGTGACACTGTTGATATTAATCAGTCTTTACCCAATTAATTAACATCATTCAATATAAGGAATGGATCAAGGATCATCATCTAGAATTTTCAAGTGAGTACTTTGATTAAAGAATTATTTTGTACAACATCTCCCCTGCTATATAAATTATAGGGAAAATCAATAATTATACTTCATAATCTGTTATGATATATGTATTTGATTAAAGAATTACTCAACTCATTATATGTATTCCTACAGTTAAGAATTGTATCTATACGCATTTGATTTGGATATAAAATAATATGCAAACACCAACGTGAATATGCAAGAGTTTTTGTGGAGAGGGATATTAAAGTTCATCATGTTGTTGTTACATACTCTGAATATGCAATATGTTTACACTCCTCTCCAAACCGATATTATTGTTCAGCCTTCTAACGTCATTTGTGCAATAATATTACCTTTTATTGTAGTTTTTGAGCGTTTTGAGTCAAAATTTAGGAAATGGTTTTAATTGGTCATTTTTTGTTATTTCAAGGAGTTTCAAGAACTTTTATGTTTTTAACTAAAATGTGTTGTTTGTTTGAGATTTTGATGCCGTCAACATCTAGAAATGTTGCTAAAAAACACCCCGACCATGTTTCAGAATACTAGAATTGTAGATTTAGCCTTTTTTGCGGTGATCAAGGTACGACTTTGTTCTTGACATTATCATTTAGAATTTGTTCATAATAAGATCTAGAACAATTGCTGAAAAAGATCCCGGCCACATTTTGGAATTTGTTCTTTCCACTAACATCTAGAAAAACCCTCAATGATTGGTAATTAGCTCAATTTTTAACTAAAATTGCATGGATTTCATTTGGAAAATGGTTGCCCCTGTAATGTCTTTGGTCCTTTTTCATTTTTTGCATGATATTTTCTTGCTAACCTTTTATGCCATTTTTGTGAACCATCTAACAAGAGAGAAATGGGAAAGTATTTAAGTTGGAGGGCCCATTGTCTCATTAAAGTCTAGTTCATCGATTTTACAATATAATGAAGAACAAACTTATCAAATTCATTGAGAAAAAAAAGGATAATTTACCCACTCCAAAGAATGAAAGAATACACTGAGATAATATCAACTCTAAGGAGTACAGCTATATCAAAGAATAAAAAGAAATATATAGAAAAAAGAATTTGATATCTATATTAATGTATGATAATGGTTCCATTTTGGTGGCATTGTGCTATAAGGATAATGTTGCTACCAATCAACCAAAGAAAATTATAAGAAGAATAAATCAGTCTCAATTTCTGCTATAGTTCTTTCCTCTCATGTCTCAATCTATCATTTTCAATTTGACACTATGATTAGAGAAGGTAAAGATGGAGATTACACTTTTATAGTGAGGTTTTGAGCATGGTTTTTTATGCAGTTCAAAGTAAAGCATTCTTTCCATACGCACCAAATTTTCTAGGATCCATTAACTGCAACCCCATGGAAGTTAAGTCTTTGTTTAATGAATTATTCCATGTCATTAGGGATAATAGGTTATATAATGGTTAAAATGGTGATTTTATTCATATTACATAGTTTCTTTAGTCTTTTAAGAGAACGAGAGTTTCTATTACCCCTGGCATTCCAATTGAGGCACTTAATCATTAAGAATATTTGTGTTTGAGTCTTTAAGGAGTTACCTGGTCATCCTTTCAGATTAAGACAAATAAATGAAATATAGTTTACTTTTGTTTTTGCCCATTTCTTCCTTGGTAGGACCATAACGAAGCCATCATTGATCTGTCCTATCACACTTGGTTATGACCCATTTTTTTCCCCTATAGGTCTTGGAAATAAGTCTTCTTCTTATTCACCTGAATTTTTTTACTTTCATTCAGTTGCAATCGGAGAAACATAATTGTCTATGGATATATCAATTAGATTAGTAAAATCTTCAACTATTGAATAATAAAAGAAGTTTTTTGAGATCTTGTCAATGGTTGTAGCCAAGCTTTGGTTAAAATACTTATGTTTGTTATTGGGACCTCGCGGGGAGAGATAGAAATGGTCTATAGAAGGAATTTCTAATCTATCTGGCCTTGACATTTTTTTAGGAGTCACTAATGAGGTAAAGTTCAATGGATGAGAAATTTTCAAGTGGGATTCTTCATGTTCATCATCTCTGCCTATGTGGATGAGCACTGCAACGTCATTGAGAAATGTTCTAGAGTCAATGTTTGAAGAATAAAACTTTTCTAATTGCCAAACCACACCATTACCTGTTGCTGTTGATGTTGCTGGTGATATTAAAATAGGTTTTTACAGAAAGAGCTTTCTCCATGGCCCGTGTTGCTTTTTTATCCGCCATTCTCGTTAACCCTGTCGATGTTGCAAAGGTTACTTATACGCAAATACTTCATATCATAAACTTATGCCCTACAATTTTTTGAGGCCAGGTACTATGTCACCAATAATTTCTTCTTTTCCAAGGGACTTTTAAATTATTAATATAAAATGCCATCATGCTTTCCTTTTTTTTTTCCTTTCATGCAACTTGGTTACTGTCGTTTTCTGTATTTCTTAAAATACAAACTATGTTGCAAGCCCAGGCAGTTGGTGTACTTTATCATGGTCTAGGTATGGCATGTTTTTAAAAAAACATAGTATGTTCACTACATTTGTCTCCTTACTTCAATATGTTATTATATTGAAAGTGTCTCCTTATACTAGGACCATTTGTATCCAAGGTCTATGACCAAACTACATTATAGAATTTGTGGCCATCGAAATACCTCTCTCTCATCTCGCCCTGTGGTGGGGGGGGGGGGGGGGGAGAGGAGGGGGAGAAAAAGGTATCGCATCCGCTTTCCCTAAGAGCGCTTCGACCTTCGTCGGTGTGAGGTGAATGTAAAGAGATAGAGTTTCCAACCTATTTTTCACCAAACAGGCAAAAGAACATGTTGACGCATAGAGAGAGCATCATCAAAGACAAACTGATGCTTATGAAACTAATAGTTCAAAGGTTTGGGGGCTAACTTACGGAATGTGAAGGTGTTAGGCACCCATCTCTCCCTTTCGATCTCTCATGGGCTTGTGTTACTATTTTCCTTAATTTATCCATGAAGTTTATGTGCGTGTATATATATATAAATGGATATCGGAATCACCCAACTCATACCATGGAAAAGATAGAGTGGGGTTATCCATAGGAATGTTCCCAAAATAATATTTAGAAAATACGATGTATGCGTTTATCGGGATATTGATTGTTATGATGAAACAATAATATATGTTGGATAAAACGCTAGTAAGGATCAAAAAATATAATATAAATTAAAATAATGTATATATGAAAAGGTGACGAAGGCAAAAATGAAAAAAATTGAAAAATTAAAAATTGAACTCGAGTCTCAGGTTTTAACCCAAAATGCCTACACAACCTATAAAGGCATCAAAGTCCACATGGTTCGCATGCAGAATAAGGGTGGGGTTTATCCCACAGATTCGAACGAAAATTTATTATATGTAAGTGTGTGTAAAATGTATTTTTTCTGGGAAATTTTGGTGGATTATCTCGTTGTAATTTATAGGTGTAACTCTCTTTTTATTTTTATTTTTTTATTTTTATTTTTTTTTTATAGAAAATGAAGTATGTGCAATATAACTAATAAAAAGTGAGATATTAATGTGAATTAAGTAGATTGAGAATTTATGTAACTAATGCACAAAATAATGAAATTTAAAGAGAGAGAGTAGAATATTTGAACCTTCTTTAGAGAATTGAGGCTTGATCTTGATCTTTAATGATCTCCCTTGAATTTTGGGATAAATGTTGGATGAGAGAGAATGATATTTTTCTAAATTGGGTATAAAAATGATGGGAATGAAATATGAAAAGGAAATTCACATAAGGAAACTTCGCTGATTTCAAGAGAATGTTGCTGAGATCACTGATTTCGCTGGATCTGAGGTATTCTTTGGGATTGAGGTCATGCCCTCTATTTATAGGGTAAGGGGGTGTCGATTGGCATATACATAGACTTGACAATCAGCAGGTAATCCTAGGCACAATGCCGATGGGAGGAGAAATGGACCTGCCAATTGGCAGTCTTGAACATATTTTTTCAGAAAATTGATCATAGAATGCAATCTGTTGATCCAAATTGTGTGTGGTCCATACCTTTAGAATGGTTAACATATACCTTCAAGAGTCCTTTATGACACTCCTGGGTTCAGGAGTTGACTTTGGGTGAAATGTAGCTTAGAAGCACTTGTCGGTCCTTTGGACGGGAGATCAGTGAATAAAAATGGATTGTTTGTCCGTACGGTAAGTTAGAATCATTCACGGGGTGGACAATTGGAAAGGTTATGCGAGGTACTTTGACATTCCAAAGAACTTCGCTGGGATCAAAACGTTGAGCTTATTCAATCGGGACCCAAAAGCGCTCGGTGACCTGTCGAAGTAAAACGGGTCATTCGTCCATATCAGAAGACTAATTTACACATGGGGTGGACAGTTGGAAAGGGAATTCAGTGACCTTTAAAGATTCATTTAGTCTAGTTCGAGATGAATAGTTTACTTCGGTCAAACGGAGATCGGGAGCTCCCCATGTCCTTCGGATTAATTTTTTAGGGAAAAAAGATTGTTCGTCTGAACGGTTATGCCGTGTTACGCATCGGGTGGACCATTGGGAAGGGTTTCAGTGACCTTTAAATATTCAAAGTGATTTCACTATGACGATGAATTTGATTGGGGTCAAATCGGGGCCCAGGAGTGCCCGGTGGCCTCCAAATCAATTTTTGGTGGTAAAATAGTTCATTCATTTGAGTCATTATGCCAATTCGTTATTGAGGTGGACTGTTGGAAAGGGAATTCATAGCCCTTCTAATATTTAATGAGATTTCGCTCTATCGATAGAGTTGACCATAATTAAACAGGGTTAAGGAGTGCTTGATGGCCTCTAGATCAGTACTCGAAGTATGACCTAGGGTTTATAGCGAAATGGGGAGGTGCTAAGTGTGACACCCCGACTAATTAAATATTGGGTAGCTACTCCTTTATGAAATTAATACAAAATGCCAAGTGAATTCAGTTCATAGCATCACTGTCGAAAACATTTTAATATTACTAACCACCTAGTATTTAAAAAGTAGGTTGTCCATTTTAATTAAAAACCCATTAACATGCAATAAATGAATTATGAAAAGTTAACATAACCAACAATATAGTCACAATAGAATAACCATCCATTAAATAATGAGTTTGGAGGAAAAATCCTCACAACAATCCGAATTCCGAATAATTAAATACAAAGTTCGACACACTAAAATTAATTACAACCCAAAGTCTGAAATAACTGAATAAGTAAAATGTATCTAAAAGGAATGGGCGACATGCCCAACAAATGATAGAAACAACTGATAATGGAGTCAAGATCAGAAATGGAGGCGTCTACTATCAAGGTCCTGTAACTTCCATAGCAGCTACAGCACGTAACCTGAACAAAACTCCTATGCATGGTGTCCTTGTGGCTGGGCACCTAAAAATGTTTTTACAAAAATAGATTTGAAAGCAAACGGGTCAGAGCTCGAATGTGAAAATAAATTTTAAAAATTCAAGTGTTTAATATCATTAAACAGTGAATATAAAGTAGATGATAGTGTGTGCACTCACATGAGTTCCTCACCTCTCAACCAATTGTGCACTCCTATCGTACTCGTACCCATTTCTAGTTACTCCCATATCTATCTAGTCCAATGCTAAATATAACATTTCTATATGATATCCAACTCAAATCCAAACATCTTCTATTTACTAGAGTATTGTACCTTATTACACAGTTTCCCCACTTTAGCATTACAATTTATAATAAATCTTACATTTTCGCTTTACAAACGTTGATATTATTCACACTCACAATTATTTGCGATAATTCATTTCAATCACAGTATATTATTCTCACCATAAATATACAATACTAGCACCCCGAGACTAAGCTGCGGTGTACACATACTCTGCTATCAAATCCCGGTACATCACGTACATGAGGACCACGTATTCCGAATCTCTCAGGAAACGTTTCATCATCAACAATCACAAACAATGGAGGCGAACATAGTTCACATCACACGGGTCACGCACATACCTACGCTCCCATGATCAGCAAACTTATTAACTGCTCAATAAGTCCTTCTCTGACCTATGTCCTCGAGGGACCAATCTATATCCCCCCCCTCCCCCCCCCCCCGTAGGCACACAAAGATTAGATGGCCCTAAACGAATGCCAACCTCCCGTGATAGCAAGAACGGTAGGTATGTCATACACAGATAATTACATATACTAAGCATTCTCACATCTTAGATATTACAACATTTTTATTAGTGGTATACTTCTCGTTCTTATACCAACTCTTAGTGTTATACAAATCACATGTCCCCGGTTTATATGTATTTGAGTTATCAATTATTCACACTTCGTGATTAGTTACTCGCTTCCCAATCCATAAATGTTATCCGGTTCAAGGCACTATTCTAGATTTTACTCCTCAATATACCCCAAATCTCCCAACTACACCCACTAGTTAATAAGGGAAAGTTATCTCACCATTTAGATAAGTCTACGGGATACTAGAAATCAAATCAGGCCAAAAAGCCCATTCTGTCAACTCATTAGAAGTCTCGTTCGAACGAGGTCGTTCGAACGAGGTCGTTCGAACGAGTTCGTTCGAACGAAGGGCTTCGAACAAAATACCAACTCATTAGAAGTCATACTGTCATCTCGTTAGAAGTTCGTTCGAACGAGGTCGTTCGAACGACCTGGGCAGGTCTTCTAACGAGATGGCAGTTTCAACCCAGAAAATTCCAAATTCCGTTTTTTTCAATTCTTCTCTCCTCTAAATCCACCCTAAGACCATCCAAATTGTATTTTAACATATATACACCATTTCTAATCACCCTAGATCACTCCTCAACACATTTAAGGGGTCAATTCTTACAAATTATCATGGGATTGACATGAATCTTCAAATATTTTCCCAAACCCTCTGAACATGAACTCCCAATTTTCTTATGCCTAATTATTCATCATAAATCCGTTTTTAATTCATCATATACAATTTTTCAAGTATTAACTCAATCCATTATCATACTACATGAAAATCCTAACCCAAATTCAAAGTTTCTCCAACAATTTTCATGGGTTTTCTTCCAAAAATTTCAATAAAAGAAATTCCTACACTAAGCATGGAAGACATATTCAATGCATTAAAAATACTAAATCACTTGCCTTAGATTGTTCTTCAGAATTTGATTTTGAAGGTTGAAGGTTGATCTCTCCCTTTTCTCTACAAATTTCTCCCAAGGTTGAACATGGTGGTTATCGGTTTTTCTTTTGGGAACCTCCTCTAACTCTTCCTATAACTCCCGTAGCGCTCTAACTTGTCAAATGATGGAAATGGGATTAGTGGGTTACTAATAATGTATAATTAACTCTTAAAATTCGTAGGCTTTAATTCCCAAAATTTCAAAATTACCAAAATACCCTTTTAAGTTGCCGGTATGGCCCAAAAATGCCCCGGGACCCAAACTAAACTCCTGGCTAGTGTTTTCTGACTATTTCGACCCTTCTGGACTCGTTGGCGCACTCAAAATGACCATTCGATTGATAAAAATAAAATTCACTTTTTAATTCAAATAATTACATTCCTGACGCGACTCACACGCGCGTCCCAACTAAATTTCCCAAATTATCGTATTTCAGTCTCGCGATAATTTTAATATTTTCAATATTCATATATTGCCATATATACACATCATAATCAAATACCAAATCCCATATTTTTAGTATTTATATCTGGATTAATTTTCAATTAATTCACATTTAATTTAATTAATCCCTTAAATAAATATCGATAAAAATACGGGGTATTACACTAAGGACCTAAGGAGAGACTTATGGGGTCCTTGAATGTGTTGTAGATAGATCCCCTTGATGGGTGATCTTGGAATAATTTAAATCCATCAAATAGACACCACGTGATGTTTTAAAAAGAGGTCAATTCTAAGGACTTAAGGGATGAGGATGATTGATTCAGAGGGCCGAGGTCGATTATGAGGACATAACAAAATGCTGGGGGAGATGATTCTATGGGCCAAGGTCAATTCTGAGTATTATGCTAGGGAGATACCCATTCCGAGGGTCAAAGCCAATTTTGAGGGCTTCAAATGAGAGTGACCAATTTTATGGGTCAGAGCCAATTCTAAGGGCTTAAGTAGTGTGCGATCAATTCTACGGGTCAAAGTAAATTATGAGGGATTTAGTAAAGTGTGACCAATTCTGAGGGTCAAAGCCATTTCTGAGGTATTTAGTAGAGTATGGCCAATTTTGAGGGTCAAAGCCAATCCTGAAGGCTTAAGTAGAGTGTGACCAATTCTAAGGGTGAAAGCCATTTCTAAGGGCTTTAAGTAAATATGACCAATTCTATGGGTGAAGGTTAATTCTGAGGACCTTAAGTAGGAGTGACCAATTCTAAGGTTCAAAGGTATTTTTAAGGGCTTTAAGTAGAAATGACTAATTCTGCAGGTCGAGGTCAATTATGAGGATCTTAAGTAGGAGTGACCACTTCATAGGTTTGAAGCCAATTCTGAGGGCTTAAATAGGAGTGATAATTTATGTGGTTCTAGGTAAATTCTGAGGACCTTAAGTATGAGTGATCAATTTTGAGGGTTAATAAGCACTTAAAAGTGTTAAAATAATACCCCAAATAAACGATTTTTAATTGATAATTCTCGATGAAATTGGATTTATGTTAGTATTTGTTTGTTTTGTAGGTCAATACTAATTTGCGATGTCAAAGAAGATTAATTCGAGGCAATTGCAATGAATATGTGGTCAAGTACATCAAATGCGACATTGATGCGATTAAAACAGCTAATTTCCCTCCCCCGTAATCTTACTCGAGCCTAAACCTAACCCAGACCACTCCCTGAGCCCCACGTGTGTTTAGTTTATGCCTTTTTATTTTTCTTAGATTTTTAGTTTGAGTCGTTTTATTTTTAGGATTTATTTTAGATTTATTTAGAATTTTCTAGGTTCTATTTTCTATTTTTACATTTTATTTTTAATGGTGTATTTTTATTTTTTTATTTTTATTAGTTTTTAGTTAGTTTAATTTTATCTTATTCGTTTTATTTTATTTTATTAGTTTTATTTGTAATCGTGTTTATTTATCAGTAGTTGTATATATTAGAGTCCGTGTATTTTTAGTTTGCGTGTCGAGTTTTTTTTTTTTTTAGTATTATTTGTTTTATTTCTTTTTTTTGTTTGATTTTATTTTATTTGGGTCTTCATTTTATTTTTAGATTTTTAGTTTTATTCGTTTTTTAGTGTTATTTGTTTTTAAGGGTCCAAATTAAACACACACACTTATCCTATACCACACACACAAAATCCCCCCCTTCCCCCCAGACCCCTATCTACGAAACACCTAATACACACCCAAATAATCCCTTTCCTATTCACCTTCTTCTTCCTCATTTTCTCCCACACTCTCTCACCTCCATAACCCAAATAAAACCCAACCTCCCTCATCATCACCCACCATTTCAAGCCAACACCCAAACTCACCCATGGAACCCAAAACTCCATTAACCAACACTTCAATTCCACCATTCACACCAAATTAACACCCTCACACCAACTTACCATACACCTCCACTAACATCCATTCTCTCTCAGCTCCCTACATTAACCCACTTAGCCATAACTATAGAGCCACCTCTCAACCCGCAACCCTTGTCCGACTCATTTCGTCACCAACCCAGAACCCATTCCACCATTATAACCTGTAACCTCTAGACCCATAACCCGAGCTCGTAACCCCCGACCCGAGCCATACCATCTGCTACCCACAAACTTGAATTCAAACCCGAGCTCCCCACACCAAACCGTGAACCCATTTTCCATTATCCATGCTCATCCTTACCCATGAACCATTTTCAACCCAAGGCTTAAATCGATTTCTCCTGCGAAAATAGAAAAAAAAAGACCCACATGTTTAAACTCTTAACCAACTTAAACCAAGACCAAGTCAAACAGAAAGCAAACCCATTTACCCCACATTCCAAAATTATCCGCAACTAACTCCTTTTACCCCAACACCCTTTTAACAAATTTGATTTTTCCCTCACCCATTACCTCACAAACCAAATACACCTCTCTTGTCCATTATGCCCCTTACCCTAATGTGCCCATTATAAAAGCAAAGAGAAGGCCCATTTGAAAAATATATTCAATTTTTAGTTTTAAACATGAGATAGTCATTGCTCCAACACTCTATGGAGAGTGTTTGCATTTTTAACAAATATTTCAATATAGGGTGTTGTGGTATAATTTGTTTCACTTGAATGAATTTTTATGTACAAATTTGTAATGGGAGGGTTCGTATTTTTAGCAAATATTTCTCATTATTTAATAGTGCATTGAGAGTTCATTTGGAAGGAGCAATACTTAGATGCAAATCTTTGTTGGAAATGTTTGTATTTTTAGCATTTAATTCAAACATTGATGAGTATTTAGGAGTTCACCCATTTGTAGATATTGTAGATAATCTTTTATTTTTCTTTATAGTATTTTCCCCCTCTTTGACATTGTTACTTATTGAGAGAAAAATGTGTAAATATTTTATTTAGTTAGATTTTTTTTATTCATTAAAATATTTTCTGCATTTTCTTTTTATTAATTAGTTAGATTAGTTTTAATATTTTTTTTGGACTCATATTGTATCACTTTGCTTTAAATAAAAAAAATCATTGTTCTGTCATTAGTATTTTCTTCTTAGTTAGTTTACTTAAAAAAAATCAGCACACTTAGTTAAAAAAAATCATTTTAAAAAAAGTAAAAATACCAAAAATATAATAATATGGAAATGATTGTACAATTATCTTCACATGTTGAGTGCTTCACACATGAAAGGTGGATTGATACCCTTACTTATCCTATGCATATTGTTATGTGTTTATAGGTTGAAAGAATTTTTGATGGAAAATAATTTGCAACAACGACACTATATGAGTACACACTAAGAGCAAATTTTTCTTTGTATCACTTGGCATCGTTGCCGCTTTCTTAACGATGGAGACTCATGTGAAGACTTGTATTTTATTTTCAGTTGTATTTGCTATATTTTTTTTATATTGGTTGTATTAGTTTATTGATGCCTTGTATAATTATTTGTGGTACGTTGGACACCAATTATTTATAATAATTAAATTAAAAAAAAGAAGAGAAAAGCTAAACCAGACAAGGTAGAGAGAGAGCTCCCTTGGAGTCGAATTTTGAAGCCTCTCTACTTTGGGTCTGTAAGACTCCCGGGGACGATTGAAGTTAGGCGAGCTTCCTCTCGGTTGACTCAACTTGATCTTCAACCCACGTGTGTAAAAGCCGTCGAGGTACATTTATTTGTCACTCACGCATCTCCATTTAGCGAGTTTATTTATTGTGTGACTATTTACTCCTACGTGATGTTATTTTATGCATAGTCTTACTTTGAATGGTTTGATAATTTAACTGGAGTTAAGACCTCGATTCGATCATTAAAACGAGTTGGGATTTCATTTTTATTTTTTTATCCCGTTGTAAAAAAAAACTCAAAATAATTTTCATTCTTTTTCTTATAAACAAAAACAATTTTGAAAAAAAAACAAAAAAAATAATAATTAAAATAAATCTCCGTGACGCGGTACCATTTCATTATCGGTTGATTTCGGTATACTATTTCCTTCCCCGTGCTTTAAAAAGTTCAAATATGTTTTTAAACATCGAGGACGATGTTCTTCTTTGTTTGGGGGTGGGGTATTTATCCAAATCGTACCCATTTTGAAAATTTTTGTCAGAAACAAGTCATGTTTTTCACTTTTTACACATTTCTCTTATCTTTGACATAATTTATCTATCATTCACCATTAAAGTCTAGAAAACTCTAAATGGAACTTAAAGTCGATTTTTCAAACTTACAAGCTTAACTAATACTTCATAAGGCATATTGCACCATGAATTCCTAGACTCAACGCTATTTTGCGCACTTATCACGTTATGACAGTCTAAAGTTGAAGAGTGAAAATATTGTTAATGAAAACCTTAAAAATTATTTGTGGATACTTAACCCGTGAGATTTGAATTTTTCATCTTTTTGAGAATTTTTATGAAATCTCCGAGTCACAAGTTTACACAACTTTCTTTGGATACTGTACTTAAATCGTCGCATGATCTCATTATTCTTCAAATTTTGGAATTCACTGAGGATGACATCACTTTCGAGTTACAAGAAACATGTATCTTCTAGTTTTTCCCGAAAACTAATCATTTACCCCATTTTCCATTTACCATCATACATTTTCCATATTACCACATCATTCATACCATTCATATATCTTATTTCATCATCACCCTTCATTTTTGAGAAAAAGAGTGTTTGAAATTATATATGTAAAATGTCTTCATTCATGTTCTAAAAGATGAATCGTATCGGTAAAAATAAGCATCACAAATAAAAAAAAGAAAAGAAAAGGAAAAAGAAAGAGCGATATATAGAAAAAGGAAAAACATGCGATCAAAATTTTGTGAAATGGAGACATTAATTGTTCAAGTTGTCCACTCTTCTCAAAATACAAAAAATCATCATACCATCCATATTACCCATCTCATTTCCCCTCATCCTTTACATTAAACCCCATTATTACCTTTGGTGAAGTGTTTGGGAAAATGAAAAGTCAAAGTGGTGAATAACTCGACATTCTCGACATAATGATTTGCATTCCTTCCTTGAGATCAAATTCTTTCTATCAATGGTCGAAGCCAATTCTGAGGGCTTAAGTAGAGTGTGACCAATTCTGAAGGTCTAAGCCAATTTTGAGGGCCTAAAGTAGGAGTGACCAATTATGAGAGTTGAAGACAATTCTAAGGGCTTAATTAGAGGTGATCAATTCTGAGGGCTCAAGTAGAGTCTGACCAATTCTGAGGGTCGAAGCTAATTCTGAGGGCTTAAGTAGAGATGACCAATTCTAAGGGTCGAAGCAAATTTTGAGGGATTAAGTAGAGATGACAAATTCTGAGGGTCTAAGTCAATTCTTAGGGCTTGAGTATGGACGACCAATTCTGCGGGTCGAAGCCAATTTTAAGGGATTGGGTAAAGGTGACCATTTCTGAGGGTCGAAGACAATTTTGAAGGCTTAAATAGGTTGTGTGGATATTTTTCTTAGGAAAGTTTGAAGATTCACTGGGGAAAAAATATTAATCCGTGGATTGGGTGAAACCTTACTGTTTTTTTTTATTTCTACGGTGTTCCTTAGAGACGTTGCTAGGAAGATATCCAATTAAATTTGAGAATTTCACTGGGGAAGTAAGTGTTCCGCTAGGGAAGTAATTGTTCCACGTGGTATTAATGTTAGGGATTTGAGAGGTTTGCAAAAATGGTTTTCTTGGTGATGGAGGTTCTAAAATTAATTTGGTATTCTTAGGAATTTTGTGTAGATTTTTCAGGATATTTTGGCCTTTTTTTGGTAATTTTTGTACAAAATTTTAGGGAGGTGGTGACTGGCAGGATGTAGGAGTTGCCAAATGACAGTGGCACGATCTTTTGGGCTACCTCGGGAAGGTGAAGGGACAGTGCCGATCGGGTAATTTCTTCTTTCCTCTTGTTACCATTTTTACCCAACGATCTTTTTAGCTATTGATTTTCTACTAGGGACATTACATCATTGCGGCATGGCTCCTTGAGATTTCCATGCAGATTCATTATTGACTGTGGGATCTTAGAGTTTGATCATATTACATTCTTGAAGTAGAGGCATTGCACCTGAAGAGAGACTCAAACAAGACAAAAAGGGATGCATATTTTGTTTGATTATCTGGATTTAGTGGCTTACTCTATGTTCTACTGCTGTGTTTTTTTCTTTGAGAAAGTTTTGGAAAAGTGTGTTTTTTAAAATTGGTTTTAATATGTTTGTGTACAAGGCTGCCTCGAAGGGTTGGTTAAAAAAGATCTTCCCTTTTGAACGGATTTAACTTGAGAAGTAGTAAAAATGAATTTTTTAAAATTTTTGAGTAGTGGAAGGCCTTGTCGGCTCAGTTATCATATGGATTAGGGAATAAAAAGTTTGGTTGCAAAGTGGTACATATTGCATTAATTGGATTGTGATGAATTTGGTGTGTTGAAGAGACTGTATTGATGCTGGAGTTGTTGCCCTGAACTTAACTTCAAAGTTATTGTTGGTGACCTGGGACCTATTAGTGGGCCCTCAACTTACTTCTATGACTGCGTGGATGTCATATTATCGCAATCCTATGGCGGTGAATCTAGAAGATACCATAAATGGTCTAGATTCTTGGTGGGAAGGTCATTCTGACTTCCTGAGGGGTAGCCCAGTCATGTTGTTATTGTGGCTGTTAAAGAGATTTCATTTAGCGATTCCTCCTGAATATTCCTTGGCAGTTGTGCCAAACATTTTTACTCTCAATTTTATTAGCTTGGGCCCAAATATCGAGAAATGGGTGAATTGTTTGTGGATTACCAGGCTCGAGGTTTGTGTTGGTTAGCTCCTTGATGGGGAGAGTTCCAACCCATTCTAAAACTAGGAGAATACTAGTATGTTCGGTTGGTTGGCCTCTGGAAGGCTCTTTCTACTTTCCCTGGAGACTTCTATGTCAATTTGTCTGGGAAAAGGTTATACCACCTCAGACAATAAACTTCTTTCGTGTAGAGGATTTGATAGAGCACAATGGCATGTGACTGGGTTCTGTGTGGGAGTATTTGATAGAGTTTGGCATGGTTTCGGGGATTACATGAAGTGGTTCTGGAGGAGGGTAGTTTCTAGATGCTGGCTGAGGATACCAGTCAAAGGTGGTTCGCCATGTTTAATTCCATGGAAGGAGGTGTTTTTATTTTCCCTAGGTTGGCTCAGGCTTATCGTTCCATGGAGCACCTTTGGCATGCCATCCAAGAAGGAGAAGTTTAGGGACCCCAAGATGTAGATGATGATGGCGCTAGTTCTTCTGGTAGCTCCGGGTAGGATCCGTAGGGAGTTTTATTTATGAAGATTTTGTGATGTGTGGGAATAAATTTTGGGAAAGTTATCTAGGAGTATTTTGACTTGTTTTATTTTTAGGAAAATAGGGTTAGGTTGGCGGGGGAAGTTGCTTGACTCCCTATGCCGATGTAATTGGAACGAAAGTTTTTATCAATGAAATAATGAAATTTTTAATTATATTGTTGTACCTCTTGATGATTTTTGCATTGGAATTATATATACTAATCGCTAAGGCATATTTAATCCTTTTGCTCATGCACATGATAAAAATAAACCTTCATTCTCGGAGATAAGAAAATAATACCATTTTATGAAGAAAAAGGGGGTCGTGCTAATGTGAAGCGTATGAGGTGACTACGTACCTCTGGGGGTTTTGAAAAAAAATTAAGTTCAATTTTTTAATGAAAAAAAAGATTTTTAAAGGATCAGGACCCACGTAGTTTTGAGTAGAGGGAAATGGAATTTTTTTAGAATATAACGGAGATGAGAATAGTCGTAGCGCGCCGAGATTTCGGACTAAGGGTAGAATTTCTTGAGACCGTCTAGGTTGATTGAATGGGAAATCTCTTCCCCATCGAGGTCAGTAAGCATAGCGGCGCCATCAGATAGGATCTTTTTTACAATGTAGGGGCCACTTTAAGTGGGCTTAAATTTCCCAATGGGATCCCAGATAGATCCTACTATTTATTTAAAGGATAAATCCCTTTCTTGGACACCACAGTCCTTGACTCTCTTATTATAATGATATTTCTAGTTGGCGATGTTACCCTTGTATATGATCTAGAGATTTTAACCTCCTTTCATCCAAGAGTGATAACTCGTCAAGATGGCTTTGATGCCAGTCTTCCTCATTGACTTTTATTTCAAGCATGATGGGTATTAAAGTAATCTCCAGCTTAACGGGTAGGACTACTTCCATGCCATATACTAGAGAGTAAGGGGTATCCCCGGTAATGTTCGAACTGAAGTGCAGTAGACCCAGATGTGGTAAGGGATACAATCGACCCAATCTCGGTAACTCTCGAACATCTTGCTGATGATTTATTTGAGGTTCTTATGGGTGGATTCAACTACACCCTTGGTTTGAGGTCGGTAGGGAGAAGATTTATGTCTTTGGATCCCATACTCTTCGACTACCTCTATGACTTCTGTCTTGAAATGTAAATCATTTTTTGACACTATAGCCGGCGGGGGACCTTATATCAGATGATGGTATTTTTCTAAATAAACTTGTCCACCTTTTTCTCATTTAAAACTGTGTATGACTCGGCTTCGATCCATTTGGTGATGTAATCAATGGCCACCAAGATGAATTCATGCCTGTTGGAGTTTTTGGGTTTAACTTTCGATATGATATCAATGTTCCATATGGATAATGGATTGGGAGAAGTCATGTTGTATAATTTTTTAGGAGTCAAGTGTTGGAGGTTAGAGAATTATTGGCATTTAAGATATCTTCGGACATAGGTGGTGAAATCATGAACCTTGGTAATCCAATGGTAGCCCTGTCAGATGATGCTATTGGAAAGCATATGGCCATTTATATGGGTTTCACACTCCCCACGATGGATCTTCTACATCATCTCTTTAATGCCATCCCCTCCAATGCAGTGTAAATGGGTTCCATTAAGATTTATCTTGAATAGTGCTTTATCACAGATAGTGTATTGGTCAACCATTTTGTGTAGGGATTCTCAGTCTTTCTTGTTATAATCTTGGGAATACCTACCATGCTTAAGGAGGTACCAAATATCATAGTACCAGCAATGGGCTATACCAGTATCTTCTTCTGTGATGAGCTCAATATGGAAGCAATCAGTGGATTTAGCTTGCTTTTGGACTAGGAAGAGGGCTATAATTATTCCTTCAGACATGACAATTATGGAGGGTAAGTTAGGAAGGGCATCGACTAAGTTATTCTTTGCTCAGGGTAGGTAATGGAAGTTGATAACTTAGAATTGAGAGGCCAACTATTCTAGGTGGGCATGGAAGGGTAAAAATTTCTCAATATTGACTTTCCATCTTTTGAAAACTTGACCGATGATGAGGGTTGAATCCCTATAGACATCTAGGTATTAATTTTTTTGTTGAGAGTGACTTTGAGTCCTACTGTGCATGCCTCGTATTCAGTCATGTTTTTGGTGCAGGGAAAATCCAACTTGATGGGAATGGGAATCTGAGACTCATCATGGGAAATTAGGAGTATCCTAATGCCATATCCTTTCTTGTTGGTGGCACTATCAAAGAACATTTGCCACTTAAGGTCTTCTTGGTAGGTACAAAGGATATTTTCATCCGAGAACTTGGAAATCCAAACAATGGTTTCTTCCATAGCATGGTCATCCAGGTAGTCAGAGATGCCTCTTCCTTTCATAGCTTTCTGCGTGACACACAAAATGTTAAATTTTTCTAATAACATCAACCATCGGGCCATGCGGCTAGACAAGGCAGGTTTCTCGAGAAGGCATTTGATAGGATCCATTCGGTACATAAGTTTGATATGAAAGGAAAGCATATAGTGCTATAATTTTTGGGCGACCCAGATAAGGTAGACATGCTTTCTCTAAGGCAGTGTTGTTAACTTCGTACTAGACCAACTTGCGACTAGTGTAGTAGATGGTTCTTTCTTTGTGGGACACTTTAATATAATGGTCCAATAAAGACCAAGCTGAGGTTTTGGTCATGATCAGGTATAGGAGTAGGGGATGACTACGCTGTGGCGGTATGAGTATCGAAGTTTGGGTTAGATATTACTTGATTCGATCAAAGGTCTTCTGGCAAGCTTTGTTCTAAACTTAAGTTGAATCCTTACCGATGAGTTTGAAAATGGGTTCATAGATACAAGTCAACTAGCTAGTGAATCGACTGATATACTGCAATTTTCTAAGGTATCCCTGGACTTCCTTTTTCATTTGGGGTGGTGGCATTTCGAGTATGGATTTTAGTTTGGCAAGATCTTCTTCAGTCCCCTTTTTGATAACCATTAATACCAAGAGCTTTCCTTTGGTAACTTTCAAGACACATTTATGTGGGTTAAGTCGCATTTGGTACTGCCTTAGTCGCTCAAAGAACTTTCTAAGAGAAGGATCATGACCTTCCCTAGTCTTATACTTCATAATCATATCATCAACGTAGACCTTGACTTCTTTGTGTATCAGATCATGCAAGATGGTTGTGGCATCCATCTGGTAGGTATCCCCTACATTTTTTAGACTAAATGTCATAATGGTGTAATAAAAGGTTCCCCAAGCGGTGATGAATATGGTTTTTTCTTGATTATTCAGTTTTATCTTGATTTGTTTACATTCTTCAAAATCATCAACGAATGACTTGAGAGCGTGGCTAGCTGTATTATTCACAATCATGTCTATATTGGGTGGTGGGTAATCATCCTTCGGGAAGGCCTTGTTCAAATCTTAGCCTTGAACATACATGTGAACATTTCCTCCGGATTTCAGCACGAGTATGATGTTGGAGCCTTGTCGGATATTTGATCACACGAATGAAACCCACCTTAAATTGTTTAACAATTTTTTCCTTAACCTTGAGCGACCATTCAGTGAAGAGCTTTGGCAACTTCTATTTGATCAATTTTCATTTTGGGAGGATTGGAATATCATGCTGTGCAATTTTCGGATCAATGCCAGACATTTCATCTTAGGACCATGCAAAGACAAACACAAATTCCTTTCGTAATTCCTTGAGTTGCGCATGCTCTTGCTCGTCAAGGGTGGTCCCTATCTTAATCTCGCGCGGTTGGATACTATAATAGAGTTTAATAACAATAGTTTCATCTTTATTAACTTGAACATGATTATATTGTTTATTATTAACCTTATTAATATAAATTAAGAATTTTATCTATGCAAAATCATCACCCTCAAGAGTTTGGTTAGAATAATGACAATTAATGTAAGGTACAACAAGATACTCAAAATCTTCATTTATTTCACTACTGGGGAAAATAGTGTTGAGAACGTTATCTAAGGAGGTCTCAATTACATCATAATAGGGAGGAACATCAGAGTTCGGTTGTATCTCAGCGAATGGAACTGGTGTATTATGCTAGTTGAGGAGTGGTGCATTAGCAATTGTGATAAGGTAGAATGGATCCGATGATATAGCGCTTTAGTGAATCACGCAGAGTGTCATCCCTAGTACAAGTTGAAAGAATCCTCAGAGTCACTTCCCTCAAAAATTTCGGTAACAACTATAGTCTTCTCAATGAGTGGTTGCACATGATTCTGAGAACTTTTGGCCTATGAGTAACTTTTATGGAAAAAGATCTCCATTACTTTTCATCTTTTTTTCCACATGATCATAACAAGGTTTGGGAAAGCTATAAAGGCAAAATCTTCACCCTCTTTAATGAATCTTCCTTTCAAGGAATCCTTTGAGTCAGTCTTGTCACTCTCTAGCCTTCTTTTCAACTGAGGTTGGTAGAGCATTCTGAGTTCTTATGCCAAGGGTTGATAACCCAATTCATTGGGAGGAAAAACTTTCTTTAATACTATGCATTCAAGTATTCCCTATTATCGTCATCGCAGCCCTAGTTGAGGCCTGAAGTGCATGTTCTTGAACATATGTATCACATTGACATTTCCATAAGGGTTGTGTTCTGGAAAAACTCTATCTATGAAATTATCCCCTGCTAGAAGAGGAAGTGGTTTGACTCGAAAACTTGACAGAATCATATCATTTTCCATATGTTGTATATCTAGTATCGGATTACTGGTTCTTGCATTCTTGATGTTATCGCTATGGCCCAAGATGTTGATGACCTGTACAATGGTAAAGAACTTCAGTTTCTGATGTAGGGAAGAAGACACACCCTTGATACTATGGAGCCATGGTCATCCAAAAAGTTGAATGAAACAAGTCGGGATGTCGATGACTTAGAATTCAATGACATGATGTATAAGGCAAGCCCCTATTGTAAGATTTATATATACCCTCACTTCTCGAATCCTCCCCCCCCCCCCCCCCCCATATGGTGCAAAAGTCAGCATTTCTCTATGAGAAGTAAATACACTCCACAACCTCGACGGCCTCTTCATATAGATCCTCCCTCTAAACAAGGATATGTATAATTAAAAGGACTAGGCGCCCTTGTTATTTCAAATAATCAAGTAGCTCGAACACACTACAAACTTCACCAGTTTATCGAAATAAGTTTTCCATGATCTAGATGACATCGTCCAAACTGACTTCAACGTTAGGTACTACATAATTATTTAACTCTCGAGCCCATCTTCGAGCTTTGAAGAATAGTGTATTGAATCTTTGGCAGTCAGTGGTCATCTCTAAGGGAAATTTTAACCTGAACTCTAGAGGTTGGTTCAATACGACATATAATTCCATATCGTTCCCTATATAACGAGTACAAATAGAAATGGATACTCTAGTAAGAAGTGATAGAGCCTGATCGAAAAAATATGTAGTATGCGGGAGAAAATATGGGCAAACTTGGAGGGGTTTAGTGGAATATATGGGTGATTTCCTGGGTACAATCGGTCTTAATGGATCAAATTCTAAGTCTTCTTTTAGGAAGATATCATTTGCATGATTTGGGAGTGGATTGTGGGTAGTGTTTGGTTTAGGATTAGCTTGTGGGGTAATGACACCTTAGTCAACTAGACTTTGGATTACATTTTGAAGGTGGAAACACTGATCATTGATGTGGTCGACACTTTGGTGAAAATTGCAATGGGCGTCTGGTTTGAAATTTTTTATAAGTGGGTTTTGTAATGGATGAGGGTCCAATGGCTTAACAAGATTTAGGCTTAAAAGGGCTTGATAAACTTTGGATAGGGGAGCATGAAGCTCGGTGTATTCCTTTATGATAGGTTAGAGCGAATTTTTGGTGCCTCTAATATATGTTATTAATGGTTAAAACTGTGGTATTGGTTGTCTTCTCATACTTCTGAGAGTGAACTGTCCGGATACTATCTTCGACTGAACTTCTGTCTTGGAAAGACTTTCTTTGATCTACACTCTTACTTTCTGGAGGGATTATAAATATGGGTAGTAATGTCCTCCCATCATCGCTCGGACATGGGTTAAGAAATTCTTCTTCACAATACTGACTTACTCCTCTTTGGAAGGCCGATTGATCATGGTGGTCTCTTTCTCTATTCCCCTTGCTATCAAGTTACTGACTAATTCCGCAAAATATGTTTGAGAATTTCTAAATCATAGAGAGTAACCTCCAATTCCTCGTTATACTTATACTATGACATGAATACATGGGCAACATCCTCCCAACTGTGAATTATGTACTCTTCGAGAAATAAGAACCAATGAAGAGTGTTGTCCTTCTAAGTCTATTGGAACATCTGTGCCATTATTTCCTCAGATTATCCTAGGAGAGTCATGGATCGGTGGTAAATTCAAAGGTGAAAAATTGGGGGTCCACTACCCCAAATTTCTCAATGTTTGTCATCTTGAACTTTCAGGGCATCCTTACTTTAGGATATGGAGACATATGGGGTAATCCGTGTAGTCCCCAGATATTCGGACTTGGTCAAACTTTTTAATCAACATCTTAAGGTCCTCCTTTACTTTCTTCAATTCTTCTTCCTTCGAATCAACGACCACATGTAGGTTATCCCCTGGTTGGGCAAGATTTAGCATAGGGAGATGAGTTGGTGATGAACCATTAGTAGGAGGAGCATATAGAGCGTGTTGATATTCCTCGGGGACCCAAATTGGCTCAGATGCGGCAGAACCCATAGCACGAGGGAAGAGGACCTAGGGATCTTATGGAATAGGTACCCACTTTTGTTGCATCTCATGAACCTCGATTTGAAGATTGTCAATCTTGTCAGTGAGTTGGGATAGGATTGTCATCAAATTCAGTTGCACATTCGGTACTTGGTAAGCATTCTCCATGAAAAGTGTACGAAGATGAATTCTGAACTCAGAGGAAGTAGGGAGGGGATTGATGGACTCTCGTTGCGATTCGACTAAAGATTGAAGTCAACAGGGAGCTAGTCCAAGTACAGGGTATGCGATTGACCTAAGAAGGAGAAAAATTTGAATTAATTTTTAAAAGAGAAAGCGGGAACTTTATTGAAAAGGGAGGAAAATATTTTTGTCATTTTTGGAAAAATGGAGGGAAAAATTTTTTAGGTAAAAAAAAAGGAAAAACCTTTATGGTAAAAGGAAAAAAAATGCTTTTGGTATTTTGATTAAATAGGGGGAAAATATTTTTTGACAGTTTTGGTAAAGAAAGAGGAAAATTGGGAAAAGGGGTCTTGGCATGACTATTATTAGTATTATTACGTTCTCACTTGTATTAGGTTTACCTAAATACGAAAGGAAATGAGGAATGGGATCCGAGCCTAGAAAATCAAGTTTGAAAAGTATACTCGACGTACGTGAATGAGTTCCCTATGATATACCTCCCATCATGACTTCGGTCAAGCAATACATTATGTGGGGAACTGTTCGATATACATTGAAGGTACTTGGCCAATGGAAGGTGAGAGTCATATCACCTAGTCTAACTGTAACCTGTCGGACCAGCGCCCATCACGAAGTGATTCCCCAGTTACAGGAAAAAATTTGGTCAATAGCCATGCTCTTTGGTGACATAGTGTGAAAAATGCATGAATCTTGGTTATGATATTATGGAAAGAGTATTTTATTTTGCGTTATGAACACTATACTAATAGGGAAGAATGTAAAAGTATAAAAAGTAAATCTAGCATTGAGCATAAAGAATATACTAAGCATGGATATGTGAGAGTGAGTGATGTGTGAATATCTACGAGTGAGTGTGTGGTAGTGAACCTAAGCATGGATTAACTACAAGTTGTGGGACAAGTGTGAGTGAGCATGAATATATAAACGTGTGATAAGTGGAGGTGTGTGTTAGTGACACTTAAGCATGGATATTCGAAGTGGTGAGTGCAACATGTGGATATAAGTCATCCTATTTATAAGTAGTGTGAAGTGTACATGGGAAGTATCTACAAGTGTGTGAGTGAGTAGTGATATAAGCATGATGTATATATGTGCAAAAATAATAGATGAGAAAAAAAAAGAACATGCAGGTAGGTGCATACGCACACAAGTAGAAATTAATAACACCCACGCAAATAGAGTCTTGTCCTCTAATGAAAATTTCCCCCAGCGGAGTCGCCACTGTGGCCATCCCGGTATCTCTTTTTCCTCTGTCCCTATGGGGGGGGGGGGGGGGGGGAGGAGGGGAAAAAGGTTTTGCGCCCGCTTTTTCTAAGAGCGTTTCAACCGTCGTCAGTGTGGGGTGAATGTAAAGAGATGGAGTCGCCAACCCATTTACTAAAAAAACAAGCAAAAGAAGATGTCTGCATCTAAAGAGAGCGGCATCAAAGACAAATTTATTCTTATGAAACTAATAGTTCGAAGGTTTGGGGGCTAAGTTACAGAATAGGAACGTGTTAGGCACCCATCCCTCCTTTTAGGTCCCTAAACATGGGCTTGTGTTACTATTTTTCTTAATTTCTCCATGAAGTATATGTGCATGTATATATATAAATGGAGATCGGAATCACCCAACTCACACTATGGAAAAGATAGAGTGGGGTCATCCATAGGAGTATTCCCAAAATAATATTTAGAAAATACGATGTATGCGTTTATCGGGATATTGATCGTTATGATGAAACTCTAATAAGGAACACAAATATAATATACATTAAAATAATGTATTGATGAAAAGGTGACAAATACGAAAATGGAAGATTTAGAAAAATTGAAAATTGGACTCGAGTCTCAGGTTTTAACCTGAAACGCCTACGTAGCCTATAACGGCATAAAAATCCACGTAATTCTCATGCGGCATAAGGGTGGGGTTTATCCCATTGATTCAAATGGTAATTTATTATATGTTTTTGTAGAAATTGTATTTTTAATTTTGGGAAATTGTGGTGGATTACCCCGTTAGAATTTTAGGTGTAACCTTTTTTTTTTTTTTTTTTATAGAAAATGAAGTATGTGCAAAATAACTAATAAAAAAATGAGATAATAATGCGTATGAACTAGATTGAGAATTTATGTAAATAATGCAAAAATAATGAAATTTAAAGAGATAGGAGAATATTTGGACCTTCTTTAAAGAATTGAGGCTTGATCTTGATCTTTAATGAGCTCCCTTGAATGTTGGGATGAATGTTGGATGAGAGAGAATGAGATTTTGCTAAATTAGGAATGAAAATGATGGGAAAGAAATATGAAAAGTAATTTCACATAAGAAAACTTTGCTGATTGTAAGAGAATATTGCTTAAATCATTTCTTTCAATGGATTTTAGGTGTGCTTTGGGAGTGAGGCCATGCCCTCTATTTATAGTGTAAGGAGGGGTGTCGATCGACATAGCCCTAGCCCTACCGATTAGCAGATAACCCTAAGCACAATGCCGATAGGCAAGGATATAGACTTGCCAATTGGTAGCCTGGTGCAGATGTTTTCGAAAAATATTCATAGAATTCAATCCATTGATCCAAATCATGCATGGGGAAACCATTAGAAAGGTCATTCAGAGACCTTTAAGAGTCCTTTGGGCCGCTATTGGGTCCAGGAGTTCAGTTTGGGTCAAATGTGGCTCGAAATCGCTCATCGGTCCTTTTGATGGGATAGCGTCAGACGGAAATGGATTATTTGTTCATACGATAAGTCAAAATTGAGAACGGGTGTGGTCCATTGGAAAGTTTATGTGAGGTACTTTGACATTCCAAAGAGCTTCGCTCGGTTCGAAAAGTTAACCTTTGTCAACCAGGGACCGAAAGCGATTGGTGACCCTTTGAAGTAAATCTATCATTCGTCTATACTATAAGGCTGATTCGCACATGGGGTAGATCGTTGGAAAGGGTATTCAGTTCTTTTCAAATATTCATTCAGTCTCGTTCGATATGATGAGTTGACTTTGGTCAAATGGAGCCCGGGAGCACTCGGTGGCCTTTGAATTAATTTTTGGGGGAAAATGTATCATTCATTCGAATGGTTATGTCATTTTTCACATGAGGTGGACTATTTGAAATGTGTTTCAGTGACCTTAGAATATTCAAAGTGAATTCTCTATGATGATGAAGTTTACTGGGGTCAAAATCGGGGCTCGGGAGTGCTCGGTGGCCTCTAGATCGATTTTTAGTGGTAAAATAATTTATTCGTCAGAACCGTTATTCTGATACACACAGAGGCAGACTATTGGAAAGGGGATTCAGAGCCCTTCAAAGCTTCATTAAGCTTTCACTCGATCGATAGAGTTGACTGGAGTCAAATGTGGCTCGAGAGCGCCCTATGGCCTCTAAATCAGTCTCAGAGTATGACGTAGAGTTTGTAGCAAAATGGGGAGGCTCTAAGGATCTAAGGAGAGACTTATGGTGACCTAGATCGTGGTGTGTACATAATTATTGTGGCATTGTGCTCTAAGGATAGCTGAAGAACACGACAAGTGGATTGCTATCATTGAAAATGAGGTACTATGGTCTAGCTCTCTTTCTTTTACAATTATTAATTATCTACTAATGGCTAATGGCTGTTTATAAACCTTGTTAGTCTTTCTCAACAACATACTTAATTAAATTAATTAACTAAAATATAATAAAATACACATAGATAATATGTTGATACCTAAAATATCTCCCAAGTATCCTCTAAATGATAATAAATAATTATCCCTAATGTTAAGGAATAATCAACCATTATTCCTTTTAATAATTCAATTTGTTCATGGGAGGGACCCCTGCACATCATTTCAACTCAATATATACAAAAAGAGAGAACTATATTGATATCTATTAATATGCAATAAAATCCCTGTACAGAAGTTTGACTGTGTAAATTGTCACACCCCAGTTCTTAAGGTTTATTCTGCAATCTTTCAAGTTTGTCTCCAAGATGAAGATGGAACTAGTAAATTTCAATATAAGGATAAAATATTAATTCTAGATACCTATATTCTCCATTAATCATGACCTATTTATTTCTATATGCTCCATTCTTCTAATTGCTTATAAATGCTAGAAGGTACAAATGTGTAGGTCTTTATTAGAAAAAAGGCACATTTAGGTTAAGTAAAAGTTTTCACGGTCACATTTTATGTGAAATTTTCATCTCATATGGTCAAGTGGAAATTTGGAAAATGGATTACTAATTTTTATTGTTGTGTCGATCGATTGTTTGCAGTGCCAAAGTTTTTTGCCTTTTATTTTCCATCAGCGTGGCAATTGAAATGTTGTTACACTTTAGATTAAAATTTCATAGGGTGATGGACCCCCATCACTAGTAGATTGGGAAGGCATTGTAAAGGTTGGCCTCCTCTCTGGGACCAAGTTTTATTATGAACTATAGTTATGGTTTTTATGTTCTCGTGTGAACTAAACTGAAAATAATGACATTTATAGGTGCTCATATAAAGATTATTTTAATAAAAAAAATTATCGCATCAGTGATGTATGTGAAAATCTTTGTGTTTTATTGCTCATTCATGTTAATTATAAAATATAAATATATAACAATAGCTCTATTGTAAAGAGGGATTTCTATTGGGAAGTTTCTTTTAATGATTTCTGTCTGTTCAAGATTGTTTTTTATTGAGTTAATTCCTCATATTCATGATCATTTGGGGTTCAGCCCATTAGGGACAAAGTATACTTAGGAAGTGGATTCTTAAATTTATTTCATCCCTCTCATGAATTATTGAGTTTAAGTGCACCAATTTATTAAGTCACTATTTTTTCAAGATTGTGTATTATGTTGTTTGCTTTCCTACATTTTTTTAACGTGCTTGTGTTCTTTTTGTGTAGGTTGGGATTTGACATATGGTGTTCTCCGCACCAATGGATAAGGTTACCCAAAGATGGAGATTAATTTATTGATTTGTCTTTTGATGGATTTGTATGAATAAATAGTTATATTTTTACATTTTTTAAAAATGATGAAAAGTGTGAAAATTAATTATATTGTTACATTGATGTGTTTATTGATGGATTTGTAGTAGAAATGCAAAGTTTTGATTCATGCAATGTGTTTGCTTATGTCCTACCTAAATGTCCATGGGAATAGGTTTTAATAATACTTTTTTAATATGTACTATATATTACAAGTGTTTTAAATCCTGGATGAATAGCCATTTTTTCCTCACCTACAGTTGTTTGTAAGTTTTTACAACCATTACAAAATAATAAGTGTTGTATCACTTGAAAGTGTTTATAACCATTGCAAAATAAAAATGCTTATTGAATTTTGCAAGTGTTTAGAGCACTTGCAAAACTTGCAAATTAAAATTTTGCAAATCTTCTAAATAGTTGCACATTTTTTTGTAACGGTTATCCATAACGGACATTTGCTCCAAATAAACCATTTGTAACAACCCGCGTAATTTTGGGCTATTTTAATTAATTTTTGTTTAATGGAGGAAAATAAAGTTTTTGATAAAAATATTTTTATTGCTCAAATATGTTGAATATTATTTTTAAAGGCGAGAATTTCAAACGGTTTCGAAAACGGATTTTAAAATGATTTTTAAATGTTTTTAACTCTTGGAGTTGTTTTGACTTCCAACTCTTCATTTATTTGCCTTATTTAAAGGAGTCTTTTAGATTCCAACTCTTCACTTATTTGCATTATAAAAGGAAGTCGTGGGCAAGACTTTTAACATACTTTTGGCAAAATTTTGGAAGCAAATATATTTTATATTCCTCTTCTTTTTATATACACATTGGGCCTTGAGATTTGTGAGTTCCAACCTTAGATTAGAGTTGTTCTTGGGGCTGTTTTGTTGTAGGTTCTTGGAGGAGATTTTGTAGATCTTTTTTGTTGATCTTGAGATGTGATCATTGGTTTCTCATCATGGTTTGAGGTATGGGGTTTTACACAATATGCTCCTTGAATCTCGCGAGTGTCATTCTCTTTGAATTTTTGCTTAATTGAACTCATATTTGAATTGTTAAATTCATTGAAATCTGGAAAATAATTCTTGAAATTATTTTGATTCATGTGGTATCATTATATTGTTGATGGGCACGTTGCCATGAGATTTTAATGTGGCACAGATGTTAGTCACCCGCCAAAATTCCTGTTTCCCGGGCTATGGCTAGCGCGAATTTTGGGGTGCTATGGAGATTTATTTTAGCAAGGATTGTTTGCGAAAGAGTTGTATTATTTTGATGTATAGAGCTTTGGATATTTGTGTTTTATTTTTGAGTTTGTTGTCGTATTTTTTATTCGAGAGACTTGTTGTAATTGAAGAGATTGAGATTAGTGGATTTATATAATTGTGGGTTTATTTAGATGCTCTATACCTTATTACATGTGGATTTGGATTTATTTTATTGCATTAGCGCTCCATTCGCTCTCCCCGGGCGGGCGGGGTGTTACAAATGGTATCAGAGCTTACGTATATGGAAACCCTCGGGGCTTGAGTTTTGGGTTCATTGCGTGGTTAGCAATTTTTGGAGATAGCAAATTTTAGGTGATATTCGTGATAGGCATCTAGATTAGATGTGAGGAATTTATTTTTGGAGACAAAATTATTTTTCGAGATTGTTAGCCTGATTTTTTAGAGTTAGGCATTCGGCGAATTTCGAGGGCTAAATTCCATTGTTAGTGGGGAAGTGTAACAACCCGCATAATTTTGGGCTATTTTAATTAATTTTTATTTAATGGAGGAAAATAAAGTTTTTGATAAAATTATTTTTATTGCTCAAATATGTTGAATATTATTTTTAAAGGCGAGAATTTCAAACGGTTTCGAAATTAGAGATAAAACGGATTTTAAAATGATTTTTAAATGTTTTTAACTCTTGGAGTTGTTTTGGCTTGCAACTCTTCATTTATTTGCCTTATTTAAAGGAGTCTTTTAGATTCCAACTCTTCACTTCTTTGCATTATAAAAGGAAGTCGTGGGCAACCTTTTTAACCTACTTTTGGCACAAATTTTGGCAGCAAATATATTTTATATTCCTCTTCTTTTTATATATATACTTTGTCCCTTGAGATTTGTGAGTTCCAACCTTATATTAGAGGTGTTCTTGGGGCTATTTTGAGGAGGTTATTGGAGGAGCTTTTGTAGATCTTTTGAGTTGATGTTGAGGATGTGATCGTTGGTTTCTCATCATGGTGTGAGGTATGGGGTTTTACACAATATGCTCTTTAAATCTCTCGAGAGTTATTCCGTTGATTTTATGTTTAATTGAACTCATATTTGAATTGTTAAATTCTTTGAAATCTGGAGAAATAATTGTTGAATTGTTTTGATTCATGTGGCATCATTATATTGTTGATGAGCCCGTTGTCATGAGATTTTAATATGGCACGAATGTTGGGCACCCGCCAAAATTCCTATTTCTCGGGCTATGGCTTGTTAAAGCGTATACGGATGTGGTGAGGCCTGGGGACCCAATTAAAGTATTGTTGAGAAATTATATTGATAAATGCTTTGAGATTTTCATTTTGATTTGAATATTCGTACTCATGTTGTTACGCTTTATTCATCTCTAAAATATATATGTTGAGCATCTTTCCTGTCGTATTGTGTACTTCCCCATATTTTCTTTTAGTGACAGGTTAGCGCAGATTTTGGGGCGCTATGGAGATTGATTTTAGCAAGGATTGTTTGGAAAAGGTTTATATTATTTTGATGTATAGATCTTTGGAGATTTGTATTTTATTTTTGAGTTAGTTGTTGTATTTTTTATTCGAGAGACTTGTTGTAATTGAAGAGATTGAGATTAGTGGATTTATATTATTATGGGTTTATTTAGATGCTCTATACCTTGTTACTTGTGGATTTGGATTTATTTCATCGCATTAGCGCTCCGTTCGCTCTTCCCGGAAGGGCGGGGTGTTACACCATTGTAAATAGAACTTGCAACAATTTTGAACACTTAGAATTTTTGTGCAACGTGCCGATTGGTAAGTGTTCAAAACACTTGCAAATTCCCCATTTTGGTGTAGAAACATACCCCTGGAGGGATAAAACTCAAAATAACCCCCAAATGGCTCCATTAGAGGCGTGGATACCTCACACGGGACCAATGTAACTTGTAGGACCTGATTGTGTAACCATAGAATGATCGGTTTAAGAATATGATGAAAAATTGAAAATATCGATACTTAGGCCTTAAAACATGCCGCTGGAGGGAGAAAACTCAAAATAACCCACAAATGGCCTTGTCAAAGGCACGAACATCTCGCAGTGACCAATGTAACTCACATGAACTAGCCGCATAGACACATATATATCGATTTAAGAATATGATGAAAATTTGAAGATATCTAGACTTTGGATTAAAAATAAGACGCTAGATAGTGATACCCAAAACATCCCCAAAATGGTCCCGTAAGAAGCACGAATACCTCGTGCGGGACCAATGTAACTAATAATAACTAACGACATAGTGAAGGGACACTGAGTTATAAAATACAATGACATTTTTTGAATATCTATATTGAGGCTTAAAAGAATGTTGCTAGAGGAATAAAACCCAAATTTTCCCCAAACGGCCCTGTAAGAGGCACAAACACCTCGCTCAGGACCAATGTCACTCATAGGAACTCACCGCATAGTCACATGACTCCTGGTTTGAGAGTATGAGAAAAATTTGTGAATATATATACTTAGGCTTAAAAGCATGCCGCTATAAGGGAAAACCTAAAACCTTCCTCAAATATTCCTTTAAGAATCACGAACACCTCGCACGGGATCACTGTAACTCGTGACAAATAATTGTGTAGTCACGAAACTCCGAATTTGAGAATGTGATGAAAATTTACAAAAATTCTGACAATTGATTAAAAGGTTTTACTGGAGGGCAAAACAAAAAATGGCTCCGTTAGAGGCACGAACAACTCACAGGGAACCTATGTAACTTGTAAGAATTAACAACATAGTCAAGGAACATCCCATTTAGGAATATGATTAAAAATATCAAATATCTAGACGTAGGATTAAAAATATACTACTAGAGGGCGAAAACCCAAAACAACCTTAAACGGCATCATAAGAGGCACAAACACCTCACACGGGACCTAACTTTTAGGAATCGGCCACATAGTCATGGTGCTCATGGTTTGAGAATACAATGAAAATTTCAAAAAATTAGACTTAGTCTTAAAACATGTCATCGGAGTGAGAAAACCCAAAACAATGCACAAACGACCACATAACTGGGACAAACACCTCACATGGGACCAATGTAACTTATATTAATTTATAGGATAGTTGTAGAATTCCTTATTTGAGAATATGTTGAAAGTTTGCAAATATCTCAATTTAGGCTTAAAAACAAGCCACTAAAGGTCAAAAACCAAAAACAATCCAAAAAATTCCCCCTAAGAGGCACGAACAGCTGGGATGGCCCCATTGTAACTGGTAGGAACATACTATATAGTAACAGGACTCTGGGTTCTAGAATATGATGAAAATTGGCAAATATCTAGATGTAGGCTTAAAAACATGTCACTGGAGGGAGGAAGCCGAAAACAACCCTATACATCCCTATCAGAGGAACGAAAATCTCGCACGAGACCAACATAACTCATAGTAACTCAGCGTGTAGTCTTAGGACTCCCGATTCGAGAATATAATATAAATTTCTAAAAATCTAGACTTAGTCTTAAAACATGTTGTTATGGGACGAAAGCCCAAAATATCCCAAAACTAGCCCCATTGGAGGCATGAACACCTCATAAGGGACCAATGTAGCTCTTAAGAATTGACCACGTAGTCACAAGATTACTGGTTTTGGAATATGTTGAAAATTTCAAAAAGATCTAGATTTGGGCTTACAAACACCTTGCAAGGGACCAAGATAACTCGTAACAACTGACCATGTAGTCACGAGAGTCTGGGTTGAGAATATGACAAAATTTTGTTAATTTCTTATTTAGGCTTAAACAGGGAAAAAACCCAAAATTGTCCCAAAAATGGCTCGTAAGCAATATGAACACCTCCCATGGGATAGATGTAACTAGTAGGAACTGACCATGCAGTAATGGGACTTTGGGTTCTAGAATAAGACAAAAATTTGCAAAATATTAATTCTTAGGCTAAAAAACATACGACTGGAGGGAGAAAACAAAAACTAGCTCCCAAATGTCCCCATTAGAAACATGAACACCTCGCATAGGACCGATATAACTAATAGCAACTCACCGCATAAACCCAAGACTCATAATTCGAAAATATTATAAAAATTTGCAAATATCTATACTTAGGCTTAAAACATGTCACTAGAGGGTAAAAATCCAAAACAACCCCCAAATAACCCGTATGATGCATGAATTCCTAGCACGGGACTAATGTAACTCATAGGAATTAAACACATAGTCCTCGAATTGATAATGTGATGAAAATTTTAAAATATCTAGACTTAGGCTTAAAAACATGTCTCTAGAGGGAGAAAGCCCAAAATACCTCCCAATCATCCCCATTAGAGGAACAAAAATCTCACATGAGACCAATGTAAGTCACTGTATAGTCATGGGACTCCCAATTTTAGAATATGAAGGGACAATGTAGCACGGGACAATGTAGCTCGTAGAAATTGAATATATAGTGACGGGACTCCCGATTTGAGAATTTGATAAAAAATTTACAAATATCTCGACTTAGGCTTAAAAACATGCTGTTGGAGGGAAAAAAAACTCAAAACAACCACCAAATGGCCCCGTTAGAGGAACAAAAAAGTCGTGAGGGGCCAATGTACTCAAAGGAATTATCACATAGACATGGGAGTCCCGATTTAAGAATATGATGAAAATTTGCAAATATCTATACTTTTTCCAAAAAAATGATGCTAGACAAAAATAACCAAAAATATTCCCCCAAATGCCCCCATAAGAGGCATAAACACCTCACACAGGACCAGTGCAACTCGTAGTAACTGACCACATAATCATGGAACTCTGGGTTATAAAATATGATGATAATTTTCAAATATCTAGACTTAAGCTTAAAAACATGCTTCTAGAAGGAGAAAACCCCAAACATCCCCAAATGGACTAGTAAGAGACACGAACATCTCACATGAGACCAACATAATTGGTAGGAACTAACCACATAGTAATGAGGCTCAGGGTTCTAGAATACGATGAAAATTTGCAAATATCTAGACGTAGGCTTAAAACATGTCATAAAAGGGAGAAAACTAAAAATAGCCCATAAATGTACCCCAAAGATGGATGGGAATCTCGCACAAGACCAAAGTACCTCAAAGGAATTCACTACATAGTCACGGGACTCCTGAATTTAAAATATGATAAAAATTTGCAAATATCTAGACTTAGTCTTAAAAATATGCTACCATAGTGAAAAAAGCCATAACCGCCCAAAACGGTCTTATTAAAGGCACGGATACCTCGCACGAGAATATGTAACATGTAGAAACAGACCGCATAGTGACGGGACTCCTGATTTGAGAATTTGATGAAAATTTGCAAATATCTAAACTTAGGCTTAAAAATATGTCATTAGAGGGCGAAAACCCAAAATAGCAACCAAATGGCCCCGTGAGTCATAAGGGACCAATGTACTCATAAGAACTGGCCATATAGACACGGGAGTCCCAGTTTGAGAACATGATGAAAATTTTAAAATATCTAAACTTAGGCTTAAAAATATTCTACTAGAGGGCGAAAACCAAAAACAACCCTTAAATGGCCCCATTAGAGGAATGAATATTTCGTAATAGATCAATGTAACTCACAGGAACTGACAAGATAGATACTAGCCAAGGTTTGAGAATATGATGAAAATTTATAGATATCTATGCTTGGGTTTAAAACCATGCTGCTAGAGTGTGCTAACCCAAAAATCCCATAAATTCCCCCACGAGAAGTACGAACTTCTCGAACGGGATCAATGTAACTTATTGTAGTTGACCACGTAGTCATCGGACTATGGGTTATAAAATATGATGATAATTTTCAAATATCTATAATTAAGCTTAAAAACATGCCACTTGAGGGAGAAAACCCAAAATATCCCCATATGACCTCGTACGAGGCACAAACACCTCGCATGGGACCAACGTAACAAGTAGGAACTGATAACATAGTAACAAGAGGTTTTAGAATATGATGAAAATTTAAAAATATCTAAGGCTCAAAAATACGCCGTTAGAGGGAGATAGTAAAAAATTACCCCTTAACATCCCTATAAGAGGCATGGACACCTCGCACGGGACTAATGTACCATATAGGAAATCATTGCTTAGTCAAGGAATTCCAAGTTTGAGAATATGATGAAAATCCACAAATATCTATAATTAGGCTTAAAAGTATGTAGTTATAGGGCAAAAACCCCAAACAACCCAAAGATGGACCTGTTAGAGGCGCGAACACCTCATACAAGACTAATATAAATCTTAGGAACTGATTGCGTAGTCACGAGACTATCGATTTGAGAATAAGATGAAAGTTGATAATATCATGACATGGTATTGAAAAAATTCCACTAGAGAGCAATAACTCAAAATAGCCCCCAAACGGCCACGTAAGAGGCATAACACCTCGCACCGGACCAATATAACTCGTAGAAATTGGATGCATAGTGACAGGACTCCGAATTTGAGAATATGATGAAAATTTGAAATTATCTAGAGTTAGGCTTATAAACATGTCATTTTAAGGCAAAAACCTAAAGTATCCAGTAAATGGCTCCATTAGAGGAACAAACAAGTCGCAAGGGAACAGTGTAACTTGTAGGAACTGGGTACATAGTCACGGGAGCCTTGATTTGAGAATAAGATAAAAATTTATAAACATATGGACTTCGTCTTAAAAACGTGCCGCGGGATGGAAAAATACCCCAAACAGCCACGAATAACTCCAAGATGACCAATGTTTCTCATAGAAACTGACCCCATAGTCACGGTACTCCCCATTTAAGAATAAGATGAAAATTTACAAATATCGAGACGTAGGCTTAATAACATGCCACCAAAGGTCAAAAATCCAAACCAACTTAAAACGGCCTCGTAAGAGGCACAAAGAAGTCGCACGATATCAGTGTAACCCATAGGAAATGACCCCATAGCCACAGAACTCCAAATTTGAGAATATGGAGAAAATTTGCAAATATATTGACGTAGGCATAAAAACATGTTGCTAGGGGGAGAAAACCCACAACAGCCCTAATAGTGGTATGAATAGCTTGGAGAGCACCAATGAACTCATAAAAACTGACTGCATAGTCATGGGACCACCCGTTTGAGAATATGATGAAAATTTACAAATATCTAGACTTAGTCTTAATAACATGTCACTTGAGGACAAAAACCAAACACAACCCCCAAATGGACTCATAAGAGGTACTAACACCTTGCACGAGACCAATTTAACTCGTAAGAATTGACCACGTATTCACGAGATTATGGGTTCTAGGATATGATGAAAAATTACAAATATGCTTAAAAATAAGCTACTAGAGAGGGAAAATCCAAAACATCCACCAAATGCTCCCATAAGAGGCAAGAACAACTCGCACGGGACCAATGTAACTCATAGGAACTCACTGCAAAGTCATGAATCTCCCGATTTGAGAATATGATGGACATTTGCAAATATGTAGACTTAGGCTTAACAATATGAATCTAGAGGGAGAAAAACAAAAACAACCACCAAACGGCCTCATTAGACACACGTCCCTCTAATTGGACCAATGTAACTTATAGGAAGTCACAACGTAGTCATAGGACTCCCAGTTTTAGAATATGATGAAAATTTGCAAATATCTAAACTTGGGCTTAAAAATAATCCGCTAAAGGGAAAAACATAAAATATCCCCTAACAACCCCATAAGAATAACAAAAACCTCACACAGGAACAATGTAACTTGTAGGAATTGACTAAAGAGTAGGAGACTCTTGGTGTGAAAATATGATGAAAATTTCCATATATCTTGACTTAGGGTTCAAAATATGCTGATACATTATGAAAACACCAAATAGCCCTGTTAGATGCACGAACATCTTAAAGGTGACCAATGCTACTCGTATGAACTGATTCCATAGTCACAAGACTCCCCATTTGAGAATATGATGAAAATTTATAAATATTTGGACTTAGTCTTAATGGGATGCCTCTAGAGGGAAAAAACCCAAAACAGACCCCAAACAGCCGCCATAAGAGGCAAAAACCTCGTAAGGGCCCAATGTAACTCATAGGAAATGGCCACATAGTCACTAACTCCCCAATTGATAATATAATGAAAATTTACAAATTTTTAGAGTTAGGTTTAAAAATGTGTCACTAGTGGGAGAACACCCAAAATAGGTCCATTACATGCTCTAACTTCTCAAAAAGGGCTTGTAAGGACTTACTGCATAGTCACGGGACTCCCCATTTCAGTATGTGATGAAAAATTTAAATATCTAGATTTAGGATAATAACATGTCGTAGGCGGCCAAAAACCAAAAACAACACCCGAATGGTCGTGAGAGACATGAACACCTTGTAAGGGATCAATGTAACTTGTGAGAACCGAACAAGTCACCATGGGGCTCTAGGTTTGGAAAATAACTAGACTTGGGTTTAAAAATAAGCTACTAGATGGTGAAATCCCAAGACCAACCCTAAACGTCCCCATAACAAGTGGGAGAAAGTCACGAGAAATCTATGTAATTCATAGTAACTCGAAGCTCGTCATGGAACTCCCGATTTGAGAATATGATGCAAACTTGCAAATATATAGAATTAGGCTTAAAAACACGCTGCTAGAGGGAAAAAAACCCAAAACATCATCCAAGTGGCCCCGTTATAGGTACATACGCTTCACACGGGACCAATGTAACTCGAAGCAACTAACCACGTAGTCTTAAAACTACCAATTTGACAATAAGATGAAAATTTGAAAATATCTAAACTTAGTCTTCAAAAACATGCTGCTAAAGGACAAAACCCCAAAAACTCCCTAAATGATCTCGTAAGAGGCATGAGCACCTTTCATGGTACAATTGTAAGTTGTAGGAAATGACTAGAAAGTTACATGACTCTGGTTTTGAAATATATGTTAAAATCTCCAAATAGCTATACTTAGGCTTAAAAATAAGCCGCTAGAGGGAGAAAATATAAAACAACCCCCAAAAGGCCTCGGGAGAGGCACAAACACCACGAATGGGACCAATTTAAGACATAAGAATTCACCACATAGTGACGAGACTCCTAGTTTGATAATATGGTGAAAATTTTGCAAATATATATACTTAGCCTTAAAAATATGCCACTAGAGGAAAAAACGCCAAATTGGCCCCTGAACAGTCACAAGCACCTTGCATGGGAATAATATAACTCATAGGAACTGATCGTATAGTCACAGAACTTTTGATTTGAGAATATGGAAAAAAATTGAAAATAGCTAGACTTGGCTTAAAAATGTGTCGCTGGTGGCAAAATTTCCAAAACACCCCTGTTAGATGCACAAACAACTCGAAAAGGACTAATATAACTCGTGGTAACTGGCCACATAGTTACTGTACTAATCGTTTGAAAATATGATAAAAATCTACAAATATCTTGAGTTAGTCTTAATAACATGCCGCTAGAGGGAAAAAACATAAAGCAGCTCGAAATGGCCCCTAAAAGGCAAGAACACCACCCTTGGGAACAATGTAACTCATAAGAGATGACCACGTTGTCACTGGACTTCTGGTTTTTGAATATAATGAAAATTTTCAAATATTTAGACTTAATCTTAGAGGGTAAGAACCCAAAACAACCTCCAAACGACCTCGTAAGAGGCACATCGCATGAGACCAATGCAAGTCATAGGAACTGACTGTGTGGTCACAGGATTCCCGATTGGATAGTGAAATGAAAATTTGAAATTATATAGACTTAGGCTTAAAAACATTCCGCTAGAGGGAAAAATCGAAATAGTCACAAATGGCCATATAAGAGGCACGGACACCTCGCATGGGACTAACGTAACTCGTAGGATCTTAACTCGTAGTCACATGACTCTGGGTTTGATAATATGTCAAAAATTTGTACATATCTACACTTATTCATAAACACATGCCGTTAGAGGGAAAATAAAAAAACAAAATGGCTGTGTTAGAGGCGCACAACTCGCACGAGACAAATGAAACTCGTAGAACCTGAATGCGTAGTCACGAGACTTCCAACTTTATAATTTGATGAAAATTTAGAAATATGTAACTTAGGTTTAAAACGTTTCGCTAGAGGGAAAAATTCAAAACACCCCCCAAACGGCCCGTAAGAGGTAATAACACCTCTTGTTGGACCAATCTTACTCGTAGGAACTAACCGCATAGTAATGGGACTCCTGGTTTGAGAATATGACAAAAATTTAAAAATATATAAACTTAAGATAAAAAACATGGTTCTATAGGGCAAAAAATGTAAAACAACCCCAAAACTGTCCTCTAATAAGCATGGACACCTCATATAGGACCAATATAACTCATAGCAAATGACTGCGTTATCACGGGACTTCTGATTTGAGAATGTGAGGAAACTTTGAAAATATTTAGACTTAGGCTTAAAAATATGTTGCTAGATGATAAAAATAAAAAACAAATCTCAAATGGCCTTGTAAGAGGCGTGCACACCTCTAATGGGACCAATGTAACTCGTAGGAACTAAGCGTGTAGTCATTGGACTCCCATAACTCATATTATATTGTCCCTTGACAATTGAAATTATTTATCCTATTATTATTATCTTGGTGCCTTAGTTTGATTTATAAATGTTTAGTTTGAATTATGAATGTTTTGTATGATTTATGAATGTTTAGTATGATTTATGAATTAACCAGGATTTCACGATGCTTGACTTTGAATTTTCAACTCCACAATTACAAAATTCCTTCATTGTAAATGAATACATATTTTTTTAGGGGGGTACCTAAAAATACTTTTTTATTAAATAGAATAGGTCACAGACCTCGAACATGACCCATTTTAAACATCGTCACACGAATGGTCAAAACCTAGGTCCATGACCACGGGGTCATGGACTTAGTCCGTGACCTATTTTAAACATCATCCCACGGATGGTCACAAACCAGGTCTATGACCATGAGAACCAATATTATCCCATGGGGGAGACCGTGACCTTCATTTAGGGTCGTGATTGAAGTTCATGACTACAGTTTTTGGTTAAGACAAAAATGGTCACAACCTAGGCCTATGCCCCCATAGCCCTTATCACGGCTTAGGTTGATGAACATATTTGATTTATGATGTACTGACCGCCATAATAGAATTAAATTTGTAAAAAGAACCAAATTAATTTGTAAAAAAACAAAGTAATGGGCATCATGCATGTCTGACACTTGGCACAATTTTGGACGTGCCATTCAAAGGGGGAGCGTACTCCAATTCAAATTGGAGAGCTAGTGCACCAAAGAAGGAAAAACTCAAATGGGTGAATAACCACCTACCACCTACGTTGCATGGGTGAGAAACAAAATAAATAAGCAACAAACCCAATAAGGAAAAACGACTCCCTCACAAAAAACGCATGCACTTTTCATTTATCATCGTTATCTTTTCTTTTCTTTTTCTTTCTTTATTTACTGCATTTCTTTCAATTTCATAAGTAGACTGTAAGGTAGTTGTAATCCTTCCTTTCCATCTTTATTGTAATGTTTCTTGTCTTAACATTTGTCATTGTTTACTTTTACAAAAATCTTTATTTTACTCACAATTTACTTCCTTGCGAATCATTACTTTCATCACATTTTCTTTTCTCTTATTTACAAAGAATTACTCTTTTAAGTTAACACACACTTCAAAGTCATCCCTAAGCTAAGCATAAGGCCTCTTAATTGAGTCATGGAGACCAACAAAATCGCTTAATAATTGTCACTAGGCTAAAATCTTTGGTTGACAAGACCACAAATCTTGCCTGGCACACTCACAATCCTAATTAACTATCAACAAAGTGAAAATAACCAAAACACATGTGTTTATGTATGGGATATTGTGTTAAAGTACATACATAAACATGTATGTGTCATACGTATTCACTTACGTGTATATTTGTATATGTGCATAAGTGAGTGTATATATGCATTTATTTTCATTTTAATATGAGTAATTTCCTTTTTAGTGTTAATATTTATTTTGGGAGAGTGTAAGTGTTTGTATATATATGTGCGATTGTGTTAAAGTACATATATATATGTTTATGTGTTTTACATGTGCATGCATGTGTATATATATTCATTATTGTGTATGTATATATGTGTGTGTAATTGTAAGTGTTTGCATACATATATATATATATATATACGCACGCACACACACACACACACGTATAAGATTTTGTGAGTATGTTTGTGCATATATATAAATGTATGTGTTATAGTTAAGTATAATGTGCATATATGTGTATTCATAATCTTAAAATTTCATCAACAAAATCTAACATAACTCATCAAGGGTATAGATAATTAAATCTTTACACAAAATTTAGATTTCATCCGTAAAAATATTTCACATATATACACATCATTATACCCAATTTCAATTTCATATAGATACATAACAAAATGAGTCCAATTTCAGATGTACGCCCAAATTTTATTAGCATCAAATTAATCTAACAGAATCAAGCACATAAATATATATATACACACATAAACACACACACACACACACACACATAAACATATATATACACGCACATATAGATATACATACATACACGTACACACAAAAAATCCACACACATATACACACAACCACATATATAATTGCATATAGATAGATAGATAGATAGATAGATAGATAGATAGATAGATAGAGAGAGAGAGAGAGATAGAGAGAGAGAGAGAGAGTCTCGAATTATTTGTTAAGATCACTGAACAAGAAAGATATAAGCATCAACAGAGAGCAAGACATAAAGAGATCATGCATTGAAATTTCATCCATAAGTTTTTTTTATATCCAGTAAATGGTAACTGTTGGAAAAGTTGGCCCCTTGTGTCACCCTCACCTGGTCATAGAAACAGACCATGACCATTGAGTTATAACCAATCTGAATTAAATAAAAGTCACTATTAAGGGCCATGGTTCAAAATCGTGACTAGAGTTCACTAAGGATTGGTGATGGTCCACAACCGTGATCATTAACTTGGAAAAATTCATGTGAATTTTGGCACCCATGAGGTCACATATTGGTCATGGTCTAGATCCGTGACCACGATTGTCACTATCTAGAACCATAACCAATTCCCTTATCTATGTCACCCCTTTCCTTGGTCACATGTTTTTTATGGTTTTCATGGATTTTTTGGATCAGGACCACCTTGTCCATGAATTTGGACATTAACTATATCACCATGACCATTCTTGGTGTATGGCGTATTAAACTTATTGGTATACCATAAATAAGGGATGACTTATGGACCATTTGGAAGAGGACACCTGGACTAAGACACAAACATAAATGAGGTCAACCTCATAAAATTTCTAGTCAACCACAGATAAAAGGTTAACTCGACACTTAACAGAGAAGTTAATTCCATTATTTAAAACTTTTAGCTGACACTATTAGTTAACCCTGTTATATCAAGCATGTATTGTGTGAGTTTATTTCATCCTTTCTAGCTGTCTATCTCTCTAGACGTCTCTCTTTCTAGTAAACTCTAAACCTAATTAGGGTTTTCATGGAACCCTCACCTTCTTCCTATAAGGAGGATGGCATGCAGCCTTTTAAAATAAATATGCCATCCACTCGCCTACCCAAATATCCTATGTAAACCATAACATAAGACCACCTACCCTCAAAACCTATTTTTTTGTAGATGCAGTTTCCTTCAAAAGATCCAATGTAATAGTTTTGCAAAAGATCACTACGTCCAAGGGAGCACAAGAAATAATGTACAATGAAATAACTCTTAAAGATATTGAAAATCCATTCAATCACACAGTTGTACGAAATTTTTTGCATAGTAGGCCTCCAATGATATATAAAGATTCTTCTCTTCATTGCAACTGAAGCCATCATTTAGCATAGGGCTAACATATCAGAAGAACATATTGATTAGGTCAGTATATTAATAAGATTTCCATCGTCTTTTGCTAAAGGAAACTTGGTATGTTCAAAGATTCCCCTTGCGTACGGTTAAATGGGATATTGATTTTTATCCAAATAAAGAATCATCCATTATTCCTTCTTGGATAATGCTACCTCTTTTTCCAATTCATATGTATAATACAGAGGCCTTATTATTAATATCTCAAGTGGGGTGTACTCCATTCAAGGTGGATAATGAGATTGAATCTCTAACCCGACCTAGTATGGCAAGGATTTGTGTGGAAGTAGATTTGAAGAGGACCTTTCCTTTTAGGGTCTCGATAAGAATCAAGATATGGGGATTGGATTTTGGCAATCCATTGTATATGTGGATCTCCCTCCTTTCTACTTTTTTTTATGGCAAGAAGGGCCATGTCTAATATCAATGTTTTATAAAAAAGGAGGGAAAAGTTCAAAGGCTAGAGAAAGAAGCAGTGCAAATGAAATACTAGATATTTAAAGCAAGGAAGATAAAAACAACAAAATAATGGGTAAATAAGACTTTTGAACCTATAATAGAAGTGTACTTGGATAGAACTAGAGAAGGAAAAGAGAATGAAGAAGGATAAATGAATGAAAGTAGATGTATGAAAGAAAATAAGTACAATCAAAAGCTTATATAAGCTTTTTCCAAAAAGGAGCTAATGGGAGAAACAAGGTTATAAGCAAAAAGATAAGTCAACAACCCATTTAAGAGATAGTATTAGTCAAGTAAATGAAATGAGAGGAAATAGTCAAGATTCTATCCCTTCTCATAAACAGAAGGATCAATTAGAGGATACTTAGAGATATCTAGCCATGACTCCTTGCTCAAGGGGTCAAGCACTATAAGGAAAGATATTAATCAAGAAAGTAAGAAGGCAAATTAAGTGGATCTCAACTAGCAGGATGAAGAGCAAGAAGTTGTATCTATGAATGCTACTCCAAGCATAGAAAGCCTAAATGGAGAGGCGATGCCTAATTTACATTAAGAAGAGGAAGTAGATCATACTTCAGTAAAGGAGGATGATGACTCATAAGGATTCATAATTGTTACGAAAATAAGGAAGTCCCAAAATAAGGGACGAAATAAGAAAGACCTAATATATCAATCTTCTAGACTATTAAGGTCGAACTCTAACTCAAAATTATCTCTTTTTTTTAAATGATAAAAGCCATAATATGGAACACAAGGGGCATCTCCAAAAAAGGGTGCTTTGAGAAGGTTAAGAAGAAGAATAACAATTAATAAGCATAAAATGTTAGTAATATTGGAGCCTAAGAAAAAGTTTGAGAAAATGAGAAGCTTCTGTTGTAACTTAGGTTTATGAACTTTTGTTTCCAACCTTAATAGTAAAGTATGGTTATTTTTTGAAGATGGAGTTGAATGGGACTTAGTGTCTGACAGGGAAAAATGTATCACAAACCAGATAAAGATGGTTGTGTCCATCACGATCGATATAGTGCACCGCTTCCTCTCTTTCACCTCCCGAAAAGGAGGGAATGGGGAAGAAAGGGGGGATAAAAAGATCTCATGCCCTACTTGGGAACGCTTTGTACGTCGTCACTGTGGGGTAAACGTAAAGAGATGGAGTCGCTAGCTTATTTTTCACAAAACATTCAAAAGAACATGTTCTCTCCTCGAGAGAGCGGCGTTAAAGACAACCTAATGCATACGAAAACAATAGTTCAAAGGTTTGGGGGCTATATTTTGGAATGGGAAGGTATTAGGCATGAATCCTTCCCTTTAGGTCTCTCATGGGCTTGTATTATTGTTTTCCTTTTATTTCTCTGTGAAGTGTGCATGCATGTATATACAATGGAGATCGAAATCACCCAACTCAGACCATGGAAGAGATATAGTGAGGTCATCCATAGGAATGTTCCTAAAATAGTATATAGAAAATATGATTTATGCGTTTATTTCGATAATGATCGTTATGATGAAACGATAATATGTGCTGGATGAAATGCTAAAAAAATATAATATGTATACTAATGTAAGAATATGAAAATGGGAGGTTTGGGAAAATTGGAGGATTTAGAGAAATTGATAAATTAGAAAATTAAGAAAATTGGAAAATTAGAAAGTTGAACTCGAGTCTCAGGTCTTAATTCAAGTCACCTACGTAGCCTATAAAGGCATCAACGTCCACTTAGTTCGAATGAGGCTTAGTGGTGGGGTTTATGCCATAGATTTGAACGGGATGTTATTATGGGTGTGTGTGTAAAAAATGTGTTTTAGTTTTGAAAAAGTGTGATGGATAATCCCATTCGGAATTTATGGGTGCAACCCTCTTTTTGTTTACTTTGGATTTTTTGTAGAAAATAAAATATGTGCAATATACTAATAAAAATTTAGAGATTAATGTATATGAACTAAAGTAAGAACTATATTATGAATCTGATGAAGTTCACGCAAAATAAGGAATTTAAAGAGAAAGGGAAGGAATTGGACCTTCATTGAAGCTTAATCTTTGATCTTGGATGAACTCCCTTGAGTATGAGATGAATTTTGGATGAGAGAGAAGGTGGGTTTGCTAAATTTGTTACAAAAAGGATTGGAATATGAGCTTGAATGGAACTTCACATGGAGGAACTTCATGTGATTTTGAGAGAATGTTGTTGAGATCACTAATGCTGATGGATCTGAGGTGTGCCTTGGAAGTGAGGTCATGACCACTTTTTATAGGGTCATGGGTGGTTTCGATCATCATTTACCTAGTCTTACCCATCATTAGGTGACCATAGACACACAACCGATAGGGAGGGAACTAGACCTGCCAATCGGAAGCCTCATGCAGAGTTTTTTGAAAAAATGGTTGTGGGACATAATCTGTTGATTTGAATTACAGATAGGGATTACCATTGGAAAGTTAATCCAGGGACCTTTAAGAGCCCTTTGGATCGATCCCAGGTCGGGGAGTTGACTTTGGGTCAAATGTGGCTAAAAAATTCACGTGGTCCTTTGGACGAGAGATTATAGGATGAAAATGAATCATTCATCCGCGTGGTGAGTCAGAATTCCACATGGGGTGGACCATTGGAAAATTTAGGATATTTACTTTAATATTCTGATGAGTTTTGCTCGGTTCAAAAAGTTAAATTTGGTCAACTGAGGCCCGAAAGTTCTCGATGGCATCTTGAAGAAAAATAAATCATTCGTCTGCACCAAATGTTAGAGTCGCACACGAGGCAGAATTTTTGAAAGGGTATTAAGTGCCATTTGGAGATTCTTTCGAGCTAAAGATTTGACTTTGGTCAAACGGGGCCTGGGAGCGTCCGGTGGCTTCTAGATTAATTTTCAGGGGAAAACTTATCGTTCATCCGAATAGTTATGCCATTTCGCACATGGGGTAGAAGGTTGGAAAGGGGTTTTAGTGTCATTAAAAGTTTTAAAGAGATTTTTATCTGAGGATGGAGTTGATTGGTGTCAAATTACGGCCTGAGAGTTCCCGGTGGCCTCCAAGTCAATTTGCGATAGTAAGATGGTTCGTTAGTCCAAACCGTTATGCCGATTCACGCACAGGGCATAACGTTGGAAACTGGAGTCAGAGTCCTTTATATATTGAAAGATATTTCACTATGGTGATAGAGTTTTCTGTAGTCAAATGGGGACCGTGAGCACTTGGTGGCCTCTAGATCGGAACTCGGAGTATGACCTAGGGTTTTTAGTGAAATAGGGAGGCGCTAAGGATGTAAGGAGAGAATTAGGGGGTCTAGAATGTGGTTTCTATAGATCCCATCAAATTATGATCTTAGAATAAGTGAAATACTTCGAATAGAGACCACATGATGTTTTTGGAAAGAGGTCAATTATACGGAACTAAGGGACAAGGATGACCGATTTTAAGGGTCGGGATTGATTCTGAGGACCCAAAGGGAATGTTGGGGATGGACAATTTTGTGGTCCGAGGTTAATTTTGAGCTAAAATAAGTGACGATCGAGGGTCTAGGTCAATTTTGACCTAAAGAAGGTGACGACCAATGGCCGAGATCAATTTTGACCTAAAAGAGGTGACAATCGAGGGTTGAGGTCACTTATGACCTAAAATAGGTGACGACCGAGGGTTAAGGTCAATTCTGACCCAAATGAGGTGAGGACTAAGGGTTGAGGTCAATTTAGACCTAAAAGAGGTGACGACCGAGGATCGAGGTCAGTTTTGACGTAAAAGATGTCACGATCGAGGGCCGAGGTTAATTCTGAACTAAAAAGAGGTGACGAACGAGGGCCAAGGTCAATTTTGACCTAAAGAAGGTGACGATCGAGGGCCAAGGTCAATTCTGACCTCAAAGAGTTGATGACCGAGGGATGAGGTCACTTATTACTTAAAAGAGGTAATAAACGAGATTCAAGGTCAATTCTGACTTAAAGGAGGTGACGAGCAAGGGACGAGGTCATTTCTGACCCAAAATAGGTGATGATCGAGGGTCGAGGTCAATTCAGACCTAAAGAAGGTGATGAGTGTGGGCCGAGGTCAATTCTAACCTAAAGGAGGTGAAGCCTAAAGTATGAATCCAATTCTGACCTAAAAAAGAGGTGGCAATCGAGGTTGGAGGTCAATTCTGACCTAAACAAGGTAACGACTGAGGGTTGAGGTCAATTTTAACCTAAAAAGGTGATGATCGAGGGCCGAGGTCAATTCTAAATTGAAAGAGGTCACGATCGAGAGCCGAGGTCATTTTTAACCTAAAAGGAGGTGACGATCGAGGGCGGAGGTCAATTCTGACCTAAGAGAGGGTGACCAATACTATGGGTCAAAGTCAATTCTGAGGGATTAAGTTTTCTTGGTGAAATTTGGAGACTCCACTGGGGATATATATCTTGTGGTTCTGTCGGGGATTTAGGTAATGATCTGAGGGTTGGATGTTTCTCAACTGGGGAATTTTTGGTGTCCTTTGGAGATTTTGATGATGAGGATATCCAATTGTTTTTGGGAATTCCACTTGGGATACAAGATTTCTGTTGGGGAGATGAGTTTGGTGAAAAAGGTTCTAAAATCCATTTGGTATTTTTAGGAATTTTCAAGGATTTTCTGGAAGTGTTTGAGAATTTTTGAACAAAATTTTAGAGAGGGTGTCGGTCGGCATGGTGTGAGGGGTGATGAACAGTAGTGGCATGGTCTTTTGGGGTAACTTGAGCAGGTGGAGGGATAGTGCCTATCCATGGGTGAAAGGGAGATGCCGATCGGCATGCCCCTTAACCTCTTATAAAAAGGGGGACGATTTCTCATGTAATTACTTTTTGTGAATCGTTCTAATGTTCCAAAACCAAAGGATGGATGATTTCTCAAGTAGCGCAACACACATGGCATGGCTCAATGCTGACAATTGGGCAAACTTGGAATGGAGGGCTAGGGTGCCCCTTGCTTGGAACATCGAAAACTATTTTTACTCATTCAAGTCAGTGCCGGGTAATAGGACCCTCTTGTGAGAGGTGATGCATCATTTATCTTCTAGGGTAGTGAACCCTGTCGGCTATGTAAGTATTGATGACTATTGGTATTCTTTTCCTTTTTTCTTGGTGATATTTCCTTATTTCATGAATTTTGACAAGGGTTTTTCCTTTTTTATTTTTTGAAAAATGATGTTTCTATGGCGACTCTGTTTGCCCAAGTAATGATGGGGCTTGTCTTAAAGACGCTTGAGAGAAAGTTCCTCTTGTTGTGTGCTAGATGGTTTCATCAATCAATTTTAGGAGACCGGCATCTTCGTTGGCGAGGCGCCTCGCTCTATGGCCATTATTTATGCTCTGGGGGAGAGGTGGTGGGACACCACCCACACCCTTTATTTTGGCTTTAGGGAGATAACAGTGACTCCAATAGACGTGCAGTAGCTGTTGGGGCTGGATTGTGATGGGGTACAGATTGAGGCGGATAGGATTTTGTGGGTGACGCAAGAGGCAGTGACGGTGGAATTGGGTGATGTGGAGAGGGTACTTTTTGGGGACTCTCTTCGTTTATCTCTTTTGAGGGGGTGGGGTTATTTTTTAGGAGGATGACTGACGAGAGTGATGGAAGGGAGGTGCGATAGATGGCCCATCTATTTATTTTGTTGGTGTTGGGGGTTTCTTGGTGGCGATGAGTGGAGATGTCGTCCACTTTTGGTTTTCACCATTCCTGAGGGTGTTTTCGAACATCCCTCTTTATGACGGGGGAACCACACTTTGGAAACTCTTTATTCTTATCTTGATGCATTCATCCAGTGATTTCTAAAAACTTTTACTCCCGCCACATATCTTTTTGAGGTATTCTTTATTTTTTGCTTTTTTTATGCATTCGCATTTTCTTCATGCGTTCTCCTAGTTTCTTGAGCAGTGACCTTTTGTCCATTGCAGATGTGGTTCTATGAGGTGATTGGGTTTAACACCCAATTTATAGCTTTGAAGGACGAGTCTTTTGGGGTCTTATGTCAGATGTATCAGTTACGAAAGTCCAACCAACAGTCAAAGAATCCCTCTCTCTAGAGGCGGTATGTCAGGTCTTGAATGACTTGACGAGTGTGCAGGTAAAGCCTTCTTTCTTTTCTGATATTATTTTTCCTTTGGTGATCCTTTTCGATATTGATCTTCTAATCTTACTGGGAGATTTATAGGTGACATTCTATCCTTAGGGGATGACCATTCACCATACGGGGTTGATTAGAGGAAATGCGCGGATGTAGCATTTGTTGGCGCATGAGTTTGGCTACTCTTGGTACCTTAGAGAGAGTATCATCCCGTAAAATTATGGAGGATGAAGTTGAGGTGCCATTGATGTGACCTCCGATGTATATGAGTCGAGTGTGGGAGATGTCAGATGATGCGGTGGTAGTGTCGATGATGGGCGAGGCTTAGTCGTACTATACTAACACGGTGGAGGTGTATGACTATTTGGACTTTATGTCAAGCTTGTTGATGCCACCCATCATATATGATGTGATTCCTCTCCCTCATGAAGGTTTGATTTGGCCAGTGGGGTCCTCCCACAGCACATACAGTGCGTCAACATCAGCGGCGAAGACCTTGGAGATTCCATTTGTGCGGCTGGACGCTCCTACTTACAATATTCGGTGGGCTGATGGGGGGTCGATGCGTATGTTGTATCGTCCTAATGCGATGCATCAGGAGAATCTTGTCTTGACAGAGGTCCTTCGACCTGAGGTATACTTTTCATTTATTTTTTATCATTTTTATTTCTTTATTTGTTCCTTTGCCTCAGACTCATTGATTTTCTCTTTTTTATTTTTTTACAGCATATTAGGATCTCCACCACTTGGCTGAAGGATATTATAGATTGGATATCTTTGTTGACCTCCCACATTTGGGATATAATTTCGATTCCTTCTTGTCTGGTGCTATATTCCTTATTCGAGGAAGGGTACGGCTCACGGAGTGGTGGTACACCGTCTCGTCGCCGAGGGAAGAGAGCGCGCCATAGTGAAGGAGGCTCCTATAGAGAGAGAGAGAGAGAGAGAGAGAGAGAGAGAGAGAGAGAGATTGATGTAAGTAGGCGAGAGAGAGAAAATGTGGGTTCGAACTGAGTCCTGTTGTTTTTTTATTTTCCTGTAAAATCAATATAACACAACAAATATCTATGCAAATGGAATGAAGTTTTTATTGATTTTTTATTTTTAATGACTTGATGCACATGCTATTTTCACTTTACTGTTCACACCGTAGAAATGATTGGAGAATTTTTTTTATTTTAAAATGGGATATGTAAAAACTTAAGGATACGGAAATACAGAATTCCCTTAAAATAAAATGTATTTTTAATGATTATTTTTTGTATTTTGACAAAAAAAGGAAAAATGGGATTTTCCCCAAAATAGGGGGTTACCGATCAGCATGACCCTTGTCCTGCCAATCGGCATATCAGTCCAGTCCAATCAACACAAGGCTTTGATTGCACTTTATTTAATTGCTTGGTACTTGGTGGGTTAAGTCTCCCTCTGATTTCTATAGGGCTCCTTGTCTTTACTTGAGGGTTTCCAAGGATAAATAGGGGTGTGAGTGGAGCATTTTCTTCCAAATTCCTTCTCTTTCACATTCTTCTTACTTACTTATCTTCTTATTTTGTGATATGGCTCTCCCTGGTAGTATTGAGTTTGCAAACTACCTCAAAACTTTGGAAGCAATGCATTCCTATAATGTTGATTATGATGCTTTCAACATGCGGCAAGTCTCTTTATGGCGCAATAGTCCTATAGAGTGGAATATGCTGATGATAGTGGTTGTGTTTTGGTACCCCGAAGACCATGTCTTTTGCTTCGGGATGGACAAAATTTATCCAACCTATGAAGAGTTTTTTTCCATGTTGGGGATAAATCTTAGCGTTACTGCGGCTATAACTGAGATTTCCTGGTCCCTTAGGGACCTGTTAACGGGATTTCTCCATATCTCACCTTCGGCGGCCAGGTTATTGGTTACTAGATGAATGATTTCTCTTCCTACGGTGATGCATTCTATGCATTTACAGGATTTCGGTGATGCCCGCTATGCTAGAGCCATTATTATGGTCCTGGTTTCAAAACTATTGTTGGTGACTGGGGAAATGTTAGTGGACCCATAACTTGCATCCATTATTTCCTAGATGTCGTACCATCGTAATCCTGTGACACTGATACTGCCGGAGACTCTAAATGGTCTGGACGCCACACGAGATGGCCGTTTTGACTTTTTGAGGGGTGGACCTATAATGTTGTTCATGTGGTTGTCGGAGAGATTTTGTAGGGTAGTTCCATGTGAGTATCCTTTGCCGATGGTGCCGAATTTCTTCCCACGTTATTTTATCAGCATAAGCCTGGACATTGAGATCTAGGAGAATTGGTGTGTGGAGAACGGGGCTCGAGGCTTGAGTTGGTCAGTGGCTTAGTGGGGGGAGCTATTGCCCATTCTGGATCTTGGAGAATAATAGTACGTTCCGTTAGTTCGCCTCAGTCAGAACTCTTTCTACTTTCCCTGACGACTATTATGCCAATTTGGCTGGGAATAGATTGTGCCACCTCGGGCATTGGACTTCTTTCCTACGGAGGATTTAATAGAGTGTATGCGCATGCGACTTGGCTCTTTGTGGGAGAATCATCGACCATCAATCCGTCCATTCCAGTCTATTAGAAGAATCTGGCATATTTAATGGGACTACATGAAGTGGTTGTGGAGAAAAGTAGTTGCCAAGATTCTGGTTATGGAGACTGGGCAAATGTGGTTCACCATATCTGACAACATGGAGGGAGGTGTTGTGGTTTTCCCCAACCTGGTTTGGCATATCGTTCAATGGAACGTCATCGCCACTCTCTTCAAACGGGGGAAGTTTAGGGACCCCAGGACGTGGGTGATGATAGGGCTGGTTCTTCTGGTAGCTACGAGTAGGATCCCTAAGGAATGTATTTGGGAAGCTTTTATAATGCGTGTTTGGGAATCAATTGTGGGTTATTATGGTTGTAGTGGGGCTTGATTTTATTTTTGTTTAAAGAATGTAGGAATAGGATGACAAGGGAAGTCGTTTGACTCCCTATGCAGATGTAATTGTACCGGAATATTCAAATAATGGAATAAAAAGGTTCTTAATCATCTTGTCGTGCCTCTTGATGATTTTTACAATTAAATTATCTAAACCAATCGCTAAGGAATACATAATCCTTTTGACCATGCATATGATAAAATGAATAGTCATTCTCAAGGATAAGAAAATAATAGCATTTTGTAAAAAATATGGGGGTCATGCTCATGTAAAGGGCATGAGTTGCCTACATACCTCTAGAGGTTTTAGAAATTTTCTAAAATTCATTTTTGAAAGAAAAAAGATTTTTTTAGAGGATCAGGCCCCACATAGTTCTGAGTAGAAGGAAATTAAGAGACTTTAAAAAAAATAGAATGGAGATGAGAAGAGTTGTAGTGCACCCCAATTTCGGACTAGGGGTAAAACTTATTAATAGGTTCACTATGCGGTCCATCTTCTTTCCATCAAGGTCGGCGAGCATAACGACGCCGCCTGATAAGATTTTGTTTGCAATGTTTGCCCCTCTCCAATTAGGCTTGAATTTCCTATGGGGTCCCAGATAGGCTCTATTATTTCTTTGAGGGATAAGTCCCCCTCTCGAACACAACGATTCCTACCTCTCTTATTGAATGATTGCGCTATTCGACGATGGTACCCTTGTATGTGACATACAGATCGTCGAGATGGATTTAATGTCAATCTTACTCGCTGACTGTGATTTTTAGGATGACACACAACATAGGGATTTCAAGCTCTATAGGTAGGAGTGATTCCACGCCATATACCAGAGAGTAAGGGGTATCCCCAGTAGATGTTCGAACTGAACTGAGGTATCCCTAGAGGGAGTAGGGGATTCGGCTGGCCCAATGTCGATAACTCTCGATCATCTTTTTTATTATGGATTTGAGATTCTTATTGGCAGCTTTAGCTTCTCCAATGGTTTGAGGTGGGTAGGGGGAAGATTTGTGTTTCTTAATCCCATACTTATTGACCACCTCTATAACCTCTACCTCAAAGAGTAACCCATTGTCTGACACCAGCTCATACGGGTCCCCAAATCAGTAAATGATGCTTTTTCTTGGTGAACTCATCCACTATCTTGGCATTCAGAACTGCGTATGACTCGGATTCGACCCATTTAGTGAATTAGTCAACGAAAACTAGGATGAACTAATGCCCCTTGGATGCTTTAGGTGTAGCATTCCCTATGATGTCAATGCCCAGTGTAGAGAATGGCTAGGGAGAAGTCCTATTGTAAAATTCCCACGGAGGTAGGTGTTTTAGGTTGGAGAAAACCTGACATTTGAGGCATCTTCAAATGTAGGTTGTGCAGTCCTGAACCATGGTAGTCTAGTAGTAACCCTATCACTTGATCTTTTTGCCTAACATATGACCATTCATGTGGGGTTCGTATTCCCTGCTATGGATTTTCTACATCATCCCTTTAATGTCAGCCCCTGCGATGCAGTGCAAATGGGTTCCATCAAAGTTTCTTTTGAATAGTGTTTTATTGCAGACAATGTATTGGCCAGCCAGTTTGTTGAGGGTTTCTCGATCTTTCTTATCAGAACCTTGAGGGTACCTACCATACTTGAGGAGGTGCCAAATATCATAGTACTAGCAGTCACTTATCTCAGGATCTTCTGTGATAATCTCAATGTGGTAGCAGTGGGTTGGTTTATCTTACTTTTGGACAAGGAAAGGATCCATGGTTATTCATTCGAACATATTAATCTTAGAGGCTAAGGTATCAAGGGCATTGTCTAGGTTGTTTTTTGCTCAGGGAAAATAGTGGAATGTGATTTCTTAGAATGAGGAAGCTAGCACTTCTAGGTGGGCATTATAGGGTCAGATTTTATTATCCTTGACATTCTATCTTCTGAGCACTTGATCGATGATGATGAATAAATCTCCATAGACATCGAGGTATCAAATTCCTTTTTTGAAGGCAACTTTGAGGCCTACCATGCACACCTTGTATTCAGTCATGTTGTTGGTGCACGAAAAATCCAGCTTGATGGAAATGGGAGTGTGAGAGTCACCAGGGGCAATTAGGAGTATCCCAATGCCATACCCTTTCTTCTTGGTGGTACCTTCAAAGAATATTTTCCATCGGAGGTCTTCTCGGGAGGTACAAATGATATTCTCATCTGGTAACTCAGAAATTCTGACATCGACTTCTTCTATAGGGTAGTCAACAAGATAGTAAGTGATGACTATTCCCTTCATAGATTTCTGCATAACATAGATAATATCAAATTCAGCTAGAAGCATAAACCAATAGACCATTCGGCTGGACAAGGAAGGATTTTCGAGTAGGTACTTGATAGGATTCATTCGGGATATAAGTTTGATGGGTAAGGCGAGCATGTAGTGACGTAACTTTTGGGTAACCCAGACAAAAGAGACACATGCTTTCTCCAGTGTTGTGTAGTTAAGTTCGTACCTGACCAACTTGCGAATCGTATAGCAAATGGCTCTATCTTTACGGGATTATTCAAGGTATTAGGCTATCAAAGCCCCGATTGCAGTATTTGTCATGGTTAGGTATAGGAGTAGGGGAAGACTAGGCTGCGATGGCATGAGTACCAGAGGTTGGGTTTGGAATTCCTTTATTCGATCAAAGGCTTCTTTGTAAGCTTTGTCCCAAACCTTGGTCAAGTCCTTTTGTAGGAGTTTGAAGATGGGGTCACAGATGGAAGTCAATTGGTTGCTGAACAAGAAGATATACTATAATTTTCTAAGGAATCCCCGAACTTCCTTCTCCCTTAGTAGTGGTGCCATTTCGAGTATATCTTTCAGTTTGGCATGTTCTGCTTCTATCCCTTTCTCATTAACCATGAATCCTAAGAGTTTTCCTTTGGTAACACCTAAGACACATTTTTGTGGGTTATGTCACATCTTGTGTTGTCGTAGTCCCTTAAAGAATTTTTAGAAAATAGGAACATGAACTTCCCTAGTCATAGATTTAATAATCATATCATCCACATAAACCTCGACTTATTTATGTATCAGATTGTGCAAGATGGTTGTAGCATCCCTTTGGTAGGTAACCCTTGTATTTCCAAGACCAAATGGCATGACAATGTAGAATATGGTTTTCGCTTGATGATTCGGGTGCATTTTGATCTGGTTGTATCCGGTAAACCATTCAACGAATGACTTAAGAGCATGATTGGCTGTATTATCCACAATCATGTCGATATTGGGTAGTGGGTAATCATCCTTTGGAGAGGCTTTGTTTAAGTCTCGGTAGTCAATGCGTATGTGAACCTTCCCTCCTAATTTTGGCACGGGTACGTTATTGGTTAGCAATGTATGATATTCGAACACACGAATGAAACCCACATTCAAATTTTTGACTACTTCTTCCTTAACTTTGAGCGAACATTCAGTGCAGAGCTTTCACAGCTTCTGTTTGACTAGTTTTCATTCTCGGAAAGTAGGAATATCATGTTGATATCTTTCGAAATCAATGTCCATCATTTAATCGTTGAACCATATGAAGACATCCATAAATTCCTTCAGTAATTCCTCTAGTTGTGCATGCTCCTACTCGTCAAGGGTGGCCCCTATGTTAATATCGCTCAGTTGGATACTGGAACTAGATTAATAACAACATTTTCATCTTCATTAACTTAAATGCGATTATATTTTTTATTATTAACCTTATTTAGATCAGATAAGAATTTTTCATTTGCAAAAATCATCATGATCATTAACATAAGTCACAGGCTACTTAAAGTCTTCATTTATTTCATTAATAGGAATAACAACATTAAGAACCTCATCAAAGGAGGTTTTGATTAGATCAGAGTAAGGAGGAATAATTAGGGAAGAGGAAATAGGATAAACATCAGGGTTCGGTTGAATATCAGTAGGGAGAACTGGTAAAACATGATAGTTGAGGAGAGGTGCATCAACAACTTTGATCAGGAGAGATGGATTCGATGATGTAACCCCTGAGTGGATCATGAAGAGTGTCAACCCCAGTGTCTACAAGTTGAAAGAATCCTCGGAGTCACTTCCCTCGGAATCTCTTGTATTGGCTATGGTTTCTTCAAAGAGTTATTGAACATGATGCTATGAACTTTTGTCTCATCAGTAGCTGTCTTGGAAAAATATCACCATTTTTGGTTTCATCTTCCTGTCCACATGATCATACCCCGACTCAAGAAAGACGCAAAAGGGAAATTATTCACCCTCTCTGATGAATCATCCATTCAAGGAATCTCGTGAGAAAGTCTTGGCACTTTCTATCTTTCTTTTTAACTGAGGTAGGCGGAGCATTCTGACTTTTTTTGTTAATGTCTGATAACCTAAGCCATTGGGGGCAAAAGAATTCTTCAACACAATGGGTTCAAGTATCCCTTGATGTCTTCATCCCAGCCCCAACCCGTGCATGAAGTGCATCTATTTGAACATATATATCACATTGATGTTGCCATGAGGGTTATATTCTAAAAAACCCGATCTTTAAAATCATCCCCTACTGGGAGTAGAAGTTATTCAACTCAAAAACCTGACAAAAGCATATCGTTCTCCCTGTATTGTATCTCAATTATAGGATTACTAGTGCTTGCATTTTAAGTATTGTTGTCGTCACCCAAGATGGTTATGACCTACCCATTAGCAAAGAACTTCAATTTTTTATGAAGGGTGAAAGACACGCCATTGATGCTATAGAGCCATAGTCATCCGAGTAGAAGATTAAAATAGGTAGGGATATCGATGAATTGGAAATCCACAACCGAATTTATAGGTCTAGTCCCTTTTGAAAGCTTTATCGATCCCATAAATTCTTGGCAGGTATTATCATAGGAACAGACTGCGAGAGAGGTTGAACCAAGGTCGCACACTTTCAGTCCCAAATAATTTAGGGTCCTCAATGGGCAGACATTAAGAGTTGATCCATTATCGACAAGTGAAATTAAGATGGGCTTTTCCATGACTTCGATGGAGATATTGAGAGCATAATTGTGGTTTGGCCCAATTTTGGGGATTTCTTCTTTGGACAATGAGAGGATTCTAGTTGAGGTTAGGGGTTCGACTAAGTTCACTTTTTCTGATGGCATGGTTAAGGGAGGAACTGTGGGTCCTGTGAGTAGATTGATTAAGGCATTCTGATGCAGATATGAAAACATAAAAAGTCCCTATATAGTGATGTTTTCTTGGGTTTTATTCAACTGATCGAGGATCTTTCTTTCCTCAAGCATCATTTTTGGTATAGGAATATTCCCAACACCTTTTCCTTTATTGCTTGCTGATGGAGACAGTCTTTGGACCTGGTAGTGCCTTCCTTACCTAGTGACATGGTTCACAGAAGAGGGGAAAAATAGAAACTATTTTTCGTCATCGATATCAAGTTGTTTATCCATCTTGTGGATTTCTCCTAGTAGTTCGTCAAATGATATCATCCCATATATATTGACTATTGGACTAGCCTTTTCTGGTCTCTTCTCTTATTCTAAATCATCGAATTTATACCCCATCCGGTAGTAATGATACTATCTTTCCATAAAAATTCAATACACTCCACAACTTTAACGGCCTCTTCGTATAAGTCCTTCCATTTGACAGGGAGATATAGAAGTGAAGGGACTAGGCACCCTTGTAGTTTGAAAGCATTAAGTAGCTTGGATATACTATAAATATCACCAGTCTACCAGAATAAATCCACCATGATCTGGGCCATCTTATCCAGACTGACTTCATTGGTCGGTACCATCCGATTATCTGACTCTCGGGCCCATTTCCGAGATTCTAAGAATAGCATGTTGAATCTTTGATAGTCAATGGTCATCTGGGAGGTCAATTTCAGCCCAAACTCTAAGAGTTGGTTCAACACTTATATCAATTCCATATCTTTACCTCTAGAACGGATGAGAATAACGATACATGCTCAGGTAGGGAGTGATAAAGCCTGATCGGCGAAGCTAGTAGGGCGTAGGAGAAAACATGGGCATACTTTGAGAGGTTTAGGAGAGTATATGTGTATGATTGATGATTTTCTTCGTATGACCTAGGTAAGTGGGTCAAATTCTGGATCCTCTTCCAAAAAGATAGCATTTTTATGATTCGAGGGTGGATTGTGGGTAGTGTTTAGTTTAGGATTGGATGGTGGGGAGATGACACCCCCATCAATTAGACCTTGGATCATATTTTGAAGGTGGAAACACTGGTCAGTGGTATGGTTGGTAGTTTGGTGAAATTCATAATGGGCATCCGATTCAAAATTTTTGGGAATTGGGTTTGGTAGTGGACGAAAGTCCAATGGTTTGAAAAGGTTTTGGCTTCAAAGGGACTGGTAAACTTTAAAGAGTGGAGCGTGAAGCTCAGTGTAATACTGTCAAACTAGGTTAAGGAGACTTTCTGGTTCCCATATATTAGTAGGCTGAGAAATGTTATTGATGGCTAAGACTGCAATATTAATTGACTTCTCAAATTTTCTGCGAGTGAACTATCCAGATACTTTCTTTGGTTCAAATTCTGTCTTGGCAAGCCCTTCTTAGATCTCTACTCTTACTTCTCAAAGGGCTTAAAAATAAGGGTAGTATTTTCCTCCCATCATTTCTCGGACATGGGGTAAGCAACTTTTCTTCATAATTTTGACTTGATCCTCCTCAGAAGTCCAGTTAGTCAACTTTATCTTGCTATGAACTTACTGACTGGTTCCCGAGGATTCTTCTTGAGCAACTTTAAATCACGACGAGTAACCTCCAACTCTTCATTGTACTTGTAGTGTGACATGAACTCGCAGCCAACATCCTCCCAAATACAGATCCTAGACTCCTTGATAGATAAGAACCATCATAGAGAGATGCCCTTCATGGTCTATTGGAATATTTGGGCCATTACTTCCTCGGAGTCACCTAAGAGAATCATGGCTCAGTGAAAACTGCGAAGATGAACAATTGGGGGTCCACTTCCTCCAAATTTCTAAATGTTGGGCATCTTGAATTTTTTCAGTAAACTAGATTTAGGATAGGGATACATGCGAGTATAGTCCATATAATTTCTAGGGATTCTGACTTGGTCAAAACTTTTGGTCAACATCTTGAGGTCTTCCTTGACCCTGTTTAATTGTTCCTCCTTTAGATCAACGGTCATGGATATGTTAGCCCCTCGCTACGTAAGATTTGGCATAGGAAGTTAGGTTAGTGGTGGCCTAATAAAATGAGGAGCATATGGAGCGTGTTGGTATTCCTCAGGAACCCAAATAGGCTCGAGTACGGGTGAACTCATAGCATAATGGAATAAGACATTAGGCTATTCGGGAATAGGGACCTGGTTTCGCTGCATCTCATGAACCTCAATTTGAAGGTTATCAATCTTGGTAGTGAGCTGAGCTAGAACCGTCCTCAAATATGTCTACATATTCTTTACTCGGATGTATTCAGGGGACTGACGGAGCCTTGGGGCATTTTGACTGAAGATCGAAGCCAATAGGGAGCCAAGGCAAGGGTATGCGATTGACTTGAGAAGGAAAATTAGGTTTTTTTTTTTGGAAAAAGTGGAAGGAAAACTATTATTTGTTAAAAGGAAGGAAAACATTTTTGGCCCTTTTTTTTAAAAGAGGGGACCAAATGATTTTGGGAAAAAAGGGAGCAAAATAAATGTTTTTGATAAAAGAGGAAAAATGTTTTTGACACTTTTGGGTATAGAAAGAGATAAACGAGAGACGGGTTTCAGCATGATTATTATATTTATCATGTTCTCACTTGTATTAGGTTTACCTCAATACAAAAAAGACATGTCTAACGGGACCCGAGCCTGGAAAAATTGGGTCTGAAAAATATGTTAAAACAATGGTTGGACTAGTTATCAGGATCATAAGAAGGGTCTCATTTTTAAAAATTGCACAAAAATTTGGGCGGTGGGCTGACCCATCATTTCGGTAGAGCTTCGGGTTGAAATAGGCAAACGAAATATGAGTTCCCTAGGTTTGACGCCTATATGCGGGTATACAGTTGTTGGGTTAATTAGAAGGTGTTACCCCTTGGCATGAAGTCCACGATATACGTCTTTCTTTTTAGGGAAATCAGTACGTGAGGACAAGCCATTTGATATACCTGAGTGTATGTGAGTTGCCTCACTATATACCTCATGGGGATAGTATGTGTGGAAGAGAATTTGATACACTTGAAGTACATAAATAAGTTCCCTGCAATATACCTCCCATCATGACTTCGGTCAAGCGGTACGATAAGGGTCAAACCGTTCGATATTCGTCGAAGGTAATTGTACAATGAAAGGTTAAAGTCATATCGCTTAGGTTAAAGTCATATCGCTCATGAGATTGTGTTATTATTTTCCTCTATTTCTTCCTGAAGTGTGTGTACATGTATATACAATGGATATCGAAATCACCCAACTCATACCATGGAAGATATAGAGTGAGGTTATCCATAGGAATGTTCCCAAAATGATATATAGAAAATATGATTTATGCATTGATCGTGATATTGATCATTAAGATGAAACGATAACATGTGTTGAATGAAACAAAAAATATATATAATATGCATACTAATGCAAGAATATGAAAATGGGAGGATTTAGAGAAATTGAGAAATTACAAAATTGAGAAAATTAGAAAATTGGACTCGAGTTTTGGGTCTTAATCCAAGATGCCTACATAGCCTATAAAGGCATCAAATCCATGTAGTTCGAATACGACATGGTGGTGGGTTTTATCCCATAGATTCTAACGGGATTTCATTATGTGTGTGTAGGAAAATGTGCTTTAGTTTTGAAAAGGTGTGATGGATTATTCAATTCAGTATTTATGGGTGTAACCCTCTTTTTTTTTTGTTTTTTTTTTCATAGAAAATAGAGTATGTGCAATATACTAATAAAAATATATATATGAATATATATGAACTAAAGTAAGAATTAGATTATGAATCTAATGAAGTTTATGCAAAACAAGGAAGTAAAAGAGAAAGGGAATGAATTGGACCTTCTTTGAAGCTTGATCTTTGATCTTGGATGAACTCCCTTGAGTATGAGATGAATGTTGGATAGGAGAGAAGGTGGTTTTCCTAAATTGGGTATGAAAAGGATCGAAATATAAGTTTGAATGGAACTTCACATTGAGGAACTTCGCTGATTTCGATAGAATGTTGCTAAGATCAGTGATACTGATGGATCTGAGGTGTACCTTGAAAGTGATGTCACACTTTCTTTTTATACGATTAGGGATGGTTTTGATCGGGATTTCCCTAGTCCTTCCTATCGACAGGTGACTCTAGACACACTATCGATAGGCATGGACTTGCAAATTGGTAGTCTCGTATAGATTTTTCAAAATATCGTTGGACGTAATCCATTGATTTGAAATTTTCATGTGTCCTTTCATTAGAAAAGTAATTCAGATTCTTTCAACAGTTTTTTGTACCGCTCCTAGGTCCGAGCATTGACTGTGGGTCAAATGTGGCTCGAGAGCGAACATCAGTCCTTAAGACGGGAGATTATGGGACGTAAACTGATCGTTCGTCGGAATGGTAATTCAAAATCGTGCATGGGGAAGACCTTTGGCAACTTTAGGATATTTATTTTGACATTACAAAGAGTTTTGCTCTGTTCGAAAAGTTGACCTTGGTCAACTGGGGCCCAGAAGCCCTTGGTGACCTCTTAGAGAAAAACGGATTGTTCGTCTGCACCATAAGTCAGAATCATGCATGTGTCAGACTGTTAGAAAGCATATTCAGTGTCCTTCAGAGACTCACTTAGTCTAGTTCGAGATACAGAGTGGGCTTTGGTCAAAGAGGGCCCGAGAGCGCCCGATGGCCTCTGGATAAATTTTAGGAGAAAACGGATCGTTCATCCGAATGGTGATGCCATTTTGCACACGGGGCATACTGTTGGAAAGGATTTTTGGTTCCCTTTGAAATTTTAAATAGCTTTTGCTCTGACGATGAAGTTTATTATGGTCAAATAGGGGCTCGGAAGAGCTCGGCGGCCTCCGAATCAATTTTTGATAGTAAAATTATCTGTTCATCCAAATCGTTATGCCGACTCGTGCACAGGGCGGACCGTTAGAAAGGGGATTTAGATCCCTAAGGAGATTCAAAGAGATTTTGCTCTGTTGATAGAGTTAATCGGAGTCAAATGGGTCCCGAAAGCGCCCAATGGCCTCTGGATCGGAACTGAGAGTATGACCTAGGGTTTATAGTGAAATGGGGAGGCACTAGGGACCTAAGGCGAGACTTAGGGGGTCCGAGAATATGGTGTCTACAATGGCAGGTCCAACTCAACTAATTTAATGCATCCTAGTGTATGTAAGCTCTATTAGAAGTGAACAAAGAGCCTTATGGGATTACCTATCTAAGGTTACAAGTAAGTTTCCATGGATAATAGGGTGTGACTTTAATATTATCACAGATCCTTCAGAGAAAGTTAGGGGTAATGAGGTTAATATGGGAGCAATGTATGAATTTGTAGTGTGTATTGAGGTTAATGGTCTTACTGATGTGGGATTCTTAGGTTTCAAATATAACTATCATAATAAAAAAAGTAAAAAAGGAAAGTATATGGTGAAAATTAGATAACTAGGGTTATAATGAATCAATCATGTTTGGGGATGGAGTATAAATAGGGAGTCTATCATTTAAATAGAAGTATGTCTCATCACACACCTCTCCTCTTAGAAGATGAGCTTCCAAATGAAATCTCCACAAAGTATTTTATATTCCTTAAGGTCTGAATAGAGAAAGAAAAGTGTACACAGATGGTTAAATCAACTTAGAAAGAAGTTGAGAGTTTCAATCCTATGGTAGCCATTTCAAAGAATCTTAAAGATATCACAAAAAAGCTCAGTGGATGGAGTAGGTTTTGCTATGGTGATACATTTTAGGCAGCTGGAGATACTAAGGATGGCGTATTAAGTGAAAAGGTTTCATACGAACAAGATCCATAAAACCAGTATAGGGAGCATCTGTCTAAGGTAAAAACTTTTCACAATTAAAGTCTTAAAGTTAAAAAAGTCATTTGGGCTAAAAACTCTTAAGACCAATGGGGTTTAGAGGGTGATAGGAACACACCATTCTTTCATGGACTTGTCAAAAGTAAGCAGAGTCGGTTGAATATCCATAAAATAAGGGAGAAAGATGGTTCATGGGTAGTGTTCGTAGAGGCAATGAAAGAGGAAGGCAATTGATCAATTTTTCTCATTGTTCAAATTAGAAGAAGTCCTTAATCCAGAGGAAGACGATCAACTATTAAGGGTTGCGCCTAAGTCAATAATTAAGGAAATGAATTTGAAACTTACAACCTGATCTACTATAGAAGAAGTAGATAACGTAGTGAAAGGGATAAATGCTAGTAGTGGTCCTAGAGTGGATGGATTTTATGTTTTTTGTCGAATTCACTCTTCCTAAGAAATTGATCAAGAGTTTATGTACAGAATTCATCATAAAAACTATGGAGTAATATCATTTTGAAGTTGAACATATCTATGGCGTATGACATTGTCTCTTGGTGGATCCTCATTGAAGTATTAAAAAGGATGCGATTTAGTGACACGTGGGTGGATATTATATGGAGAATTATTTCAAATCCATGGTTTACAGTTATGGTAAAAGGAGAGAATGCAGGTTCATTTGCTTTGTCAAAGGGTCTAAGGCAAGGGGATCCTCTTTCCCTTAGCCTATTTATAATAATGGCTGATGTATTATTTAGAAATTTGAGAAGCTAGTGTCTTATAAGGGATTTGTGGTCTTAAAAAATGATTATCAACTACCCAAATTCAATCATTTGGCTTTTGCAAATGATGTTATAATATTTAGCTCTGGATTAAATAAGGAAGTTAATAATATTATTGCAATGTTAAGTATATATGAGAAAGTATCTTGTTAGATTGTTAATAAACATAAGAGCATTCTGGTGGCTTCAACCAGGATTAGACTAGAGGCTCTAAATGTGTTGAAAGAATACACCGAAATGCATGTGCGAAAGGACCCCATCACACCCCTAGGATGCCCTCTATACAATAGAAGGAAGAGAATCATTTATTTTGATTGAATGGGGTAGAAAAATAAGCAAAAGATTCAATGATAGATGACCAAATGTCTTAGCACAAGGGGTAAAATAGTCATAATCAAATTTATTTGATCCTCATTGAATTTGTATATACTTTATGCTTTATCTCCTCCTAAATCAATCTTTAAAAGGATAAAATCCTTTATGGGAATGTTCTTTTGGAGCTTATGGAGATCAGAGAATCATTAATGATGCTCTTAGAATGTTATATCTAGACCAGATATTGAGGAAGGTTTAGGGATTAGAAACTTAACTATGTCAATAATACTTTGAGCATGAGATTATGGTGGAATTTTAGATCTAAATACTCCATTTAGTCATCATTTATGAAGGTTGCCTGTTGTAAAAAATTCCATCCATCAAAAGCTCCTCTAAGGGGGTTTTTCTCATATTTGTAAAGGATGTTCTCAGTCATAGGTGAAGCTAAAGATTAAATGATGTGGAAAATAGGTATTGGTGATATAAGTATTCATTGGGACAACTGGGGTCTTTCTGAATGCAAGAACCTGAATATAGAGGATGCTTCTTCCATCAATAATCTATGGAATCAGGATAAAAAATGGGATTGCAATAAGGTTCTTTAGAAGTTTCCTCTTTCTGTGGAATCAAAAGTTTTAAAGTTTGAAGAAATATGTCATAAGAAAGTTGATGTGTTGATATGGAAACCTTATAGTAATGGAGTTTTCTCATGTTCATCTGTTTGGTATATCTATGGAGAAAGAAGTAAAATCATGCTAAGTTGTAGATTTATCTCGCATACAAAAATACCTATCAAAATTTCAGTATTCATTTGGAAATTATTAAATAACATCCTCCCAACTGATGAGAAGACTAAGTCTATAGGCATTAGGGTTACCTCTAAGTGTCACTATTGGGAAAGTCCTGATGAAGAGACTATAGACCATATTTTTAAGACAGGAGAGCTAGATACAATAGTAGGGGATAAAATGTCAAATAAATATGGGGTCTAGAGATCAAAAGTAAAGGGATGAGAAAGAATGTATCCAACAGGTGTCATCATCGAAATACGTCCAATCCCATTATTAACAAAGTGGATCCATCTATTATTTTTTGGTACTTATGTATTTAAAGAAACAAATAAAGTTACAATGGTAGAACTTCGAATGTGTATTTATTTATTCTCTACATTAATCATGAGATGGACTCATTAACACATGGTCCCACTACTCAAATCAAAAGGTTGCGGGCCAGGTGGTTGAATCCACCTTCAGGAGTTCTAAAATTGAATATAAATGGAAGTTCAATAGAAATCTAGGGAAAGGAGAAGCTGGAGGAGGAGGAGGAGTTTTAAGAAATCAGGCAAGAGACTTGATATGGGCTTTCTATGCTCACTTTGGATTTTTATCTAATATGGAAGCAGAATTAATGGCTTTAAGAAAAGGCAGGGAGCTGTATATGGATCTAATAGATTATGAGATCTTAATTGAAAGTGATTCAAAGGTTTTAGTTGATATTTTGACAAATAACACAAACTGTACTTGGAAAAATAAGGTGGTACATTCAGTCTATTCAAACCATCTTCAAGAGAATAAAATTCAATTTAATCCACACTCTAATTGAGGGTAACCAAGTGGAATTTTCTTTGGCAAAGAGGTTAAGGATGGTTTCTCCTCAAATCTTAATGACTTTGGCAAACATAAACTTATCAGATCGAGACACTTAATCCTCGAGATGAAAATAATTTGGTCATTAGTGAAGTGATATAACATATTGAGCCAATTGTACTTGAAATGAGCATTCATAAGTTGCATACTATATCGACTCGACTTCGGATCTAACTCTGAAGAAGTAATTAACAGATTTTTTAAGGTATGTGTAACAGCAAGGACATGCCTTGAATAGATCCATTAGTCCTCTACCATAAACTCAGAATCATAAAATATGTAGAGACCGTCAAGAAAAAATGTCAGGTGTTCTTTAAAGAGAAGAATATGGCTTCTCAGGAAGAAGTGGAAAAACCAAAGAGATAAAACTTTATTGAAGATATGAAATATCCCAATTGTCTTTCCAATATTATGATGGTCCTAAAGAAGAATGATAAATAATGAATGGTGTTGATTTCACACACCTTAATAGAGACTAGATAAAACATAAATATACACTGCCTTGAATGAACTAGTTGGTCGATGCCACTATAGGGCATGAGTTTCTCATCCTCATGGATGCATACTTAGGGAAAACTATATTAATATGAAGCTAGAGATCCCAAAAATACCTCATTCATCACCAGTCAATGTAGGCTTTGATGCAATGTTGTGCTTTTCAGGCTTAAGAACATTGGAGTTGTATATCAAAGGATGGTAAGAAAGGAATTTGAAGGGCATATTAGGAATGCAATGGAAGTTTATATGGATGACATGCTTACTAAGAGCACAAAATTAACCCACCACATTCATGACCTTAACCAAACCTTAAATCAAATGGAAAAGAACACGATGAAATTGAATCATGCAAAGTGCATTTTGGAGTAAGAGTAGAAAAGTTCCCCTGCTTCAATTTTTAATGAGAGGGGAATAGAAGCCAATGCAGACAAAATCCAAGTATTAATCAATATACAACCTCTATAGAGCAGGAAAGAGAGTGAGAGTCTCAATTCCCTACTAACCGCTCTAAACATATTTGTCTCAAAGGGAGATATATCATTGTCTACCGTTCCTCAAGGCTATCAAAAAGACCTCTAAATGGAATGATTAATGCATTAAAGATTTTTTAAAATTAGAAAAGTACCATGGGTCTGTGCCTTTTTTGTTTAGGGAAATCCTAGGTGAGAAGTTATACCTATACCTGGAAATATATGAGTCCGTTCTGAGATCGATACATATAAAATATAAAAATGGTGTGCATAAGCTAGTGTATTACACTAGCGAGGCATATTGTGTTCATACAATTATGGTGTATACATATACGCCTCTCTAAAAAACCATCCATAAGCCCAAAAAAATATGCAAGGCTAATTGTAAAGGTTGTGGAACTAGGAAAATATTATATTATGTATGAGTAATAACATCAAAAATGGTCCAAGCTATGGCCACATTTATGGATGAGTTCACGTATGATAAGGAAAATCCGGACGAGCCGAACAATAATACATTATGATCAACTAAACAAGAGGAAAAATCTAGGGACTTACAAAAAATGAAAAAGTTCTTCAAAAATGTCTCCTTATTATAAGGCAGTTTTGAACAGGAGCATTAGTTTGGCAATTATTTTGTTGATTGTTCATCATGTGAAAATGACAGCGAAGCCAAGATAATTAATAGTATAACTAATAAGGAGGACGAGAAATATTCCCTTTGGTTTAATTTTGAAGCCTCCGAGAATGAGGAGGAGTATGAGCATATCGTCAAAGGATTAAGACTAGCTTCAACTTTAGGGGTCGATCAGTTATCAACCCATAGTGATTCTCAATTGGTGGTAAATCAGATGATGGGAGTCTATAAGGTGAGAAAAGACACCATGTTAAAGAATTTGGAAAAAGTAAAAATTTTACTACCAAAGTTCGTTGTTGTCTAGATGGTCAAGATTTTGAGGTATAAGAACACTTAAGCATATGGATTTGCTCGGCCGATGTTATCCACCAGGGCCGAAATGAAGAAAAATATAGGCACAACTATTTTATCTTAGTCTTTTTATTAGTATTTATTTGCACTTTGGTATATTTGGCATATCCCGTTATAAATCGACATGCATCGACATGTCAAATCGGGGCTATGAAGGTATAAAACATTTAGGATTTCAAAATTATTCATTTTAATATTTGGGTTGAGTTTTTATGAAGAAATTGGGGCTAAATTTTTTACATTTTAAAAATAAATTTTTATTGGACTCGCTCAAACGAGTTTAACAACTCGTTCGAACTAAATTTCCATTTCGTTTGAAGGTCCTTAGATACTTACTTGGAACGAAAATCTAACCAGGTTGGACTATTTTATAGTGAGTTCTTGTTAGAAGCTCGTTAGATGTAAACATCAAACAAACTTGCATTTTCGTTAAAAGAAATTACTTTTCTCGTTCGAATGACAAGATTCTTCCTTCAATTTTGTGTCAGATCTATAAATTCCGATTTGGAGTACAAATTTCATTAGACTTTTGAAAATATGTTTCCTGTATATCTATTAGGAAAGTTTTCACCTTTTATGTTTCCAAAACACGTTTTGATTCATAACTTTACACCCCTATATATTTTTTGAATCATTATAAAACACTAGAACTTTTGTGTCTTGCATACACTTTATGGAGAGGGTTCACTACGGCTAATTTTGTGACCCGAGTGATCATGACTAAAGAAGGAAGAAGTCTGATCAGTGGATGTCAAGGGTGGACTACCGCTTGTGGATGACTCTGGATTGTGTCGAGTTTTATAGAAGGTTTTGAAGACAATGTGCATTGTAGTTAGTTGGTATAAGTGATTTGTAAGTAAATACTCTAGTAAAATGTTCAAAAATGTTGAATATAGGTTTTTCCTTGAAAAGAGATTTTTCCTTCTTTGCGTGTTTGATTGCATGCATAGTTAATTTATATGATTAGGTCATTTAGCTTATGCAAACATAATTCAATCAGGAATTAAAATTTTATAAAATTGGAGGTGTGTTGGGGCATTTAATTATATAAATGAAACCATAAAGATCATGCACACTCTCGAATTGGAATCAGAGCTTGATCCACTCTTACAAGAACTGTTCATGAGGGATTTTCTTATAACAAAACATTAATTATGAATTTGTAGTAGTGATCGAATCGTGTATGGTTTCGTCCTATATGGATCCCATCATATTGTCCCTTGATATGGGTGCAGTACCTAAAGATCCTAAGTCCTAAGGATGCACGCTGACTCTATTACAAAGCTATAAGATATGTGATTAAAGGCGATGTCCTATTTAAGAGAGTTTTATTATGTCCCTATTTTGATGTGTTCATCCTAGATAAGTGACTGATCCTATCAAAGAAGCTCAGAAGGCTCTTATGGGGAAAATTCAGTGCATCATCACTAGTTAAAAAGGTCAAACTCGGGGGTATTACTGGTCAATTACGAAGGAGGATTCTACCAATTATGCCAAAAAATAAAACAAATGCCAACGATAGGTAGTTGTCCAGAAGATTATTGGAGAGGCTTTAGCACCAATCACATCCCCGTGGATTTTTTCCATGTGTGGGTGATTGGTCTAGTAGGCCGAATACCGGAGATAAAGGGAAATTCAGAATCTAATTATAATTGTGGACTATTTTATAAAGTCGATGGAGGCAAAGCCACTAGTGGAAGTGACCTATGGCAAGGTTTTACATTTTACATTTTACATTTAACATTTAACAACATCATTTACTAGTATGTGATTCCCTACACATTCATTACCAACCACAGTACAAAGCATAATAACGATCAGGTCCTTGATTTCTAGAATAGATCCACGATTAAGAATTTTCATTCAACACCTACTCATCCTCAGTGTAATGGGTAGACTAATTTCATGAACAAGACCTTGCTTCAAGGGATTAAAAAATAGGGTCGATGATGGCAAAGATAACTGGATAAATGAGATAAAAAGTGTTCTCTCGATATACAAAATAACTCTGAGTATAGATATAGGTGAAACTCCCATCATGTTGGCATTCGATAATGAAGTTATGGTCCCTAAATAGTTTGGTTTTCAAAGTCATAGGTTGATTAATTTCAACTCGCCTAGGAGTGATTTCACATAATGACTCGATCTTGATCTGGTGGAAGAAGTTATAGAGTAAGTTGTACTCTAAGTAGTAGCTTATCAACAAAGGACAATGAGTGTCTATAAGAAGAGAATTTAGCCAAGAACTCTAAAGGAGGGGTTATTCTCCAAATAAGGTAATCTAAAGGGAACAACCTTGAGCAGAACTGACATGGACCCTATATAGACTCAGCAATTGTACGATCAAGAGCATATATAATTAAGACACCACATAATGAACAATTTAAAAACACTTGGAATGATGATCATCTTATGAAGTATTATCAAGGAGACAAGCATTATTTTATGAGAGAAATTTTTTATGTAATCAGTTCCAAGTTCTTATAATCGATCTTCAAGTATCTATAATAATTGATTATTTCCTTTCCATTATTTTATTTCAAGTTCTTGCATTATTTACTGTAAAATTCGTCGTGTAATAGATGTTCAATAAGCTCAGGCTGAAGACATCTCAGAGCCTAGCATATTGGTATGGTTGTGAACATACCAAACTTCATGAGGGACCTTGTCTTAGACAAGTCATAATCAAGAAGTAGAACAATGTGGTAAAACTAATTTTGTCACATGGTCATGTTGAAATGATCCGTCTAACATTGATCAATAAATTGGCTAAATAAGCCTTGAATCCCAGTACACTTGTGCCATCAGGGAAAATCGATGTTGTCAAATGGTCAGGTCAATAAGATACAATCACATGACCAACAAGATGGAAAAAGAAATGGTAAATAGAAATACAAGTTGATAAGGGAACCTTAACTTTTCACTTATAATGACCTTATGATAACAACAGATGTTTGTCCAATTGGCAGCTAGTAAGTCAGGTCAGGTTGACAAAATCTGGCCATAGAACCATAGGACTAAAATATATCGGAAGGCTTATTTTAATTCTAGATTATACTAAGTTAGGTCAGGTTAACAAGATCTAAACACTAGACCATAAGGCTATTGGAAAATCAACAAGAATTGACCACATTAACTCTATGAACGACAATTGGCATAAACAATAAACACTCAATTATAGATGTGGGTTAATAGCATAGCCAAGAAAAATAACGCATTCGATAATTAAGAAAAATGTACACCACACATAAAGACAAGAAGATAAAAATGAAAAACATTTACATTGCATTAAAATAAAAACACCAATTTAATATGATTATTAAAAATTGAGATAATTATTCAGAAATTGCAAACATATTTTTGAAAAACTATTATGAGCAATTACAAGACAAAGCTTAAAAAACATACAAGACAAGGATCTCAGAAAATAAGAGTTCTTGGTTTGTAGGAGGAACTTGAGAATCATTGCCATTAGAAGCCTCGACCATGGTAGTATCCCGGGGATTCCCTTGAACATTATCTTAGACAACTTCAGGAGAAATGAAAGGATTTGGATCATGGGAAACAAATTCCTCAGTCAATCAATATTTTCATCATCAACAATCCATTTGTCTACCTCCTTGTCAATGTACTTTTTTCCAAGATCATGGACACCTGATCATCTCCTAAACATTGGTTGTTGACCTCAATGATGTTCCAGTAATGATTTATCACTCTTTTCTTCAAATCATCATGCCCTTTGAAAAATGATGTCATCACCTTTTTAGTGAAATCAGTGGAAACCTTAAACTTATTGAATAAGAGGTAACGATAATGTTGACACGTCAAATAGATTAGATACCAATTGAAAGTTTGATTTCTACATAAAAATCAAATAAATTAAATAATAAAAGGATTTTCTAAATTATATCTAAGACATTATAATAATTCATACCAAATTATTACGAATTTTAACATTGTTTAATTTAATTACTGAGTTTGCATGCAAGATTAGTCAGTAACTAACAATAAGAATAAACTCAGATGGCCCATCATAGAAAAAATAAACTATAAAGAAGCGTTTACACAAAGACTTAAATAACTTACAATACTTGAATCCTCAAGCTTGTGTATATGAAGGTCTTCAGACATTCCTTTATAATAAGTGCGTAGTCCAGCACCAACCTTGTGACAATACCATTTCCCTAAAATCCTCCAATAGCCTCAATCGTTACCCACTTATTTGGAATCCACCACACTAAAAATATACAGTGTAATGTACTGGGTTTGATGTTGGATAATGATCAAGATAATCAATAAGATGTTTTTTGGCAAAAGATGCTTACGAATTCTGAGAGAAAACCTATGTTTTCTTTAAATTTGTGAAGTTCGTTCAAATAAGAACACAAGTTCGTTCGAACGATTCAACATACCTCACTTGAATGAGATCAAAGTTCATTAGAATGAATGATGAATTTCATTCGAAGAAGCTTCAAACGTGTGGATCAAATGTAAACAGGACCACACGTTTGAATGTTGTTAAAAACCCTTTTAAATGAGAATGCAATATCGTTTGAACCTCATTCGAATGATAATGCCTTCTTATTTGAATGAGAATTCAATCTCATTAGAATAACCTGATCAAAGAAGAAATTTTTCAAGAAACATTTTAAAATAATAAAAAACCTTCCAAATACATTTATGATTATTTTTTATCATAAAAAATCGTACACTTTTTATCTCCATAAGCATGTAGTAAGATTCAATTGGGATAAAGCTCTTCTACAACCATGATGGCCTTGTCTTCCAGCTTGTTACCTCATGGATCCACGCTTTTCACTGTATGTGGAGCTCTTGAGTTGCCTATTTTTCAAAAGTATAGGCACTAATACTTGTGAAAGGTTTCCTTAGTAGAATAAGAAAGCCATTATACTCTGAAAAAGAAGACAAAGAGTTTAAAAAACAATACAGATCTCGGTAAAACAATCCAAACATACCAATAACATACCATATATGCCTTATGATGAGTGACATTGCACCGTGTGACAATATTTAGTGGTGGGAAAAACTCAAAGTTAAGATTATGCCCCTTATAACCGAGCAAGTAAATGAGTTTTCCATATGGTGGAAAATGGGGTCCTTATGCTTATTTAATATCTTAAAGGCTATGAGATTATGCGTGTCAAACTTGAACACCTCCTCCAAGGGATAATGGGATAAGAGTGCGCATAATCTTAATTGATTAACTTATTCAAACAAATTTCCAATCACAAATTCAATTTTATCTTATTATCCTAAGACATTCATCTAAGTGATAAGACATGTAAATCAAATTATGCGTTCACCCAATAACTCAGGAAAAATCCCTTTTTAGTGAAAAATCTCTTATATTAGTACTTTAGAAACTTTACAAGACAGTTGACTTAGAATACTACTTGGTACAACCACAAGTATAACGTGCATAATCATAGAATCAATACAAAATACCATTCATTCTTGAGCAATCCATAGGTGGCAATCTACCGTCGGTATCCACCGATTTGCCATTAGTGTTCAGTCTTCAACCGTGATCCCTCCGGGTTCACATGTCATCCATAGATATGATCTCTACAAAATATTATATCATTTATGAAACTATTAGGGTATTAAAAGGATTCACAACTATATTGAGATGGACGATTTGTGAATCATAAAGGAGTTTAGACCCAAAACATTTGAGGAATTTTGCAATAGATATGCATGTTACATTTTTTCAAAGTCTCTGAAACATTCTTTTTGAAACATGTATTTATAGGACACGCACAAAATTCAATGCGGTGATCTCATTTAAACAAAAATAGAAATCGTTCGGACATGATTAACATCTTGTTAGAAAAAACAAGTTCGTTAGAACGACAAAGCTATCTCATTTGACCAAGCTTGTAACGAGCATCAAACGAATTCAAACCAAACACCCTCGTTGGATGTTCGTCTGATAAAGATCAATGAGCGTTCTAACGAAATGAACTTTTTGTTCGAACGAGATGGTGGTCTCATTACAACGAGGTCAAAAAATAAATGTTTAACATTAAAAATTTTGTCTCAATTTTTTATAAAAAATAAATCTCCCAAATATAAAGGTAAATAAATTCAAACTCCTAAAATATTTGTACCTTCATAATGAAGAGATGTCTTGAACTTTGGAGATGTTTGAGATTCGATTCATCGTGTCGGCACGTGTTGGTTTGCAACGTGATACGCCAAATGTGCCATAGTGTAAATGTGACACCCCGCCTAATTAAATACCCAGTGATCAGTTCTTTATTAAATTAAACCGAATTATCCGGTTGATTCATTGTTAGCATCACTGTCAAAAAATATTTTATTTATTTATTTATCACCTAATAAATAAATAAGCTACGTGTCAAAACATTTAATTTTATAGATTAAGTCCCAATGATATAAATTTTGATACCTAAACGATTTAAATGAACACAATTATAGTAATGAATATCAAACAATTCAACTGAATTAAACAGGCTAGAATAACATCCCAATAAAATATCTGAAAACCACGAACAATAATGATACTAACAATACCAACTGAAAACTGAGTGCAAAAAATAAGAAAGTTCAATACCTCTATGAACTAAACAGAAACTGGAAATTGGCGACACATGCCCTATATAAAATGACTAAATGAGGAGCTATGATAACAAGGATGAAGTCATCTAAATACAAGGACCTGCAACTACCACACCAGTTGCAACACGACAATTAGTTTAACGGTCTAAGCTTGGAGCCCCTATGGATGAACACCTGATATAATATACATATATATACAAGAAAAGGAAGAAATGATAACAAACGGGTCAGAGCCCGAGTGTAACATTGTTTTAAAACAATTTGGCAAGTATATACAATGCTTACCAGTTGATATCACATACAGGCTAGTATTTAGACACTCACTTGGGAATTCTCACCTCTCAACTAGTATTCACGCTTAATGTACTGCTAAACCATCCTACTTAATGCTAACCTAGTTAACTAGTTCAAATTAATCTACCACTTACATTTTCTCTTTCGTATGCTCGTACGTATTACACACTAAATACATTGTCGAAATTCTGTCATTTATGAATGAATGTTATCAGTTTTATTACCGTCTTAACTTCTCACACACTCAAGTTATTCTTTAATATCATTATCTTTTCCATCTACTCACAATCATAGTAGATCAAACGCATGTATATATAGTTATCTCTCAATATATATATTAATAGGGCACCCCACCTAAAATCTATGGTGCAGGCATACTCTGCTATCGAGTCCCCGTACCTCTCGGACATAAAAGGGAAAATACTAGTTTGGAATTGCTCTCGAATTTTATTAACATAAAACACACATAATGAAGGCGAATCATAAACCCAAGTCACTAAGAGGTAAGCACATACCCACACGCCCCTTAGGACCGTCTCCTCTATCACTCACAGATAGGTTGTACCAAGGTTCTATGTTCTAGGATACAAGTCAATATTCCCCTAACGGGCACACAGAATAGGACCGTTTCGATATGAAAACCTCTGTGATATAAAGTAGCGTGAGTACAATTTATCACGCTGAATACTCATATAATAGGTATATTCACACACCTATTTATATATTGATTTCAGTTATGATAGGTACACTTATGACCAACACACACATGATCCGTACGTAGCGTATAACTCTCGACTGACCTACATAATATATAATTATTGTAATCATTCTCATCGTATAACTTAAATTACCTTTCCCTACTCACAAAGAGGTTACTAAGTCACCTTACCATGCCTTAAGTTATTGAGTTATCATATTATCAATTTAAACCCCGCATTATATAATTACCAATCGTAACTCACTCGGTGAACGATCGTACATTTATCATTTAATCCCATTAATAATCACCTTTTCCAAGTCTAAATCATGGCTCTATTGGTCTTCTCTAAGTCTTATTATATTCAATCATTCAACAACAAGGAATTGAGAAGGTTGCGGTTAAATCGAAACATAAAGGAAAATATCTTTACAATTTCCAAGGGAGTCGATCGATCGAAGAAAAGGATCGATCGATCGAACAAGTCAAACGATCAACATTCATGATCTATGCGTTAGAAAATAATGATCGACATTCATGACCGACATTTATAATCATGGCTCTACTACTAATCTGTATATTTTTGCCTACGGATTTCTTCCATTTTAATCCTCAAATCTCCATTTAAGAAATCCCAAACTCCTAACCAAATATCACAAATATTATATATATAGGTGTAGATGATTTCTGGCGTAAAACATTCAATAAATCTCTAAGAATCAACATCAAATGACTTTAATTTAAGAATTTATCATGTAAAACCTAGATTATCTTACTTTATCAAGAACTAAATTATTTTTTAGATTTCTATCTCAACTTGGTATCAAAATTTTATGGTTATCATTCTACATACATCAAGGAAGTTAACTTAACATGATTCCTACCCAATATGTGAATTTAATCTTCCAAACAACATGAAATCTTCATAAAAACATGTAATTATTCATCCTAGTCTAACATGGATGTCTTATCAACACAAGATTAGAAAGGTAAATACATGCCTGCAAATCTAAGGTCTCAGTTGTAGAAGATGATGGGTATATTTGTTCTCCGATCTACGCATTGGTGGTTGAATTGGTGGGAACGGTGTAGGCTTGATGGCTCTCCCCCTTGGAGGTCTCCTCTCTTATCCCTTCCTTAGTCTCTATGCAACTCAAGTGTTTCTAAACCTCGAAGGCTCTAGTTTCCATTAGATATAACCTCTTAATTTTCGTTGGTTTAATTACCCTAAAAATGTAAATGACCAAAATACCCCTCCCATGTGTCTATTTGGCCGAAAATAGTCCTAGTCCCAGGGTACACTTTTCCTGATTATCTCGACCATTCCAGACACATTTGGGCACTCGAAATGACCATTTGGATGAAATAAAAATATTTTACATTTCATTTCACTAAAATATAGTCCTGACGCGACCAACATGCGCGTCCTGACTTAATTTCCAATATTATAAATAATAATCATATATAAATTCATAATCATATATATTACTTTTAATCCCCAAGTAATATTCAGCATAAATCACATATTACTTTACTCACAAGTAATATTCAAATTTGGATTAATTTTCAATTATCACATAATTAATTCTAATTAATCCCATTTTAAAAGTCATAAAAATACGGGGTGTTATAGTAAATAAAATAAATAACAAGCCTAAGTTAAACTATTATCCCTTACCAATAACCCCCTTTGGTTATTCCAGTACAAAACTAACTGAAACCCAATTTCCAAAAAAATGTTCGTCTAAGATACAAATTATAATACCGTTTTGAAACTCTAGAAATGGAATGGCATAAGTAAACTTTATCTTCAATCTCCACTTGTTATTCTTTATCTTCACTTGGGCACTTTGTCTTCATGTGGTGCAATATGTTCTTCGATTGGATACCTACACACATGAAGCAAAGAAAAATACCCTTGATGCATAGAGTTTGAAATAAACAATAAAAACACGTAAATCTAAAAAAAATCAGACTCTCGCTTAATTTGTTCTCCCTCTTTTAATCCAAAATACACAAAGGAGTAGAAACTGAACAAGAGATGTAGATAACATCTCAGATAAGAAGTAAGATATCATCAGAAAGATATGAAAATAACGAACATGTAATGATAATATCAAAGGTTTCACCAACTATATTTGAAAATTTTCAAAAAATTTCTGAAATATAAAATTTTACAAAAATAACACACCATGTATTAACACAAAAAATCATGAATCATGAAAGCGGAATGTAGGGGTGTGAACATATTTCATAGGTTAATTAACATAAAAATTCAAAACACGTGTGCACGAAGGATAGAAATACCACTAATGAATGATCTCAAAGTCTTCCATAGGTGTAAAACATTGTGAACTCGTGTGAAATTGAATTAACCTAAAAAAATTGAGACCATAAGTGATTTTAACACCAATGACGCCCAAAACTTTGTAATGTTTTTTCAAGATTTAAATATTTTGTGATAACCCATTGATCTTCGACTTAACTCCTATAAAATCTCACATAACTCAGAGTATTCTCAATTATTTTGAAGAAAGTAATTCTCATTCGTAGTAAAACAACAATGTTCAAACAAATTGGCCTGACACTTCTATATTTATATGTCGTTAATCTTTTTGTCTCTTTTCATCGCAAATGGAAGCTTTTAATGCAAAGACTTTTATTTTTCGTAGCCCCTTTCCATTACGTAATATATAGCAAATTTCCTGGAAAGAATGAATTAAATTCGGGCAATAATTCATACATGCACAAATTTTTATTTTGTTCTCCCCTTTTTCCCTTTATTGCACAATTGAGATGAAAACATTATGATCAAGAAGTGATAGGAAAATGCAATATTCAAATAAGCTCGTACTCATGTGGATTAAAGGAGACAAGGAGTCAAACATGTAGCAAGTTATCATCAAATCACAACTTAATGCCTCCACACATTATTAAGCACGTATATGAAATGATGTCACATCTCAAAACACTACAAATTATTTACTTGGATGTGGAATGTATGGGTGACTTAGACATCTTTAATGTTCATCCGTATACGGTGATAAAAAATTTAAAAAACTCTTTTTGTCTTTTTCGAAAATTTTATAAAAATAAGATCTTTTTACCTTTTTCACTTTTTTCATAAAAACTCTAAATCTTTTTGTATTTTAATTTTTTTTTTGTGAAAAATAAAACTATTTTTGTATTTTTTGGAAAATATATCAAAATGAAAAGTACAAGTACAATGATAGTACACACTAGCAATAGTTATATAATATATGAACATGATAAGCACCCTAAGATAGAGATAAGTCTCAACCTCGATCATTAGGCTCAGAGGAGCTCTTAAAAGGAGATGACATCCAATGAAATTCCTCCATCAAATTTTGTGAAGTATTGAATAAATACTGTAGTTGCTCTCAAAAACTCTTAAAATGTCTCAAGTGATGTATGGGGGCATGTTGAGTAACATGAGTGGGAGTGCATGAGGGAACTCGTGTAGGGGCATACGGGGGAACATACTTATGAGAAACTCTCGCTAGCTTGAAACAATACTCTCTAAGGTGACCTATTTGTTTGCAATGGGAACAAACATAGTCCACCTTTATGAAAGAATCTAGGATGAGATATCCTAGGTGGGTTAAGTCGAGGTCCATAAGGATACAACATAAACTCGTGAATCGACTCGGGTGCAACAAGGAAAGTGGATGCACCATCATAACCTATTCCTTGCCTCTCAAGATTACCTAACCCGGGACCGAGGAGAATCTTTCCATGCATCTAAGATTTATCCTTCAAAGTGACCTTGACCTCCAGGGCACGTTCGATATCGCTCTCATATAAGTAAATCTTCACCTTCTCGAGTTGACTCACCGGTGCCGTGTCTCAAAACATTCACCTCTTTCTCCAAATCTAACAACCTAAGAGACAAATCTTTGTTAAGTTTTTTCGTTTTAAATATCTCGCTGTTATTATCACTAAATGACTTTAGGAATACACCTTCACCCTCACCTAAATTCTCATCCTCATTCTTACTATCTCCTGAATGACTTGATATATCATCATGGTTTTCATTTTTAGATATGTCCTCATCGGCGTGGGATAAACTAGAAGCAAAAATGTGCCCAGCCAGGAATGCAACACATGGTTCATGTTCCTTCTTCCCTTATATCAACCCTGATCGTCCCCTCATTCTTATTTTTATTTTCACAAAAATCCTTTCTTTGGAAATTTTGAGAAACTTTTTAAAAAATTTGACCAAGTCATCAATATCAAGATCAACCTTAGATTCAGACTCGCAATCTTTCTTTTTCTTCTTTTTCTTAGTTTAAGTCTTTAAAGAAATCCCTATTTCCTTAGGTTTAATAGTTTTATGGAACAATTCAATATCATCTATTTGAAGATCTCCTACAAGTTCCCCTAACCTAAGAATGTCTAGGAACCCTAAAAAATTTAGAATGGCGACCTTATGGATAAAGCGTCCAAGGAGCGAACTCAAAATTTTCTTAACAACTCTCGTCTCAGGATTTCTGACCGAAATTAAAACCAGAATTAACCATGTCTAAAAACCAAGCACAGAACTCATCAAAAGACTTGGACTCCAGCATTGTAATGGTCTCAAATTGGGTGGTCAAATTTCGAAGCTTAAAAGACTTTACAACATTGGTACCCTTTTGTAAGAGCTGAAGGGTATTTGAAGCTTCTTTAGATGGTGCACATCATATTGTGGGGGAACTCATAAAGGGTTATGGCTCTAGAGATGGCACTTAAATCGTGAGAGTTAAAATTGCTCCATTTAAAGTCATCATTTGTCCATGAAGAGACAAATTTATGACGAACGACTTTATCAATGATGATAGTGGGTGGCGTTCACCCTATTTCACAAAATAACCAAACACATTCATCAATGACTCTTAAGTATGACATCATCCTAACTTCCCAATCTGCATAGCTAGAGGCATTAAAATTGGGCATTTGATTATAAAAATTATTCATTAAAATTCGGCCTTTTTAACATCAACAATTAAAAAAAATTAATATCAAAATTTTTATTCTACGAAAAAAATCACACTACAATTTGGTGTAGCCTACTCTGATACCAATTTGAGAGTGTGTATTATTTTAGTGAATTAATTTATTCAATTAGATGTCCAATCACGACACGAATTTTATCTTACTATCCTAAGACATGCATCTGATTGACAAGATAAATAAATAAAATCTTGCAATCACACGGAAACTATGGAAAAATTCCTTTTCAGGGAAAAACCTTTTATATCAGCACTTTAAAAACTTTACAGGATAGTTAACTTACAATAATACATGATACAATCACAGGTATAACATGTAGTCTTCGCAGAATCCCTAAAGAATAACACTCATTTTTTAGGTACAACGATTTGGCCTACCGAAGGTTCATATTCCTCAATAGTAGTTAAATTGTCGAAAGGAAGGTATTGTCACTACAAATAGTTAGAACATTTATAGCATCATTGTCTAATTTTCCCTTATTTTGAAAGGAAAAGAATATGGTGATGGCTTATTGCTTAAATGTAAATGCATGATTTATGGTCTGGTATATGGTAACTTCACATGTAAATTTGGCAACCACAAATCACAACTGCAACTCGTTGCAACATTTCCAGGTAATCGGGCCTTTACTAAAGAGAGTTATTCCAAGTTATGGGAAATTAAAATAACAATGTACTATTATCAGTTGTATATTGTTATGAATTTTGGTGTAGACATAACGTCAATGTAGGTAAATTATTTAATGTACCTATTTTTAAAAAAAATTTGTTTCGATTTATTAAATCGATTTCGAACAGACATTCGTTTGATTTAAAAAAATAGTTTTGTAAAAATTGCATATCTTTTTTTTGTCTATGGTACATTGGGAAATAATTTACATATTATAAGGATTATGTCACTAATACTGCTAAATACTTAATTGAATATTTTATGGACAAAGATTATTAAAGAAAAATTTTCTTTATTGAACCAAAGACATGTTTGGCACTTATGAATAGGTCATTTTGTTCTAAAAGGAATTCGAAGACTCGCTTTAAAAGGACAATTGAGTCAATTGGAAGTGGAGGCACTTCTACTCTTGAATTTTGGTTGGAAGGTAAAATGACCAAGGGGTCCTTCACTAACCATAACTAAAGCACCATAGATGTGTTGAAAGTGGCTAATTTCGATTAGTATGATTTGATGACTATCCGATCAAGATGAGGAATTGAGTAAATCATCGATTCAATTGATGATTACTCGATGGTACGGATGTGTATACCTAACGCATCACGATTTTGAAACCTTTGATTATTTCAAAATGTACAAGGCCAAGGTTGATCATGGATGAGGTAAAATAATCTAAAGTCTACGATCCGAATGTAAAGGTTTTTACCTCTTAGGACAATTAAGATATCATTTAACGGAGGTTGGGATTTTATCCCGGTGGTCTATACTGGGTATTCCACTTTGAGATAGTGTAGAGGAAAGAAATGAATAATGTTATTTTCAATATGATAAGGTCCATGGTAAGTTATTTTGGACTGTAAGATTCTTATTAGTATTTTTATAAACTCTAGTTTAATTACTTTTTGATCGGTCTCTTCAACTCCCATTGAACATAGAAATGGGCACAAGTTCATTCTATGGTATGTTTGAAACGGGGGTACCCTAAACTCGTGTTGTGGAATGAGTCAAGGAAACTAAATTTAAAAAAGAGGTATGAATCTTAATTGGCCATCCCAAAGGTAAAAAAAGGTTGTTTATATCATACTTATAAGTATAAGAAGGTTACTGATTCAATAAATGTTCGATTCGTGTCGGAGGATGATGTAATAAATTAGGTGCCCTAGTGTATGTTGGACTTACAAGGTATAATGGAACATCATATAACCAATGTTGGTAAACCACCCATACATGATGAAATAAAACCTAATATTGATAATACACTACATCATAGTAGTGGGATAATTATCGATGGTTAAGGTACACATCACTTATATAAGATAACACGTGGTGTTATATCTTAGTGGGAGCATAAGAAGTATTCTTGAAAGGTTAGTGTTACGGTTGATCATTTTATTATGATCTCAGGCAAACATGAACCGGTACCCGGGATCTACAATGATGTATTCAAAGACAAAGTTTTTTCTTTGACTTATGAATGTAGATACCCAAGTCAAGGATTGCAAATGTATTTACTTAGAAAGATAGGGAATGCGTATGAGTAATCATTCTAATTATAGCCATGCTAAAGTGTGCTAGGATTCATTTAATGTCAAGATTGCATTTTTGAACGATCGTTTTGACAAGTACAAAGTAAGAAATAAAAAAAAAAAAAGCAAAGTGATTTAAGCTTATGACATTGACTTAGGATAATATCAAGGACTTTGGTTATTTGGTTTGATGAACTGAAAAAATTGAATCCCTTTATGCGTGTATTTCAAATAAAATCAATTTTTCACCAAAAATTGTCCAACTTTTAATATGCACAAAACTAAGTTGTGAAAACCCAATTCTTACTTTAAAATAATTTTATCTTGATTAATCCTAAACATGAATATAGTGATTAAAGAAAGTAAAGTAAAGTAAAGAAGACTCACAACGCCGGATGTACGAGGAAAAAACCCAAAAATGGGAAAAGAACCTCGGACAGCTCAAGCGAGACAATCACTATGAACAATGGTTTTACAAAGACAGATTAGCCATACACAATGACTCAATCCCCACGAGTCTTAACTCTCCTTCTAATCTTCTACCGTTCTTAAATAGTGCCCATGCATAAATTCCATCTGCCACTATACCTGTCCACAACACTCGACTCCACGAATGTGTCGGTGTCCACCGATTGGCTTTGATTCATCTACGATGTCGAACAAGAAGTCCTTCTCTTTTCTTCATCGCAAAACCCTTGATGTTCAATGATAGAACAAACTTCTTGGTGCAGCAAGATCACGTAAACATATAAGAATGAGAACTCGGATCTTTGCAAACTCTAAGGATGTGTTTATGCTTTTTAAACCTTAGAAAACATGTGCAAAACTGGTACTGGATCGTATTCTGTTTTTCCAGAATGCACACATATGAAACTCTGATGGAAACACGCTTTAAATAACAATCAAGCACCACCTCGAAAAATGGGTCATTCGAACGACAATGCCATGTCGTTCACACGACATAACTATCTCGTTTGAACGAGACTAGTTGTCATTTGAACGAGCTGGCGTGTTAGTTTGACTTTTTGACTTTCAGTTCAAAACGTCTCTTGCAAAAGAGATCCAAATTAGTCAAACTCTATTTCCAGCTCATCATTTACAAAACATAGTGTAAACCATTTAAAACATTTTAAAACATTTTTCTTTATAAAAATTACATCCTTATCTTTTATAAAACAATTCCGAGCACCATTAATTATACGCATTCATACTTGAGTGATCTCGGAATGCAATTAACTTGAAGACAAATAAACTTGCACCAATTTAAACTTCGGCATGATTATTTCTTTGAAGCTTTGCCGCAACGTCTTCAATTTCTTCAATACGTCATAGACCAAGTGGGATCGTGACAAAATAAAATATCCCTAGGAAATATTACAAACACAGTTTTGTTCATGGAATTAAGTCAAAACAATGCATGGACTCAATATGTCCTTACATGAACTAATCAAGTTTTGATTTTGATCTCTGTCCGAATAATGCTTGTTAGTATAAGAAGCATGATAGCTGCATGATGGTATTTCTAAGCATAATATGTGAATAACACATACCTAATAGGGAATGGGGTGGGGTTATTGACTTACATTAGAGTGTGGCTGTCCATATATTTGATATAAAGTACTTGGGATAAGACAAACACATCTTAAGGATCAAGATTTTGCTAGATCAGTTGCAATGAATGTTGGGCTTATCCCAAGTCGATTATATTCATATTTTATATACACGATTAGCATAGGGATTCCATAAAAAGAGTTATTTTAGAGTATGGAATCATTATCTATGGAAATCAAAGTTTGGGGACACTATATCATATGGAAGGAAGGAGAAGCATACCTAATGCTTTGACAGTGGGTAGCCTCATGAATGTTATGTATTATTTGCAAAGATGGAAATATGTTATGTAGTTGGAATGGTCAACATTTGTACCTCTTAGGAGAAAAGATTAATTTTTTTCAGTGAGAAAAGGTTTCCAGAATTTTGACTTCAAAATATGTGTTTACCAAAGGGGGTTGGATTGGATGTTAGAGGATTGCGAAGAATTTTTGAATTGATGACTCCACAAGGGAGACCAAAGTTATTATCACTTTTCAGACAACTAAAGAGACAGTAAGGTTCGGTTACTTGATAAGATACTTGGGTCAGGTTCCTTCGAGTGTAATTGGATATTACACTTTTAGTGTTCATAGTGGTACGATTGCAAGTTCGAAAAATCCTGTAACCCAAAAAAGGGTCAAACACATTGAGAGTAAGTTTCACAAAGTTTGAGACATTGAATGAAGTGGGTAATAATTTTATGGCCATGTTTATATTAGATGAAACCTGGTTAATCCTCTATCGATAGGTAGTAAACAACCATCTAAATGAGTTTTAGAATTAGATACATTGCTTTAAGACTAAGTGGGAGATTTTTGGGGTTTCATTATTAAAACCATTTATGTTGGTTACTTTTAAGTAAAAGGGAGTCATTTAATGTTGAAATAAGAATGATAGTTATAGGAATGTTTTATATTTCATTTAAATATACTGCTTCATATTAATATCTATCAATAGAGCTTAGTAGCAATTCCAGTTATTCAACATCAGGTTGATCATAAGGAGATTGGAATTTCAACTCTAGCACTATTGAAATGTTCCCAACCTAAATAAGGACTTGACATCCTATCGAAATGGTTGCGATACAATCCTAGTTATTTAATTCAAAGTACGGGGAACCGATGATGGTTCAGGTATTTATGAGATAGTTTAAAAGGGGGTTTTGATTAGTACATGCTATGATTATATTGAATGAAACTGATCGTGATATTATAGTTTAAGGACTATATTGATTAGACTCACTAAATCTCACATCATTTGCAAGGTGTTCTTATATTCTTAATCCCGAGATTTAAAAGGATTTGAATGCTTACATAGCGGTCTCTTTAATTTCCATGGGTACGATTCATTATTAGATTTAATTAAATGATCCACAGATATTGGGTGATAATTATGCAAGTAGGTCTAAGATAATATTTCAAAGGAATTTGCATCCCGGGATACCTAGAAATATAATAACCCATTGATTGACTTATAAGAATTTGTTTCCACGAGTAAATCTAATCAGTGGATACTCTATATTACGGTGGAGGTAAAAAAAATAAAGCCTGAAAATTAAGGAAATTAATTAGATATTTGTTAAAGTCGATTAATAACAAATTGACTTAATCAAGCGGGTATTATAATATTAATGTGGGGAATCATACTATTTACCCAATAAACATTGCAAATAAGACCTCGTTACGTCTGAGGATTTCTAATATAATTAAATTAGAGTGCAGTCATAATATTTAGTGGAATTTCTTATGATTAAATAAGGAAAGGAAATAAATTTCAGTAATTGTAATTTGATATTTTTGAGTATTTTTTTGAAGCTGATTTAATTATTTCTCTTGGGTCCCTAATGTAGTCCACATTTCCATGTTTTTAAGAACAAACTCTGAAGCCTGAGCCCACCTTTTCTACTTGTATATAAAGGTGTGGGAAGGGGTTTTAAGGTTAATGGTCATCATCAGGGTATGAGTAGGGCGAGAGAAAATACTATTAGCATCTTTTTGAAGAGGCCTAAAGGGATAGGACCATAGATAACTCTTAAGAAAATATTTTCAAATCAAAAGGAGACTATATAACTACAAAGCATTAGAGATGATCATACACTACAGGACCCAATCTATTTATAAGGTTAAGTAGGGTTTTAAAGAATGTACAGTAAAATTATCTTCATCTTCAAAGAGTTTCTCCTTGTATTAATCCCACCAATATTCACTATGGTATGGGTTCTTGAAACCCTAGGATTGATCTTTAAACCCAGTTCTTATTTTTCCTTTCTAAATGCATATTTAATAAAATGCCTTGAGGGATGATTTTTTTCGTTTAATTTTCAACTCATGTTTTTTTCCAAACAAAAAGATTGGTGTTAGTTATTTGGTAAGAGCTATACTTCTCTCCTGAAAGGGCAGAAAGAGGTGTTGGGGTTTTATTCATAAAACCCCATCTAACATTTATTTTTTCATAGAGGTGTGTCATTTTTGTAAATAATAATCTAGGTTTGGATAGTACCTCATGTTTTACTTAAATATAATGTAGACACGACAATCAATAGATCTTACTAGGAATTTCGATGGGTCGGCTTTGGGTTGATCACTAGGAGTTTATGATTTTAATTCTAGAATTATTGAAGCATTCACAACTTAGATAAGGGCTTAGAAATTTATCGAAATATTTGCGATGTAATCCTAGCAGTTTATCATAAACTATAGGAACATGTTTGATGGTTTGATAAATTGTTCGATAGTTCGACAAAGAATTATTCTCGGTTGATCCCAGGAATGTATTAGTAAGGCCACTAATGAGATTTGAGTCTACGGGATGTCTTGATTCAACTCAGGCTATCTCATAGCAATTACAAAGGCTGCATAGATTCTTAATCCCAATAATTTTACGTTTTGGAATGCTTACGCAAATATCACTTTGATTGTTATTGTTACGATTTGATTTATATCGGGTCATATGATTCAAGCATATTACGTCATAGTAGTGTGAGTAGGTATGAGATCATAATTCGTTGAAATCCATAATTGAGGATACTGTGGATTATGATACCCCCTTAATGGACTTATATGTTCTGTTTCCATTAAGTAAAACGTAGTCGGTGGATTATATTATAATCATGGCAGAGTAGAAAATAAGTCCACTCTGGGAATCAAGTAAATCGATTAGATGTTGGTCAAAATTCGTTATCAGTAAGTTGTTTTGGCCATGAAGGTATAGCACACTTTACGTGGGGAATCATATTATGTACCATAGTAAAGTTTCCAAATAAGATCTCATTATATTCGGGTAATTTTTTAGGTAATTAAATTGGAGTGTAGTTGTGATTATTTCGTGGAGTGTAGTCGCGATTAAATAAAGAAAGGAATTAATTACAAAAGTTTTAATTAAGATTTCTGAGTATTTATTTGAATCTAATTTTGTTATTTATCTCGGGTCCCTATTGTAACCTATATACCTAAGTAGCCAGCCCACACTCACAAGAAACTCACTTTAGACTAAGCCCACCTTTTGTACCTGTATATAAAGTTTTAGGAATGGATTTTAATGATTATAATTGATTATTAACGCTTCATAGGGAGATAAAAACATTATTCATGTTTTTGTGAAGAGGCCTAGATAGATACCATTATATCTTACTCATTAAGAATTATTTTCATCTCGAAATATGTCCACCCACCTACCGACTTTGGGGAGGATAATACACTTCAATATCTCAACATACATACGGTTTAATCAAGGTTATTTAGATACCTTGGAGGTCGTAAAGGATTTCATCACCATCTACCTTTATCTCCTCATATGAATCATAACAAGATTCGTAATGTTATGGATTCTTGAAACCCTAAGTTGAATCTTCAAACCTAGTTATTATTTTATTTTCAACGCATGATTAATCAAAGGTCTTTATTGATGAAATTTTTCTACACTTAAATGTCATTATCAAGTGGTTTTACCAATAATTGGTATCTGAGCTCTGGTTAAGATTGATTTTATATTGGAAAGGTCCATGATGTCCACCTTTAAAACCCTATTTTTTGCATGTTAGTTAATGTATGAATGGTTGTATGTAATCAGTACTAATATGGTTTGTAGTAAAAACACAACAAAAAACTCCTCTCTCTCTCTCTCTCTCTCTATATATATATATATATATATATATATATATATAGGGCACCTAGGGTTTCCTAGGGTTTGCATAGATAATCTCAAAATTCCTTCCTCGATCATGTTCAAAAAAGTAACCCGAAGTCTCCTGACCCACCAAATATATAGTTTAAATGTTTATCAATTGTAGTTTTTGCCTCCTCTTATAAAGAACGTGCATTAAATGCCACACCATCTTATAAACGAGAACCAATCATCCAATTATCTTTTGAAGATATTCAAGCACTCACTGAGTCATTCATATACTTAATAGTAAGTAAGTTTTCTCATGGCCATCCTGCTATGGAAGTTATAAGTAATACGATGTTTATATTTCACCTTAAAACATCATGCACCATTGGTACTCTCTATCAATAACACATTATGATAAAAAATTAACTAGGAAGAAAATTTTGATCATTTATGGACCCGTGATTAATGGTTTATTAGCCGATATCCAATGTGCACCTTCAAATGGACTCCTCAATTTAAGGTGGATGAAGAAAGCCTGATTGTTCCATCTTGGATTAATTTCCCTAATCTTACAATTCATATATTTTCATGGTCATCGATTTATTCAATTGCCTAACCGAATGGAAAACCATTGAAGATGGATGCATAAATCTTGAGCCTCTCAAGACCTAATATAGAGAAGAAATAAATCTCCTCCAAGAAATAAGAAAAAGAGTTTGGATACGAATAAGGCATCATAGATTTTGAAAATAATTTTTCTATGAAGAAATTCATCCATGATATAATTATCGCATGAAAAAGGGTCACAACAAAGATAATTTTATTTTGAACAAACAAACATGGATACCCAAGAACAATTCATAAGATCATCTAATTCTAAAAAAAAAGTGTTCAAACCCCTCATCACTATAAAATAATCCAATATTATTCATACCCCAATTACCGAGTCTGAAGAAGTGCAATTTTCAATTATTCTATAAAATATTCATCTCAGTAACAAGCCCCTGCCAAGATAAAACCAAAGTTGACTTGTTGGATAACTACATCCTTAAAATACAAAAGTGTGACATTGCCAATGAATATGCAGTTGTTGTCAACAAGATCATGTTATCCCAAAGAGTGAATGATTTGCTAGATAATGAGAATCATCAAGCTAAGTTCAAAAGTTACCATTAAAATTTTGAAGAGAAGAAAGAAAATACCCATACCAATGCATAAAGAGTTAGAATTATTTTCTATCTTATTTGATCATAAATAGAATGAGATGTGCACTACTAAGATCAGAAGAAACAAGAAAAACCTTCCCCTTTCACTGATTCTCATAAAGTCATGTCAGGTAAGTCTTATTAGCCCATTACTTTGAACAAGGCCATCCATGGTCCTCTTTTTAAAAGAGTCACAAGGGATTAATTTAAATCCCACATAAACATGAACTTCTCAAAATCTTAATGATTAATTTTATATGCTGGAGTGTAAGAGGAATGACTAAGAAGACAATGAAAAAAATAATATTTTTTTTCGCAGGTTATACAATCTTATTGCTATCTCTCTTATTGAGCCTAAAGTGGATAGGTATAAGATGGAGAAATATAATAATGGGTTAAATTTTAATAAATATATCTCTAATAAGTGAAAAAAAATAGTTTATGTGGAAATTTGGCATGGCTATCAGTGTTCTTCAATCTACGTCCTTATTAGTAGTCCATCATAATATCCAAGTCGAGGTTGTTCTCACATTATTTTATTCTAAATTCCTTAAAGAGGATAGAATTCCTGCTTTGTCTCAACTTAGAATATTGTTGTCATAAATTTGCAAGTTTACCTCGGCTAGTCATTGCGGACTTCAATATTGTCTCCAACCAAATGGAAAAGGCAAAGAGATTTTTATTGACTTTAATGTTATAGGAGACTTGAATGACATTAATTCTTATGGGATTTTCAATTTAGGTTATGGATATAAATTCACATGGACTAATAACATATGTTAATATTGTTGAATATTTGCCAGGTTGGACACTGGTATCTATAATATTCATTTGAGTACCGAATTTCATAACTCCTATATTTCTTATATCTCTAAAAATTGTAGTGACCATTAACTTATTCTCCTTTCTATAGAAGTCCATATGATTTTTTTTCATAAGCCTTCCAAGTTTAAAAAAGGTGGTGCTCTCATTCCTAATTCAATTCCTCGGTGGTGCAATCTTGGTCCTCCCCATTTTAACCTCTCATGTGTTTTCTTTTTCTTTAAAGCTACAAATACATAAGAGTTGGAATAAAAATGTTTTCAAAGACATATTTCAAAATATTAGAGATCTCAAAGATGAAGTTATTTTCCATGAAGTTCATTTTAAGGAGTTCCTACTGAGAAAAATCGAATGTTGTTTCATGAAACCAAGGCTAACTTAAATGAAGCTCTCTATTAGGAGGAGACTTACTAGAAACAAAAGTCTTATATAAAAGGCTCAAAGAAGGGTACAAGAATACTAATTGTTTTGTTTCTAGTGTGAAATTTAGAAAACAAATGATCTATATTCATCATATTAAAGACCATACCAATTCTTCGGTCAATGATAAAGTTGATATTGGGACTATATTTATCACCCACTTTAAGAATTAATTTTCTACTGAACCACTATACTCGATGTCATCCCATATTTGATCTCTGATGAAATGAACTCATCCCTTAATGGTATGCCATATGAAACACAAATACTGAAAGTTATTAAAGATCTCAATGTTGACAGTAGTCTTGGCCCGGATGGTTTTGGTTTATTATTTGACGTCTCTTACTAGGAAATTATCAAAGTTGATTTAATCAAAGTGGTGAAATATTTTTGTATGGTTGGTCAAGTCCTAAGAAGTTTCTCTATCACTTTAATTGTGCTTATTCTGAATGTTTAAACCTCAACCCAATGCTCTCAGCTAAGATCCATCAACTTATATAATTTCTCAATGAAAATTATACCCAAGATTATCAATCCAAGGCTTTATTTTATCCTTCCTTCAATCCTTGTTCCTAGACAAATATGGTTCATTAAAGGTGGAAGTATTCAAGATAACATTCTTTTTACTCATAAAATGACTGATTTCTTGGTGAAAAAAATCATATGGTTCGAACATCATCACCAAATTGGATATGGAGAAACCTTATGATTGAATTTCTTAGTTGTTTATTTTGAAAGTGCTTAAAAAGTTTAGGATTTCTGAAATTTTCATCGCCTTCATTTAGAAGCTTCTCTCTAATAACTTATACTTAGTAGTAACTAATAATATTTTTTATGGTTTTATGTAATCGCCCAGGGGTCTCAAGTAGGGTGACCCTTTGTCCCCTACACGTTTTATTATCACAACTGAAGTTCTCAATCGAGGTGTTGATTTGCTCATGTTGTTCGAAAACGTTAAATCTCTTAACCACCCTAATGGAAATTTCTTGATACCTAATTTAAGGTTTGTAGATGACAGTATATTTTTTGTTAGTGGTGGTTACAAAGTTTACTGAATGTAACACCCCGTATTTTGAATTATTATGGATTTAATTATTTTTAGATTTTTTTTAAATTGTATGTGTGCAATAATATAATTGAAATGAAATATTGTGTATTTAATAAACATTAACTAGCTGAGATTAAGATAATATTTATGTGGTAAATTTACTAAGTGTGTTTATTGGAAATAAAATATGGTAAATTGTCAATACATCATAATGAGTAAGAATGACGGGATTTTAACTGTATTTCACCTCGGGCTTGTGAGTAGAATAGTTTAAGGCCAAGATAGAAATATTATGTAGAGTAACTTGGATGGAGATTTCAAGTTCACGATTGATTCTGAATGGGCCGATATATGAAGAATTTAGTACCCCGGGGTAGTAATTGCGTTTCGGGGGCCTTTTAGCCTAGCCCAGACTCATGTAAGGGTATTTAGGTCATTTTTAAATAGCCTAATAACCTGACTTCGGGATTAGTGGGTTAAAATATAAATTTAAGGTGAGTGAGGAATCCCTACCATTAGTTACAAACCCTAAAAGGGAGAAGGAAGAGAGGAGAAAGTAAAGAAAAGGCTAGAGAGGCTAATTTGGGAGGAAACTCGATGGATTCTAGCATCAAATCATTACACGTAAAGAAGATCAGACCCTAAAATCATTCCAAGGCAAGTAATGAACTTGTTTTAAATTAAATTGAGTTTATTCACGTTCATATCTTGGTAGGTGTAAAACCAAACCATTTTTGGGAAGGGTTTTTACATAAAAATGGGGTTTGTGGTGAAACTGAATTCATGTGTAGGTTATATGATAAATTGATACTATAGTACTAATTAATATTGCTAGAATCGAAATCATATTAGATATTTAGAGGTTTAATATATTTATTTGGGGATTTTGAAACAAAATCTAGGGTTGTGATGGTACTTTCTTCTTATAAACCCTATTCAAGAATTTACTTGGTGATATTAGATAAATCTTAGGTATTTGGATGATTGTTTATTGTTACAACCATCTAGGATCCATTCCTTTGGGTTATATGCATTTTAATGCAGATATAGTATCGCATATAAGGGGTTTGGCTCAAAATTGGAGAAAAAGGTTCACTTAATTTGGGTAGTGAACCGGTTCGCATGTCCATCTGAATTGGTTCCAAATTTTGGGAGAACCAGTTCGTAGTCTGGGCGGACCAGTTCGCATTTCTAGTAGGTCCAAAAATTGTTATTTAATAAATGGTTGATTTTTGGAGGGCTTAAATGAAATTGAGAATCCCAGAAAAAAATAGATATTTATTACGGTGTATTAGAAAGATTATTTTACCTAGGTATGAGTGGGTAAATAAAGTTGGTTTAGAGATAATGCGAAAAATAATTGATGAGTAATTTTTAAATGTCAAATTAAGTGGGGTGAATTTGTAAATATGTCATGTATGGGCTGGTTGGGTGAGACCGAGTGTTTTAGAGGAGTGATGCTGCTTAATAAAATTAATTATGATATACGATGGTCTGGTTGGGTAGATCCGGACATTTTAGCAGAGTCACACTACTTTATTATTTAATTGAGGAGAACTAAAATAAATTAAGAGTCGGGGATAAGTGGACTAGTGCTTCGTTGGTAGGCACTAATGAACTTAATTTTATGAATATATATACGGTTATATATACAATATATATATGAATATGAATAATATCCGTGTGTATGATATTTATGTGAAACATACCCCTCTAGTGCTATCAGCGGAGGTTGCGCGATATGGGTGATTTTCCCCGAATAAACACAATAGACAAGCATATACCCCATGTCATAGAGTTGTGTTAACACCTTGTGTGATAGATATTCGAAGTGAGATGATTAGGGTATGGTTGGGGTTCACTCTCGAAGGACTATAACTGCCTCTAATAAGTTTATGACTTTACTGAGTCGGTGTGAGAGTCCGAAAGCTGGTAACTAGGATGAAGTGAGATTGCCCTAGATGATGATAGCATTGTAGAGAAAGGAATTCAAAGAGTTAGTACTTGGGGGAAGGCATCTAACCAGTAGTACTTGTGGGATGGTATCCAATAAGTTAGAACTCGAGGGAAGCGATTTAATGAGTTATCACTCTGGGGATGGAATCCAATCAGTTATTACTCGGAGGATGATGATTATACACGGCATATGTGTGTTGGTTATTGTATAACTTTATGTATATATATATTTGTGCGGTATTTATATAAGGGATTAATACGTTAAGAGTGAATGGTATAAATAACTGGGTTAACTTTATGAGAATGATAAATGATGAAATGATTAATTAAGCTAATAAGAGAAATAGCTATGAAGTGAATGATAAACAATAGTCAGGGTAGAGTGGTGTATTAGTGAGAATTGTAACATGACTAGTTAGGCGGTGTAGTGCAAATAGGCGGGTTAAGATGGATGCGATAGGTTTGCACTAAAGTTTAGAGGTGAGGGTTATCTCATGGGAGTGCGACAACATAAATATGGAAAGTTTTATTGCATATTTATTTACTGCATCTTAATTACTTGAATTTTTTTTAAAAGGCTTTGGTCTCTGACCCGTATCAAATATATTTTCCAAAACCTTTTAGGTATCCGGCCACAAGGACGCCATGGATGACTCTTTTTTCCAGAGACTTGAAGTTGCAACTAATGTGGAGGCTTGCAGGTTGCTGAGTTGCCGCTTCGCTTATTGCATTATCGATTAGGTTCTCTGTTCCAGTATTAGTTGGGCGTGCTTCCTAATTTCCTTAAAATTTATGCATTTTAGAATTATAGTCACGTGGATTGGATGTGTTGGAGTTTTACCCAATGGTTTATTCAGGTACTTTATTTGTATATCTTTGCTTTACATTTTACCTCTTGGTTTCTTTTTTATTGATTACTATGTTTGGGATTATTTCAGTTTGGTTAATATTGTTTAATGTTAATGAAAGATGAAATTTGGCACCGATTTATTTATTTAATAGGTGGTTAAAACTTTAAAATGTTTTTCGACAGTGATGAAAATAATGAACCAGATGAGACTCCTATTTTATTTTAGTAAGGGACCAATAATTCATGATTGAAATATGCGAGGTGTCACACATGGTATCCAATCATCAAGTTCTAGAGTCCTTAATATCTATGCGTACTTACTACATTTTTAGCATTTCTTTTCTTTAATATAGAGTCCTATACTTCGGATTGTCGAGTCATAATGCGACTTACGTTCTCCTACTATAGAGTATAGTTGATGCGAATCATTTATGAGCTGGTTGGGCTTTGTATACCGAATAATGTTGAATGACTAGCAAGGGCCATTAAGACGACTGCAGTAGGAGAGGCTCAACCGAAGCCATAGAGTTTTTAAGGAACGGTGACCATGATAAAAGTCACCACAATTATTATTTAGGCAATTGACGTTGGAATAACCACTAGGGCGCATATTCAGGCTCATCCACTACAGTTGGCAAGGGAGAGAGCCAGAGAGGATTTTAGAAGGGCCATCCGCAAGAGTTCGGGGAAAGGATTGAAGTGTGATTGGCCAATGGAATGGGAACATATAAAGGCATTTGTGTATCGTGGAGTGCAGTGAGACTCGTGATTTAAATTTTGGGCGAAATGCTTAGCTCATATAAGAAACGTTGCCATGTCAAAAGTCAGTCACCACATATAAGCAAATAGATGAGGTATTAATCGAAAAATTTTGGGTGCAAATTGACCGTAAGTCCTTTGCAAGGGGAAAGTATGTAACACCCCATATTATTGAATAATTGTGCATTTAATTATTTTTGGTATTTGTTTTAAGTAACACGTGTGCTGAAATTTTATTTAAACAACATATTGTGTATTTATTAAATAAAAATTGGGTGAGATAAAGATTAATATTTACGTGGTAAATTTACTAAGTGTGTTTATAGTAAATAAAGTACGAGAAATTATTAGTACGTCGTAGTGAGTGAGAAGGACAAGATTTTTGATGATATCTAAATCGTGGCTTGTGAGTAGATTACTTAAAGGTTGAGATAGGAAACTTACCTAGAGTGACTGGGATGGAAATTTTGAGTTCACGGTTATACGCAAAAATTGAGTACTCGGGGGGTAGTAATTGGACTTCGAGGGATTTTTAGACTAGGCTCGAGTCATGTAGTTGCATTTAGGTCATTTTAAAATAGCTTTATAACCTAATTTTGGGATTAGTGGGTTAAAATATAAATTTTAGGTAGTGAGGTAGTCCTACCATTAGTTACAAACCCTAAAAGAGGGAAGGAAGAGAGTTGAAAGCAAGGAAAAGGCTAGAGAGGAAAATTTAGGAAGAAATTCAAGGGATTCTAGCACAAATCATCACACACAAAGGAGATAAGACCCTACGATCATTCCAAGTCAAGTAATTAACCGACTTTAAATTAAATTGAGGTGGTTCATGTTTATATCAAGGTAGTGTAGAACAAAACCATTCTTGGGAGGGGTTTTACATAAAAATAGTATTTTTGGTGAAATTGAAATCATGTGTAGGTTAGATGATAAGTTGATCCTATAGTACCAATTAATATTGTTGGAATTAGAATCATATTATAGATATAGAGGTTGGAAATTTTTAATTGGGGATTTTGAAATAAAATCTAGGGTTATGATGGAACGTTCTTCTTATAAACCCTATTCGGGAATTTAATTGAAGATATTAGATAAATACTTGGTATTTCGATGACTGTTTACTATTAGAACCATCTAAGATCCACTCCCTTGGGTTATATAAGTTTTAATGGAGATACAATATAGTATTTAAGGGATATATGTCAAATTTGGATAAGAAGATTCATGAATAGGGGTAGCGAACTGGTTCTCATGTCCAACGGAATCGATTCAAATTTCTGGGTGAATTGGTTTGTAGTCTATCTGAACTGGTTCGAATTTCTGAAAGGCCCAAGAATGGTTGTTTAATTAATGGGTGATTTTCGGAGGGCTCAAATGAAATTAATAAACGCGTAATATATGAGATATTTATTACAGTGATTCCAAAATATTATATTATCTCGGGACAAATGGGTAATGAAAGTTGTATTAGAGATAATGCAAGAAATAATTTATGAGTAATTTTTAAAAAACGAATTAAGTGGGGTGAATTGGTAAGTATTTTCTGTACGGGCTTGTTGGGTAAGTCCGAGTGTTTTAGAAAAATGATGTTACTTAATAAACTTAATTATGATATACGATGAACTGGTAGGTTAGGTCCTGGCATTTTAGCAGGGTGATTATACTTTACTTATTTAATTCAACAGAACTAAAAATAAAATGAGATTCGGGGTATAGACTTCGGATAAGTGGACTAATGCTATGGTATATATATATATATATATGGGTATAAATAGAGAATATATACTAATATGAATAATATCTGTGTGTATAATATTTATGTGAAACATACTCCTCTAGTTCTATCAATAGAGGTTGCGCGAACTGGGTAATCTTCCCTAGAGAAACAAAGTTGGCTAAGTATCGACCCAAGGTCATAGGACTGTGTTTGTACCTTGTGTGTGGGTTATTCGAAGTGAGATGCACTACACCAAATCTGCCCATTTGTCAAGCTCATTGACCTTGAAAAATCCACCTTTTCAAGGTCAATGACCGTGACATTTCGAGGCGAGACAACTTTTTTTGTCACGGTCGTGTCACGATCATTGACCTTGACACAAAACTCGTGTTTTGTGTCACGGTCGTGTCAAGGTCAATGACCGTGACATGTTTGTCACGGTTTATAATCGTGACAAAGCCGTGACCCTTTTTAAAAAAATTGTCACGGTCAATGACCGTGACAATTCTGGGCAGAATTAAAAAAAACAGCTGGGCAGTATCGCCACTGCCACTGCCCAGCAGTATATTTGTACCTGTTATAGCAACGTTGTACCTGTTCCAAACATCATAGATCCGAACAAACTAAAGATAATGCAAATATATATATTCAAATAAGAAACTATTTAAAAAGAAACAGCATCACCATCATTTTATCTCAAATCTACAAACTATTTGCATGGAAAAGAGATTTTGTACCGCGACGCTCGGGAACACCTCCTTATCCTTCCCTTCTCGTCCGAATAGCCACATAAGTATAGAGCATATGTGGCCTACCCTTAGGGCCACTCCCTGTCCCCTGAATTGAAATAAAGTAAAATTAGTATCCGCCCCTCAAATATAGATAAATATAAATCGTAATTGAAATCGAAATCGAAATTGACATATAAATATAAATACATTACCTGTAGTGTCACTCAAACAGCTAACTTAAGCTCATATGGCACCTCCTTCCAACTAATGTACCCCGGACAATCATGTCAATTATAATTCTCTTCATATCTAAACGCTAAGAAATACCATAATCTTATGGAGGTATGTGTTGCAAATTCCTTCCAACCGTTGTGTAGCCAAAAATCAGCAGTTGAAGTTGTCAACTCCACCTTTGAATGGTCTCCCATGTTTTGCTAGAAGTTCCAAGTGGTGGGGTATGGAAAGTGGAATTGACAACTTCAACCATTGATGTTTGGCTACATAACGGTTGGGAGGAATTTGCAGAGCATCGCTCCATAGGATTATGGCATTTCTTAGTGTTCGGATAGACGAAGAGATTCAGTCTCCTCTCCACAAATAGGACACCCCAAATAACTATGTACTAAACACCTATTAAAGGTAAGAAGCGTATATTCATGGATTAGTATAAACAAAACTTAGATGTAGTTGGAATATTTATGTATTAATCTCCTCTCCACACACGCACACTACACAAGAGTGAAAATGATAAAGTGCAGATCAAGTAAAAGCATTAAAATGGATGTTTCGGTACAAATTGAAATATTTATTACAAATTGAAAAATTGTTTCAAATTCGGGTTATCATAAAAAATGGATTGATATTCGATAGGAGCAGCCAAGTCATCCACACTACTATTTAGACGCCTTGGCGCGTGTTGGACAATTGACCACGGCTCGTTGTTGATATACTCTGAGTAAAACACTTGCTTAACCTTTTGAAATGCACAAACAAACGTCTTATCGCTCACGTGGTCGTTGCTCTTCAACTTGGACAAGTCAACCATGATCAAATTGGTGACAGGATCAACTTTACAAGCATTTTTATCCTCAACTCTTACCCATTCACAGTAAAATACAACCTCTTTGAAGCTTATATAATCCAATTCAAATATATTTTGGATTACACAATAGTAAGTCATTTCAGCTTCAACGAGGTTTTTATCTTTTGCGCTCGCTCGAAAGAAAGTAAGAGCCTTGTATGAAATTCCCGAGTTCTGTACATTTGTACTTTCCTCGTACACTTTAGCGCCGAAAATGTAACCGTTCAATCGATATTTTTTGTACTCTTGTGCCACGAACAAGGGTCCAGTGGCTAGACGAGCAAGCCTTGATGTCGCATCACCCATCTTTAGGAGCTGAGAATATAGATAAATTAATTATATTAGTGGTAAAATTTGAGTGTAATGTAACGTTATATAACGACTGTTTTCATTGTAATTACCTCTTGTGTCAACCATAGCCTAAATTCGCTTTCTGATTGTACCACTGTTTTTTGTCTTTTATTGTTCTCACAGGCTTCATATTTACTGCATATTACAAAATTAATCATGTATAAAATAATCTAAAATAATGTTAAAAATTGTAATATTCGAAACTTACTTTTTCCATTCTTCGACATCTTCATGTGTGTCAAATAGATAACGAGCTACTTGTTCATGTTGCAAACTCGTTAATTTCACTCGTTTTCCCATCACATTACCACCATCATCGAGGAATTCATCAGTGTCATCAACGCTGGTAGAGTCAGTCATATATTCCCGAGTATATATTGATGACTCCACGGTGATGTATTCCTCTGCAATATATCGCGTATTCTTGACGTAATCTTTAAAAACTTTCATCAATCTTTCAAACGGATACGTCCACCGATATCTAACTGGACCACAAAGAAGTGCCTCGTCGCATAGGTGTAACAATAAGTGAACACTTATGTCAAAGAACGCTGGGGGAAAGTACTTCTCCAATACACAAATCGCTTCGTTCACAGCCAATTTTGCGGCCACTATGTGTTCTCGATTCACTACCTTCTCACACAAGAGGGAGAAGGTAATACTAATTTGCATAATAGCCCTACGCAAATCCTTGTGCTTGGAGAAACAGTGCTTAAACAATAGAGGAACCAATTGCATGATCACATGCCAATCGTGGGACTTACACTTATGTAAATCATGAGTAACATAATTCACAATCCTTTGCAAGTTGGACGAAAAAGTAGATGGACCCTTCAAATTATATATTGTGTCTAGAAGCACCTTCCTTTCCTCACTCGTCAAAGTAAACGCACCAGGGGGAATTATTGTCCTTCCCCTACTATCTTCTTTCAACCATAGTTGTGGTTTAAGTTTTAACGTTTTAAGGTCTTTTCGTGCATTTTCTCCATCCTTCGAATGACTCCCCCCAAGGCAAGTACCCACAATATGTTCAGCGAAGTTCTTCTCTGCATGCATCACATCCAATACATGGCGCACCGGTTTTTTCTTCCAATAAGGCAAGTCAAATAAATTGACTTCCGAGACCATGCCTTTCTTATCTCAGTTTCATTCCCAGTTGGGGTCTTCTTATGCTTGACATTCTTAAATTTGGGATTCTTACCTGGCATATTTGGGCCACATTCAGAAGATTTACTTTCAATTTCTGAAGCCGAAAGTTGTCTCGGCGGTAGCCTATGTTCAACTGCGCCCAATAAAAAATTGGAAGCTTTCTCAAATCTGAAACTATGAGATGGGGGTAAAAACCTCCTGTGGCAATGGTATACATTTTTTAAGCTGGAGGATAGATGAAGAGATTGGCAGGTGTGAGTGTTATTTCAATTGGTCTATTAAAATAACAGTCACACTTGTCAATCTAGTATGTACCCAGAGAACATTAAGATACGACTGTAGAACTTCCTCCAAAAGTAACAACTTTAAGCCAATAAGAATATTATATAGAAATTATACAGTCTCAAACAGGACAATTCGAGAGATCTCATTACAGGGGTAATGACTCTCGAACGGGTCTAAGGGTTATTGAATGCGTACGCATAAGAACTAGAATGCTAGTATCTATGCGCACTATATTTAATTTCAAGTATGTTTCATATAATGGGTTAATTCAAATACAAAAATAAATTCAGGGGATAATTCAAATACAAAAATAAATTCATGTATTGACCACATACACACACACACACACACACACACTATCTAAGCTGTTCTATAGGTACAAAAACAATTATTATCCAATTATTATCCAACTATTATCAATTATTTATTTTGAATGTAAATAATATTCAAAACCCCACCGACCCCCACCCCCACCCCCACCCCCTCCCGATGTTTATTATCCAATTATTATCCAACTATTATCAATTATTTATAAAATTGATGTCTACTTTTAGTGTTGTGTATATATGTTAGTTTTTATGATCAGATGTGGAATTTTAAATACAATTATTTGGTGCTGGGTTTATCAAGTTATACTCTGTTTATTTTAGTTTTAAGGTTAACCATTGTTCAATGCTTATGTGTAGATAAATAAAGAGATCAGTTGTTTGGAGTATATATATCATGCTTATGTGTAGATAAAGCAAGTCCTCGGCTTTTTTATTGAACTTTTAGTTATGTAGTGTATTGTAGATTGATGAGGCCACACAATGAGCACACAATGAACTACTATTTCGCCTTTTACTAAAGAATATCATATGCTCACAAATAGGCGGCATACGCCCATTTTTTTAATTATTTATACCCCCTCCCCCACCACACACCACACACACACACACACACACCCCACCCAACCCCACCCCACCCCCTACAAGTCTAAGGATGCTCACAATAGATCCTCGCAAGTTGGTCAATCATTGTGTGAATAGGTATGAGATCATAATTTGGAGGAATTCACGTTCAAGAAATAATTTGGATTGTGATACCCCTTGATAGACTTATATGTTTTGTTTACCCGGCCGATGAACTATTTTATAATCCTATAGAATTAAGTTTTAGAATCAAGGAATTGATCAGATATTCATTAAAATCGGTTAGTAGAAAATTTATTTAACCAAGAGGGTATCGGAAACATAATGTGGGGAATCATAATATACCGTAATCAACTTTAATAATAATAACACATTCTTTCGAGTGATTTATAAATAATTAAATTTGAGTGCAATCATGATTATTTAGTGGAATGAATCGTGATTAAATAAATAAAGGATATAAATTAGACGGTTATAAATTGGGATTTCCTAGTATATACTTTGAATCCAGATTATTTATTTATCTTTGGTCCCTAGTATAGTCATTGCCCAAGTAGTAGGAGCGAAACTCTATAAAACCCTAGTTTAGCTAAAGCCCGTGAATTATACCTATATATATTGTGTAAGCGAGGATTTTAGCATAAGAATCAATTGTGTAGGGTTAGAGAGGGAGTGAAAAAAATTATACCTATTCACACACACACACACACTCCACCCCACCCCACCCCGTGCCCCCCTCCACCACCCCCTCCCCCACCACACACCACCACACACACACACACACCCCACCCCACCCCACCCCCTGCCCCCCTCCACCACCCCCTCCCCCACCACACACCACCACACACACACACACCCCACCCCCTGCCCCCTCCACCACCCCCTCCCCCCCTCCACCACCCCCTCCCCCAAAACACACCACCACACACACACACACACCGCACCCCACCCCCTGCCCCCTCCACCACCCCCTGCCCCACCCTGCCACACCCCGCCCCACCCCCTGCCCCCTCCACCACCCTGACCCACCCCGCCCCACCCTGTCCCACCCCCCACACACGCACACACATACACACACATATATATATATACACATACACACATAAATATACACACAAATATATATATAAATGGAAGAGAGAGAGAGAGAGAGAGAGAGAGAGAGAGAGAGAAATTGGACCTGAAAGTAGAGAGAGAGAGAGAGAGAGAGAGAGAGAGAGAGAGAGAGAGCAGCGTCGAGAGTGAGAGAGAGAGAGAGGGAGGGAACGGAGGGAGGGAAAAAAGAAGGGGGAAAGGGTTTTTTCTGTAAAAGTTGTCACGGTCGTGTCAAGGTCAATGACCGTGACATAAAACTCGTGTTTTTTTGTCACGGTCAATGACCTTGACAAGGCTGGCCGGCTGAAAGGTGACAATTTGCCCATTTTGGTGTAATGATGATTAGGGTATTGTTGGGACTCACTATCGAAGGACTATGACCGCCTCTAATAAATTTGCAATTTTATCGAGTCGTAGTGAGAGTCTGACCGTCGGTAACTGGTATGAAGTGAGTATTCCCTAGATGATGATATCCTTGTAGAGAAAGGCATCCAATGAGTTAGTACTCAGGGTAAGGAATCTAATGAGTTAGTACTCAATGGATGGTATACAAGGGGTTAGTACCCAGTGGAAGGCATCTAATTAGTTAGTACTCGGAGGATGGCATCCAATGAGTTATTACTCGGGGGATTACGATTATACGTGACATATGTGTGTTAATTGTAGTATTGCTTTATGTATATACATATTAGTGTGGTAAATATATACCGGTTTAATACTTTAAGAGTGAATGCTATAAATAACTGGGATAAAGTTATGAGAATGATAAATGATAAAATGATGAATTAAGCTAATGGGAGAATTAAGATAATGGGTAGAATGGTGTATTAGTGATAATTGTAAAAGGACTAATTAGGTGGGGTAGTGTAACTGGGCGAGTTAAGATGGACGCTCTAGGTGTGAACTATAGTTGAGAGGTTAGGGGCATCTCATGGGAGTATGACACCGTCTTAAATATGGAAGGTTTTACTTCATATTTATTACTGCATCTTATTTACTCATAAAATATTTTTAAAAGGTTTTGGGCTCTGACTCGTATCAAATCTATTTTCCCAAAACTTTTAGGTGTCCATCCACAGGGACCCCATGGATGACTATTTTTTCTAGGGACATGAAGTTGTAGCTGATGTGGAGGATTGCGGGTTACTGAGTAGATGATTCACTTATTACATTCTAGATTAGGTTCTCTTTTCCGGTATTAGTTGGGCATGTTTTCCCTTTTCATTCAAACTTATGTATTTCTTAATTTTAGTGAGATGGATTGGATGTGTTGGATTTTTACCTTATGGTTTATTCGGGAACTTTATCTATTTATCTCAACTTTTCATTCTACCTCGCGGTTACATTTATATCGATTATTGTGTTTGGCATTATTGTGGTTTGGTAATATTGTTTTATGTTAATGAAAGATAAAATTTGGCACTAGCTTATTTATTTAATAGGTGGTTAGTAATTTAATTTTTTTTCGAGAGTGATTCTAAGAATCAACTAGATGAGACTCCTATTTTATTTTAGTAAAGGACTGATCACCCGTGATTAAAATAGGTGGGGTGACACATATGGTGTCAAAGAATCATGCTCTAGAGTCCTTCGGATCTGTGAGGACTAACTACGTTTTTACTGTTTCTTTTCTTTGATATAAATCCCTATTATGAGGACTGTCGATTCATAATGCGACTTACGTTCTCCTGCTAATAAGTATAGTTGATGAAAATCTTTTACGAGTTCGGTTCGGCTTCATATGCTAAACGATATAAGATGACCAACGGGGCCCGTTAGGAGGACTGCAGGAGGAGAGGCTCAACCAAAGACATTGACTATTCTATGAATGGTGACCATGGGATTACCACTAGGGAGCAGTAGTTTCCCCAAGTATCATTATAACAAATGGTGGATCAAATTTTGACTCAACCAATGCAGTCGGCAAGGGAGAGAGTCAAAGAGACTTTTCAAAAGGGCCATCCACAAGTGTTTGGGGAAAGTATAGAAGTGTTATTGTCTAATGGAAGGAGAACATCCAAAGGAAATTGAGTATGGTGGAGTGCAGTGACACTGAGGATTTAAATTTTGGGTAAAATTTTTATCTCGCAGGAGCAACGTTGTCGTGATGGGAGTCAGTCACCACGTATAAGGAAATGTACGAGGTATTAATCGAGAAATTTTGGGTGTGATTTAATCATATGTCCTTTCATCTATTGTTCAAACAGAAATACGAGGGAAGTTTCAAGACTGATCACAGGATGGTTGAATAGAGGTCGATTATGATGAAGAATTTAATTATTTAAGCGATCTTCATACCCGATGAGGTAGGTAGGGAGGATAAAGAATTCTTAAGTGTGATAATGGACCCATTAGTAGAAGTCGCCAGCAGTTATGGGAAATTTGACTTGAACTAATTGTTCCCTATGGCGTCAATGTCGTGCCATTATAATTTTAATATCACTACTTCCATGTGAAAGGGGCTAAGAGAGTTGGAGAATCTAGCCAAAAGGGCAAGACTTGTTTAACGGTGCTAATGACAGACCATTGGGAGGAAACCCATCAAGTGACCCATTTAAATGATTTAGATCAATAGAATTCCTACCAAGTGATAGTGGATTCATTCAAATTCATCAGGGCCAACAGTGTGTTCCATAGGGCCAGCAGAGCTAAAGGAACAACAGAGGTAACAATCGGGGCTAAGGCTACCTGGTTTGAGAGAAGGACAACCCAAATATGGCCAGTGGGGCCAGAGACAGGGGATAGAACAAATAGGTCTCTTATATGTGGAGATTAGGGCCACATATGTTGATTTCGTCTGCCGCGAGTTAGGGGACAGGAGCGGGATGCCTAGCAGGTGCAACAATTATAAAAGTTTTCAATTCAGTTTTGACAATAGTGTTATATCCAGCAACCATTCCAATTGCCGGTGCTATTGGAAGTGATAGTATGAGTTTTATCCTCGATTAAATGGGGTAAGTTATGTATGACACGGGTGAGTCATAATATTTTTCTACCATTAGATTCACACATGAGATCGTATTAGTGGGTGTATAGTTGGTGTTTCGATTGTTTGTCTATATTTACCATTAGGTAGTGGGGCTCTCTTTGGTTACATATTTAGGGGAGTGGGTATGGTCACTAAGAGGATATGTTTTAGTGGATTTACTCATTTTAGAGATATGATATGCAAGTATGATGTGATCATGGGTACATATTTGTTACCAACGGATTGAGCGACGGGGGGTTGTTACAGCAAGGCAATCGTGCTCACTATTCCAGGGCAGGATGTGTTGTTTTGCAATGTCTCACCTAGAATAGGGATGAGATCACGTCTATGTTATATTGTGGAGTATACTTCATAGATAATATTTGTCTCATTATATTTGATCTCGGTGTATAGGGACTTTATTGATGTGATTCAGGGTATAGCGGGTTTTCTATCGAGTAGAGAGAGTTAACTCCTTATTGATTTAGCGCCAGGAACTTAGTGATGGTGCGAGCTCAGTGTTATATGACTCCTTTATAGATGTGAGATTTTATTATTAGACTTATGAGATACGGGGACATTATTTTGAGTGTCTCGATTACATGCTTTGGGCCAACAAAACTCAATGACCGATAATTATTTGTGATAGTTCTCGTTTGTTGGGCATTCCACACTTGAACCATAATGAATGATGAGAGTGGGGAGATGTTGTTCGATGCTAGGGCATCAGTTTTGAATTTTAGTCATTGAACGTGTAGAGAAAACACTTTGAACTGAGAGCTCTTATACTATGTAAGGCCAATGGAGCCAGTGGGGATGTGTAGAAAGCACTGGAGAACCCTAACAACACTAGTTCGTAGGTGGGGAAGTCTCAGGGAAAAATAATCACAATTATTAGGGAAACAACGTACAACCTTAATGTATAGCCATGATAAGAGTGAGGGGATGAGATTGAGATAAATATGTTACGTATGTGACGTTAGTGATGATTGTACACATGTGCACGACATATAGGGTGTATGGGTGACCTAGTTAGTTTGACTTTTAATATCGTTCCACATCAGGGGACGTGTTATAAATGCATTGAACATATTCTTATAGGATGATTAGAAACATAAGTGGAATGGTATGGTGAACTGAAGTTCGTTTGAGAAAAGGAGATAATTCGACTATGTGTATATTAAGGAGAACTATCACAATCTAGGTGGGTTGAAAGACTGTGGAGATATATGTAAAAAATATCTCATGATAAGAGAGGATCCAATGATTCTGAAGAATTAAAGTGTATTATTACTTAATCGAATGCTGAGGGTGGCTTTTGCATCAATAGAATGTTGATTTCTATCAGACAAAAAGAGCTTAAAAAGTGCGCAATTTTGGAGGAGACGCAGGGGCCATAGTATTGTTATACCTCAAAAAAGGGGGATAAGATGTGCCACGTAATAATAAATATTGAGAATTCGGAATGATTATGAGTCGGACATGGTGAAGTTGTCTCCAGGTGCACCACTCGTAGATGGAAAAAAGTTGGTCCGAGGGGATCGATAGAAATGTTATACTAAATTGGTTATTACAGTGACCGAATGAATGCGCAGACTGGTATAGTTAATTTTTGGTTTACCAACATCATGGGAAGGTAAAGATTTCTTTCGAGTTTATGGAATGGATTGACCCATATGGGGTAGTTATTGTTACCTTGGGGGTTACACTACCTGATAGTGTGCCTAATATTTCATTAAAAAGAGGACATAAAATGGCACAAAGTTCTGCCTAATGTTGTTATGAATTAGGATCATACCCTTGAGCCAGACGTTTCACCCGTAAGCTATTGGATAGATGGGAGAGGTGACTAAAATGTTATAGAATGCGATGAACGCATATTCTGAATTTTAGGGCAATTGGGAGTAGTGATTACCACTAGTAGAGTTGTGTGTGATGAATTGTAGTAAATTAATTTTTTCGAGGCGACTTCTAAGGCTTCATACAAATATCATGTCATCCACCCTTCGGTTGGTTAGAGGTGGGGAATAACAAGCTTCTCGAGCCCAACGTGATTCAGGGTTCATCAGTAAGGATTGAGTTAATCTATGTCATTTTCATATAGTTAAGGAACGTAGTGAGGGTATGTAGCCATGAACTGAAGTTTTAAAGCTTGACATGAGTGGTCAGGGGTTGTTACGAGTGTCTCCCATGACGGGAGTTACTTGTTTTGGAAACAAAGGGAAATTGGCACCTACGGAAGTAGGGCCCTTTCCAACATTGAGATGATAGAGCCACTGGAGTGTAGGCCCATCTTTTGAGTGTTGTTAGAGGATTCATGATAGCTTTTGTGTGTCATTATATAAGCAAGACCTTATTCATAATGGAATAGATCGTTATGTAAGAGTTTGAATGGACTTGTCGCTAATCTTGGGTTGTTGTGAGTAGACCTTCATTTAAAATGGTACCACTGGCATGTGTGTAGGGGAAACACCAAAATACAATTATGGGTTAATTTTTAATACATTCGGATGCATTGCATGTAATTGTTCGAAGTTTTTAGAACTGTACATATACAAATTTCGATTAAAAAATTCCTTTGCAAAGGGGGAAATATCTAACACCTCGTATTTTTGAATAATTATGGATTTAATTATTGCAATTTTTTTTAAATTACACGTGTGATATAATTGAATTAAAATAAGATATTACGTATTTAGTAAATATTAATTAGGTGAGATTAAGATTAATATTTATGTGGTGAATTTACTGAGTGTGTTTATAGTAAATGAATTACGGTAAATTGTTAGTATGTCGTAATCAGTGAGAATGACAGGATTTTTTATCGTATCTCAACTAGGGCTTCTGAGTAGATTATTTTAAGGATGAGATAGGAAACTTATATAGAGCATCTCGAATGGAAATTTCGAGTTAATGGTTGGTTTTGAATGGACTGGGATATGGAGAATTGAGTACCCATGGATACTAATTGGGTTCCGGAGGCTTTTTAAACTAGGTCAGACTCATGAAAGGGTATTTAGGTCATTTTAAAATAGCCTAACAACCTAATTTCGGGATTGGTGGATTAAAATATAAATATTAAGTGGGTGAGGCAGCCCTACCATTAGTTACAAATCCTATAAGCGAGAGGGACGAGAGGAGAAAGCAAGGAAAAGGTTAAAGAGGCTAATTTGGGAGGAAACCCAAGGGATTCTAGCATCAAATCATCACACACAAAGGAGATTAGGCCCTACAATCATTCCAAGGCAAGTACTTAACTTTCTTTAAAATTTAATTAAGGTGATTCATGTTCATATCATAGAAGGTGTAGAAAAAAATCATTTTTGGGAAGGGATTTTACGTAAAATGGGGGGGGGGGGGGGGGGGGGAATTAAAATCATATGTAGACGAGATGATAAATTGATGATATAGTACCAATTAATATTGTTGGAATCATAATCATATTAGAGATTTAGAGGTTGAATATGTTTATTTGGAGATTTTGAAACCAGATCGAGTCTTATGATGGAATGTTCTTCTTATAAACCTAATTCATGAATTTCATTGATGATATTAGATAAATCTTTTGTATTTCGATGATTGTTTACTGTTAGAACCCTCTAGGGTCCATTCACTTAGGTTATATAAATTTTAATGGAGATATAGTATCATATTTAAGGGGTTTGGGTAAACATTTTAGAAGAATTTACGCTTAACAGGGGTAGCAAACAGCTTCGCATGTCCAACCAAATTGGTTCGAATTTCTAGGCAAACTGGTTCGTAGTCTGGATGAATCGGTTCGGATTTCTATCAGGTCCAAGAATTGTTGCTTAATTAATGAGTTAACATTGTAGATAAAGGCATCCAATGAGTTAGTAATCGGGGTAAGGCATCTAATGAGTTAGTTCTCGAGGGATGGTATCCAATGAGTTAGTACTCGAGGGATGGCATCTAATGAGTTAGTACTCGACGAATGGAATCTAATGAGTCAGTACAACTTTGCGTATATATATTAGTGTGGTAATTATATACGGGTTTAATAATTTAAGAGTGAATGCTATAAATAATTGGAATAAAGTTATGAGAATGATAAATGATGAAATGATAAATTAAGCTAATGAGAGAAATAGTTATGAAGTGAACAAAAACAATACTTGGGGTGGTGTATTAGTGAGTATTGTAATATCACTAGAGACTCTGAGTAGTGTAACCAGGCGGGTTAAGATGCATGCGCTTGGTGTGCACTATAGTTCAAAGGTGAGGGGTATCTCTTGGGAGTGTGACACCAGCTTAAATATAAAAAGTTTTATTGGATATTTGGTTACTACATCTTAATTACTTGCAAAATATTTTTAAAACTTTTTGGATCTGACCCGTATCGAATTTATTTTCCTAAAACGTTTAGGCGCCCAGCCACTGGGACACCATTGATGACTATTCTTCCAAGGACATGAAATTGCAGGTTGCTGAGTAGCCGCTTTACTTATTAAATTATAGATTAGTTTCTCTATTTCGGTATTGGTTTGGCATGTTGACGCTTTTCATTCAAATTTATGTATTTCTTTATTATAGCTAAATGGATTGGACGTGTTGGATTTTTACCAGATGGTTTATTCAGGGACTTTATCTATTTATCTCTGCTTTACATTTCACCTCATGATTTCGTTTATATTGATTACTGTGTTTGGGATTATTGTGGTTTGGTTAATACTGTTGTATGTTAATGAAAGATAAAATTAGGCACCGGCTTATTTAATTAATAGGGTGTTAGTAATTTAAAATATTTTTGACAGTGATGCTAAGAATGAACCATATGAGACTTTTGTTTTATTTTAGTAAATGACTGATCACTTGTGATTCAAATAGGGAGGGTGTCACCCTGAATTTCAATCTTGTTTGGTCTTGATTATAAATAAGAATAAAATTATACTTACTATTAATTCAAGATTTCTATTGAGAGGAGTGTAATACCCCTTATTTTTACGTATTTTGAAAATTAAGTGGGAAAAATATGTTTTATTTAAATTCGGCTAGTGGTGTTATTTAATGTGATTAATTAATAAATGTGACTATTAGATATTAATCGAGAGATAGGTACTTATTAATATTATGGAATGAATTTACTAAGTGTTAATAGTAAATAATTTATGATTATTGACTTATGTCATAACGAGTTATATGGGCATATATGATTATATCTCAACCGAGAGTCGTATGTGGACTAAATTGAGGTCGAGATAGGAGATATATTTTTAGTGACTCTTGTGATAATTTAGAGGTCACGAATGATTCTGAAAGGGTCGAAATAGTATACCTGGGGGTATAGTTTGGGTCCGGGGTCAATTTTAGACCAAATTGAAACCTATGGAGGGAATTTTAATCACTCAAAAATAAGAGGTTAAGGAACCTACAAAATTTAAAGTCACTAAATGTGATGATTAGAGAATGGGGTTAGGATTTATAACACAAAAATCTTAAGGGAGGAAATTACAGAGAAGAGAGAAACCTTTCTCAAAGCTTAAGGGGGTGTTCTTGAAGAATTAGACTTTCTTCTTGCATCCTAATCATCTAAGGTAGGTAGATTTGAAGCCAAGATCAACAATCCATCATCAACATCATGAAATGAGGCCCTATCCTGTTAAGGAAAATGTTTACATATAATTCTTTTGAAGTTATAATACCCATGTGTAGGGTTTTAATGCCTAGATCTGATTAAATCAATGTTCTTGGAAGAAATATTGGATATTTATGCATGATTTGGTAGGACTTGCATGTATGCGAATACTCAAATAAATATGATAGTGAGGTAAATTGTAAAGTAGTATGCATAGTGAGTATTCGAGAGAGATATACCATGTACGAGTATGAATAATCAAGTTGTGTGTATATCTAATAATTTAATTATATGTGGAGTGAATACCTATTATATACTTGTTTGATAAGTTCGATGACACATACCAAACCATGTTCAATGAGACATTATGGACCATGTTCGATGAGACATTCCGAACCATGTTCGAGGGGACAATCTGAACTAATAGTCCTTAATGTGTGATATTGGGACATTATAACAAAGTATGTCCTTATAGTATACATTGTATGTGAAATATATATACTGTATGAATAATCTACTTCCGTGTAATAGTAGGCCATTAGATGATATATATATATATATATATATATATATATATATATATATATATATATATATATATATATATATAATGAATTAAGTAGAGAGACTTAATTAAATTGAAAGAAAAGTTGGTAGTTAAGAGATGTCACTTATAATGATTATAACTTACGAGGGATGTTAAACCAATTAGCATACTATTGTGACACCCCGACTAATTAAATACCGGGTAGCTAATCCTTTATTAAATCAATACAAAATGCCAAGTTGGTTCAGTTAATAGCATCACTGTCGAAAACATTTTAATAATTACTAACCACCTAGTATTTAAAAAGTAAGTTGCCAAATTTTAATTTAAGTCTGATTAACATGCGATAAAAGAATAATGGAAGAACAACATAATCCATTCACCATAACGAAGTAATGAAATAATCAACAAATAATAATAAGTCCGGAGGAAAACTCCTCACAACAATCCCACAACTGAAAATAAAATGACAAGTCTGAATCCTGAATTAATTACATGCCAGAAGTCCGAATAACTGAAATAAATGAAAAGTCTCTAAAAGAAATGGGCAACATGCCCTAAAACTGATAAGTGCTGAATATAGAGTCAAGATAGATGAAGCATCTACAAGCAAAGTCCTGTAACTCCCACAAACAGCTACAGCCCGTCACCTGAATGAGGATCCTAAGCATGGTGTCCTTGTGGTTGGGCACCTAAAATGGTTTTTACAAAAAAATAGATTTGAAAGCAAATGGGTCAGAGCCCGAAAGTGGAAATCATTTTAAAAACAGCAAGTGTTTTAATAACATTAAAACATTAAATGCAAAATACATGTTAGGACGTGCACTCACATGAAATTCTCACCTCTCGACTACATGTGCACTCCAAACGTACCTTACCCATCTAAATGACATATATATCTAACCAAAACGTAATAAGTTCTACCCCTTACTACTCGATCCCCATAATGCATTCTAGCGTTATCAATTAAATATAGGCTTTACTTAAACTCAGATTCTCAATTAATAATACAATACTATCAAGTAACCCGTTATGTTTTCTCAAAACAATACCATAATTATATTCATAATATTAACATGAAAGTTCCCATTAATTAAATGTATATTATTCACGTCATAAATATACAATACAGGCACCCCGAGACTAGCTGCGGTGCACACATACTCTGTTATTAATCCCGGTACATCACGTACATAAGGATCACGCATTCCGAATCTCTCAGGAATCGTTCAGATAAAAACATCACAAATAATGGAGGCGAACACAGTCACATCACATGGGTCACGCACATACCTGTGCTCCCACGATCAACAGACTTATTAACATCCCAATAAGTCCTTCTCTGACCTATGTTCATCGAGGTACCAGTCTAAATTCGGGCAACACAAGGATTAGAGGGCCCTAAGCGAACGCAAACCTCCCGTGATAGCAAGTATGGTAGGTATGTCATACACACAAAATCAATACATATAATAAGTATGCACACATCTTAGAAATCACCATAATTAATTGGTGGTACACTTCTCAATCTCGTACCGACATATAATGCTACACAATTTATATGTTCCCGATTCATATAGTAATTTCGGCCGTCAATAGTTCTCGCATCGTAATAGACACTCACGCCCTACTTCACATTTTCCCTTAGGTTCAACTACACTTCTAGGTTTTGCTCCTCATTATATCTCAAATGTCCCTACTATATCAATTTATCATCAAGGGAAGGTTATCTCTACCATTATATAAGGTTACGGGACATGCGAAATCAAAACAGGCTAAAAAGCCTAAATTGTCAACTCGTTAGAAGTCTCGTTCGAACGAGGCTGTTTGAACGAGATTTCGTTCGAACGAACTGGGCCTTCTAACGAGTTCTCATTCGAACGAAATTCTTTGAACGAAAATCCCTCTCGTTAGAACCCAAACTGTCAACTCGTTCGAACGACCTGGGCAGGTCTTCTAACGAGTGGCCAGATTCGAGCCCAGATTTTCCAAATCTCATTTTTCTAACTTCTCTTCACCTCTAACCTCATCTAAACATTAATCTAACGATTGTTCAAAGCTACTAATCATCCCTAAACATGTTTCAACCGTATTACATCATTTATATGGGTTCAAATCACCCTAAACTACATCAAATTATCAAATCTCCAACATTTTTCCCAAATCACATGAACATGAACCCTAAAACTTATAAATCATCAATGGGCCTAATTAAATCCGTTTTGTTTCATCCAAGATATTATTATCATAAGAATAATCACCTACATACAATTCTACATGCAATTCCTCATCAATATGCAAGATTCTAATTCCAAGTTTAATGGGTTTTTCATCCATCTCCCAAACAAATACAATTATAACAAATTCCTACGCATGGAAGAAGCATTCTCTGCAATTAACTGAAATTAAACCACTTGCCTTAAGTGTATCTCTGGATTTGATGACGAATCTGATGAATGGTTCTCTCTCTCTTCTGCAGAATTCCTCCTCTCTCTCTCTCTCTCCAAGCTTTCTTCTCTAATGGTGGCAATGGAGGCTAGGGTTTGTCTTAGGAACTTTTGGGGTTAATTCTAATAACCCCCGTAGCCCTCTAATCAGTTAATGGCTGGTAATGGGTTAGTGGGTCTTTTAATTTTCCAATTAAAACTCCTAAAATTCGTTAATAAAAAATCCCAAAATTCTAAAATTACCAAACTACCCTTATACGTTGCCGGTGTGGCCTAAAAATGCCCCGGGACCCAAACTAAACCCCCGGTAGTGTTTTCTGACTATTTCGACCCTTTCGGACGCGTTGGTGCACTCAAAATGACCATACGGTTTATAGAAATAGAATTCACTTTTTAATTATCATAATTATATTCCATGACGCGACTGTCACCCGCGTCTCAACAAGATTTCCAAATTGTCGTATTTCTATCTCACGACAAATGAATAATTCCATATTCATATATAGCCATATATACTCATTAATGTCAAATACTAACTCGTATCTTGCTAGTATTTTTATCCGGATTAATTTCCAATTGATACGCATTTAATTCAATTAATCCCATAAATAAATATCGCAAAAATACGGGGTATTACATACTTCCCCCCTAATAACTGAATTTCGTCTCGAAATTCGGAACTAGAAAGTACCTGGTAAGAACAACTCTGGATAAAGTTCGTGCATCTCATCCTCGCGCTCCCATGTGGAATCCTCGACATTATGATGTCGCCACTGAACACGCACTAACGGAACTATCTTTGACCATAGTTTCCGCTCACTTCGGTCCAAAATAGCAATTGGCCCCTCCTCGTAGGAGCTATCAGGCCAGAGATCGATGTCCTCCAAAGCAATATGAGAATGAGCCAAATCGTCTCTAAGATATTTCCTTAGCGAGGAAATATGAAACACATCGTGAATCCGATGCAAATGCTCCGATAATCCAAGCCTATTCGCAATCGGTCCAATCCGCTCAATAATAGGAAATGGTCCCACATATCTCGATGCCAACTTCCCTTTCTTCCCGAAATGCATAATCCCCTTCATAGGAGATACTCTGAGCAAAACCTGGTCCCCCACTTGGAACTCCCTGAAGAACCTCTTCGCATCAGCATAGCTCTTCTTCCGATCCTGAGCTACCCGAATGCGATTCCGTATCAGTTCTATCCTCGCCGAAGTATCCTGAATCACTTCCAGACCAAGTAGTTTGTTGTCCCCCACCTCCAACCAACATGCTGGGGAACGACAAGGTCTACCGTACAACGCCTCAAATGGAGCCATACCAATGGTGAACTGGTAGGATTTGTTGTAAGCAAAATCTACCAGTGGAAGATACTGCTCCCATCCACCCCCAAAAATCAATGATACTCATACGTAGCATGTCCTCCAACATCTGGTTTGTACGCTCAGTTTGCCCATCGGTCTGCGGGTGATATGCCGTACTCAACCGCAACTCCGTGCCCATGGCCTCCTAAAACCTCTCCCAAAACCGTGAAATAAATATCTTGTCTCGGTCAGACACGATATTTAGGGGCACACCGTGAAGTCTCACTATCTCTACAATCAAGAGCTGGGCATACTGTCCTGCAGTGTAGTCTGTCCTTACGGGTAGAAAATGAGCGACTTTGGTCAACCTGTCCACAATCACCCAAATGGAGTCGTGACCTTTCTGTGACGTAGGCAACCCCGTGATAAAGTCCATGGATATGCTCTCCCACATCCACATCGGGACCTCCAATGGCTGTAGAAGTCCTGCCGGTCTCTGATGATCCACTTTTACCAGCTGACAAGTGGCGCATTTAGAAACAAACACGGTAATATCTCTCTTCATCCCTCTCCACTAATACTGACGTCTCATATCTTGGTACATTTTGTCCACACCGGGATGTACCCCGAATCGTGAGCCGTGCGACTCTGCCATCACCTCATGCCGCAATTCCTCCCCTTTCGGAACTACCAATCTCACATTAAAGCGTAATCCCCCGTCTGAGCTAACGGTATAGGATTCGGCTCCCTCTGCTTAGTAATCGAACTATCAGCTCCTGACATAACGAGTCATCTGCTTGTGCCTTTACCACTCTCGTGACAATCTGCGGCGTAACAGTCATTACCGACATGAATAATCGGGCCACTGCATCCTGGTGTCCCAATTCTTTCCACTTTGCCTTCCACACCCCTGCCACCTCATCAATAGGTCTGCGGCTCAACGCGTCTGCTACCACGTTAGCCTTCCCTGGGTGGTATTGGATATCGAACTAATAATCCTTCACGAACTCAAGCCACCTCCGTTGCCGCATATTCAACTCCTTCTGTGTGAATAGGTACTGTAGGGACTTGTGGTCCGTGAACAATCGAAACTTCTCCCCCAAAAGGTAATATCTCCAAATACGAAGGGAAAATACAACTTCCGCCAACTCCAAATCATGAGTGGGGTAATTCTTCTCATGAGGCTTAATCTTACGGGAAGCATAAGCTATGGCCTGACTCTCCTGCTGTAATACACCTCCAAGTCCTTGCAAGGACGCATCGGTGTGGACTAGATACTCAACTCCCGGTCTATGCAATGCTAACACAGGTGCTGAGGTCAACTTATCCTTTAACTCATCGAATGCCAACTGACAGGCATCATTCCAGATGAACGGCACACCTTTACGATTCAGATGTGTCAAAGGACCTGCTATCTTCGAAAATCCTCGAATGAACCTCCTGTAGTATCCTGCTAATCCCAAGAAACTACGGATCTCCGTTGGTGTCGTGGGCTGTCCCCACTCCCTCACCGCGGATACCTTCCACGGATCAACAGATATCCCCCGGTCGGAAATAATATGTCCCAAAAACTGGACCTCCTTCAGCCAAAACCCGCATTTCTCATATTTTGCATACAACTCATTCTGACGTAGTGTCTGCAAAACATGCCTCAAATGCTCGGCGTGCTCCTCCTCTGTCTGGGAGTAAACCAGAATATCATCGATGAAGACAATGACAAACTGATCTAGGAAATCCCTGAACACCCTATTCATCAAGTCCATAAACACTGCTGGAGCGTTGGTCAAACCAAAAGGCATAACCCGAAACTCGTAAGATCCATATCTCGATAAGAACGCAGTCTTCGAGACATCCTCTTCCCTGATACACAACTGATGGTATCCCGATCTCAAATCAATCTTTGAGAAGAAAGAAGCTCCTCTCAACTGGTCGAATAAGTCATCGATTCGAGGCAACGGATACTTATTCCGTATCGTTACCTTATTCAACTCTCGGTAGTCCACACACAATCTCAGTGAATCATCTCTCTTCTTCACGAACAACACAGGGGCACCCCACGACGAAGTACTCCTCCGTATAAACCCCTGACCCAATAACTGCTCAATCTGATCCCGTAACTCCCTCATCTCAGCTGGAGCCATACGGTACGGTACGCGTGCTATAGGTCTCGTATCTGGTAATAAGTCTATGACAAAGTCTATCTCTCGACTGGGGGGTAGGCCTGGTATCTCCTGAAACACATCTGAATACTCCCTGACAATTGGGATCGAATCTAAAGGAATCACAACCTCCTTAGAGGTATCCTCCTATATGTAATACAAATGAGCAGTCGAACCTCCCTCTGGGCGAGGCATCGCCACTACAAACATCTCTTGCCCGAAATGGCAAAAACAATGCTTCCACCTAAGCAATCAATCATGGCTCTATAATCTGCGAGCCAATCCATATCGATGATCACATCGTGAACATGCATATCTAATACTAACATGTCTGCAGGTAATACCAGACTACTAATCTCTACCCCCGCTCCCCGGCATATAAAGAAAATAAGTGACCCACTCCCCAATGGTGAGTCTACACACGACACTGTGCTCTCTGCTGTGGCTAACAACCCTAAGGCTTTCGTAAAATGTGTAGCTATAAAACAGTACGTTGCCCCCGTATCAAACAAAACCCGACCCATAGTACCATGGATAGGAAACATACCCTCAATCGCGGGTGGTGCCTGTGGAGCTGCTGCCTGGTGGACGTTATAGACACGTCCATACTGTAACTGCCCCTGCTGCACAGGAACTGCTGGAATGGCTGGAAGTACTGGCACCTGGCCTGGAGCTGGGAGAGCAGGTGGAAAAAGTGGCCTCTGTGGCTCATATCGAGCACCCTGCTGCTGCTGCGGGGCCCTGCCCCTATCAGGACAGCCCTGGCGTTTATGGCCAGTCTTGCCACAAACGAAACACTTCCTCAGGAAGTTCCCCCCTCTCTGTCCCTGCTGCCCCCGGCCCTGGTGGCCGTTACCGTTCCTCCACTGGCCCTGCTGGCCCTGTTGGCCCTGCTGAAACTGTTATTGACCATTCTGACCCTGCTGGTTCTGATGGCCGTTCGGACCCTGATGGCCCTGCCGAAAACCTCCCTGTCGGTGATTGAAATTTCCTGACCTGAACCTCTTGTTATCCCCCTGTTGGGAACCCTGGTCGCCCTGTCTCTGCCCCTGCACAGATTGTGCCCCACTGGCACCATTCCCTCATGTCCTGCCCTGATGGCTGGACTCTCCAGATCTCTTTCCCTCAGCCATGTGAAAGCGGTGATCCTGGCAATGGAGCAATGCAGCGTTAACCACATCAGAATAAGTGGCTAACGAGAGGTTCCCTAATAAGTGCTGACGAATCCTCCATGTCACCTGTCAGTAAATTTTTGTATCTTCTTCTCCTCTGTCGGTATCTCATCCGAAACAATGTTCAGAAGATTAGTGAATTCGGCCTCATACTCGGCCACAGTCTTACCCTCCTGTTGAAGGCTCATCAACTTCCTCCTCATTTCCGTATGAACAGCTGACGGAAAGTACTTGCGGTCGAACCGCACCCAGAACTCCTTAATAGTGAGAGTGTCTCTCTCCTCCATGGTGGTAATAGATTCCCACCACTGCAGTGCAGATCCCACTAGCTTAAAGGTAGCTAGTATTTGCTTCTGAACCTCAGTGCACTCGTACATCCTCAAGTGCCGCTGAATATCCTTCCTCCACTGACTCGAAACTACCACATCGGAGCTACCTGCGAACTCCGGTGGGTGTGCTTTCTTAAAAGCATCTCGAACACGTTCCCAAGAAGACGGGAATGCATGTGCCTGAACTGGCGCGACTATCGGCGCCTGAGATGGTGCCTGCTGAACTACGGCAAGTGCGGCATTTATCGCCTGGGCCACAATGGCTGCAACCTCGGCGGCATTCATCGTGCCCTGAACTGGTGTGGGCTGTGGTTCTGGCGTTGCATCCCTGGGAATCCTTTGTGCACGTCGTGGAGGCATTCTGAAACAAGAATAAAGTCTATAAGTTCGCAGTTATAAACTTCATATAGCTGAAGAACGTAGCATATACAAAAGAATACAACAGTCCTAAAATATAGGGCTCTACATCAAAGAAAGCTTAGCGAAAACATAATAAGCAGTACAGATCCTAATGGACACTAGAACCTGATGCTCTGATACCACCTGTGACACCCCGACTAATTAAATACCGGGTAGCTACTCCTTTATTAAATCAATACAAAATGCCAAGTTTGTTCAGTTAATAGCATCACTGTCGAAAACATTTTAATAATTACTAACCACCTAGTATTTAAAAAGTAAGTTGCCAAATTTTAATTTAAGTCTGATTAACATGCGATAAAAGAATAATGGAAGAACAACATAATCCATTCACCATAACGAAGTAATGAAATAATCAACAAATAATAATAAATCCGGAGGAAAACTCCTCACAACAATCCCACAACTGAAAATAAAATGACAAGTCTGAATCCTGAATTAATTACATGCCAGAAGTCCGAATAACTGAAATAAATGAAAAGTCTCTAAAAGAAATGGGCGACATGCCCTACAACTGATAAGTGCTGAATATAGAGTCAAGAGAGATGAAGCGTTTATAAGCAAAGTCCTGTAACTCCCACAAACAGCTACAGCCCGTCACCTAAATGAGGATCCTAAGCATGGTGTCCTTGTGGTTGGGCACCTAAAATGGTTTTTACAAAAAAATAGATTTGAAAGCAAATGGGTCAGAGCCCGAAAGTGGAAATCATTTTAAAAACAGCAAGTGTTTTAATAACATTAAAACATTAAATGCAAAATACATGTTAGGACGTGCACTCACATGAAATTCTCACCTCTCGACTACATGTGCACTCCTAACGTACCTTACCCATCTAAATGACATATATATCTAACCAAAACGTAATAAGTTCTACCCCTTACTACTCGATCCCCATAATGCATTCTAGCGTTATCAATTAAATTGAGGCTTTACTTAAACTCAGATTCTCAATTAATAATACAATACTATCAAGTAACCCGTTATGTTTTCTCAAAACAATACCATAATTATATTCATAATATTAACATGAAAGTTCCCATTAATTAAATGTATATTATTCACGTCATAAATATACAATAAAAGCACCCCGAGACTAGCTGCGGTGAACACATACTCTGTTATCCATCCCGGTACATCACGTACATAAGGATCACGCATTCCGAATCTCTCAGGAATCGTTCAGATAACAACATCACAAATAATGGAGGCGAACACAGTCACATCACATGGGTCACGCACATACCTGTGCTCCCACGATCAACAGACTTATTAACATCCCAATAAGTCCTTCTCTAACCTATGTTCATCGAGGTACCAGTCTAAATCCGGGCAACACAAGGATTAGAGGGCCCTAAGCGAACGCAAACCTCCCGTGATAGCAAGTATGGTAGGTATGTCATACACACAAAATCAATACATATAATAAGTATGAACACATCTTAGAAATCACCATAATATATTGGTGGTACACTTCTCAATCTCGTACCGACATATAATGCTACACAATTTATATGTTCCCGATTCATATAGTAATTTAGGCCGTCAATAGTTCTCGCATCGTAATAGACACTGACGTCCTACTTCACATTTTCCCTTAGGTTCAACTACACTTCTAGGTTTTGCTCCTCATTATATCTCAAATGTCCCTACTATATCAATTTATCATCAAGGGAAGGTTATCTCTACCATTAAATAAGGTTACGGGACATGCGAAATCAAAACAGGCTAAAAAGCCTAAACTGTCAACTCGTTAGAAGTCTCGTTCGAACGAGGCTGTTTGAACGAGATTTCGTTCGAACGAACTGGGCCTTCTAACGAGATCTCGTTCGAACAAAATTCTTCGAACGAAAATCCCTCTCGTTAGAACCCAAACTGTCAACTCGTTCGAACGAGCTCGTTCGAATGACCTGGGCAGGTCTTCTAACGAGTGGCCAGATTCGAGCCCAGATTTTCCAAATCTCATTTTTCTAACTTCTCTTCACCTCTAACCTCATCTAAACATTAATCTAACGATTGTTCAAAGCTACTAATCATCCCTAAACATGTTGCAACCGTATTACATCATTTATATGGGTTCAAATCACCCTAAACTACATCAAATTATCAAATCTCCAACATTTTTCCCAAATCACATGAACATGAACCCTAAAACTTATAAATCATCAATGGGCCTAATTAAATCCGTTTTATTTCATCCAAGATATTATTATCAAAAGAATAATCACCTACATACAATTCTACATGCAATTCCTCATCAATATGCAAGATTCTAATTCCAAGTTTAATGGGTTTTTCATCCATCTCCCAAACAAATACAATTATAACAAATTCCTACGCATGGAAGAAGCATTCTCTGCAATTAATTGAAATTAAACCACTTGCCTTAAGTGTATCTTTGGATTTGATGACGAATCTGATGAATGGTTCTCTCTCTCTTCTGCAGAATTCCTCCTCTCTCTCTCTCTCCAAGCTTTCTTCTCTAATGGTGGCAATGGAGGCTAGGGTTTGTCTTAGGAACTTTTGGGGTTAATTCGAATAACCCCTGTAGCCCTCTAATCAGTTAATGGCTGGTAATGGGTTAGTGGGTCTTTTAATTTTCCAATTAAAACTCCTAAAATTCGTTAATCAAAAATCCCAAAATTCTAAAATTACCAAACTACCCTTATACGTTGCTGGTTTGGCCTAAAAATGCCCCGGGACCCAAACTAAACCCCCGACTAGTGTTTTCTGACTATTTCGACCCTTCCGGACGCGTTGGCGCACTCAAAATGACCATACGGTTTATAGAAATAAAATTCACTTTTTAATTATCATAATTATATTTCATGACGCGACTGTCACCCGCGTCTCAACAAGATTTCCAAATTTCCGTATTTCTATCTCACGACAAATAAATAAATCCATATTCATATATAGCCATATATACTCATTAATATCAAATACTAACTCTCATCTTGCTAGTATTTTTATCCGGATTAATTTCCAATTAATACGCATTTAATTCAATTAATCCCATAAATAAATATCACAAAAATACGGGGTATTACAATTATGTGGGAAGTACGGGTACTTAGAGGTGTCAATAATCGAGTTATATACTTATGTCTAGTTTTCTTGGGTAGTATGGCTAGGCGGGCTAAGTAGAAACATTAGGCATGTACATTAGTTGGGAGGTGAGGAAAACTCAAAAGGTTGTACGCTAACCTAACTTGTGTAATCAATAACTAATTTTTGAGCTATTATAAACCCTTGATAAATATTTTCAAAATGTTTTGAGTTCTAACTCCTTTCTATAAAAATAGTTTTAGAAATCGTTTAGGTGTATAGCCACAGGGGCGCTAGGCTTGATATCTGCTCTAGTGAGACGCAGCTGCGACACGGGTTGATGTTTACAGTACTTTGCATTGACGCTTCCATTTTTCATTCTGATCTAGTGTAGGGTCTCAGTTTAGTATTTCATTATGGACATGTTGTCCTTCAATACTTACTCTATTTTAGTTCAGACATTAGTTCATTTTCTTTTTTTTTATTATTAGTTGGTTTTGTATTTTTATTGTCGATGATTATATCGGCTTGGAATTTATTTATGATATCTTATTATGGTTTGGATTCTGTATGTTGTGGATGGTTCAAGTTAGTTTGTTACGTTTATTAATTGTTGAATTTAATGAAAGATAAAATTTGCCACAAGCTTAATTAACTGATAGGTGATTAGTAATTAAATTGGTTTTCAACAGTGATGTTAAGAATGGACTATTTTGTAAATCCTATTTTAATTTAATGAAGGTCTGATCACCCGGTATTTAATTAGGCAAGGTGTCACAAGGAGGTTTACCGTTGGTTCATATTTGGTAATTTCTCACAAAAACTCCTATTAAATATCGTAGGCGACCTCTATACAAGGGTAGATGAAAGATTTCCTAGTATTCTAAGCTTCTAGATAAGATAATAAGTAGATTTAAAGGTTGGAAAACTAGGTTTCTCTCTACTAGGGGTAGACATATTCTTATTACAAATGTACTTGCCCTTATTCATATCTTCAATCGAAACTCTATTAGGCCTCCAAAATCCACTATTAATATAATCCATGATTTTTTTTGCAAATGTTTTTAGGGTTCAAGTATGGATTAAAATAGACATTCATGGATGAATCGGGATAAGTATGTTCCCCACTAATGATGGAGGTATGGGTTTTGATTTGAAGAAAATTACAACTACTAATAGCCAAAATTATCGTGGAGAGTAAAAACTTCTAATTGTATATGGGATTCTTTTGTCAAGAACTCTTTATATTCGGGTTTTATGGGTATTTAGACGATTAAAAGATTAATGGTTATTCACAGTGTTATTGAGAAGAATAGTGTTTAAATTGATGAGAATTGTTTTGGGATTGAAATGTTAATGGGGAGTTTTCTCTTAACTCTGACTCCCAATTATCTCAAATCTCTAAGCCTATAAGCTCAACATGAAAATTCATATGGTATAGAAATCGTCCCCAGAAAATTTCCATATTTATTTGGAAACCTGTCCATCAAGATATCCATCTTGATGATTAGATTCAGAGAATTATTATCAAGCTTCCTTCTTGACACAGGTGTTGTTTTAATCACGAGGAGGAAGATCATCATACTTTTTGTCAATCGATTTAGCTAAGTCAGTCCAGCTTTATTTCTCAGGAGGTTAAAAATATCTCCAAATTTTAATTTTATTCCTTTTATGCTTCTTGCTTGGTGAAGGTGTATGCTTAAAAAAGATTACCTGCAATTCCTCTTTCATCATATCACATGGTAATTCATGGCAAAGTTGTAAGGTGACATGCAATAACTTCTTCAAAGAATTAGACACGGGGGGAAATAGAATATTGTCAATATCAACCGCTTGATTTCAAATATAGCCTTTACTATTTCTTTTTAGCATAACTTAAACAACGATCATAGTCTATTAATATCTGACTTTAACTTGAAGAATAAGGTGAAGGTGCCCACTTTTATCATTACTAGATGGCTCAACCCTTATATGAATAGTTTCAAATTAAACATGGATATCTTTTCTAGAGGCAAACGAGGGTAAAGTGGAATTGGTGGTATTACCATGGGTCGAAATGGAAGGTTAATGGGTATGTTTTACTCTTATATTTAATATAATAGTTGCACAATTGACGTGATAGAGAATGTATATGCTACGTGGGGACCTATGGCTCAAGTGAAAGTCGATTGCTCAAGTAATAACCCAGTAAATCGGGGTCAAATCCTTTGGGAATAGGTCATATAATGATGATAAATGCAGGGTTGGCTTCTAGGATCTAGGATTCTACTCGTGACAGAAAGAAAAGGTGATTTTGTATTTTGAGAAATTTCAAATTATTTAAAAAATTCAAACTATGAAAGTGAGAATTATACTAATAAATGCAAGAACTTGAATCTTAAGTTTTGAAAACACTTTTGGGAAAAAGGAGTTGGGATCCAATACCCCAAACCTTCGAGTATCTCGGCTAAATATAATGTTATCCAAAAATATTTAAATAATTGAAATAAGAGGATATACTAATTTGAAGTGCCAAACATGTGTGGGTGTAAGTTCGCTGAATACTTGGTCAACAAATTAATTCATGCAGACGATTAAATTACCGAGACATATATTGCATCCTCAAACCCTATGACTGCTTTCAACAAATGGATTTAAGATACCCACAATATTACTCTCAATTAAAGTATCAAACTCCAAATATTCATTATCTAATTATAATGAATTTTACATTTAACTTTGAAAAAACTAGGTTGAGTTCATGTTTCCCAACCCACTATTAATTTAGCTAGACATGAATTTAATCTCTACACTAGTATTCATCATCATTTAAGTGTTCTTCAATGAATAATAAGAGAAAATATATGAATTTGTTTTACAAAACTTGAAGAGATAAACTTTCAATGCAAAGAATCCACACGAATGGAAGACATCCAAAAAACTAGCAATTCTTAAATTAATTTAATGTAAAAAAGTGCAATATTTGTTCTGCAATTAATTATGGTTCACAATTTGCATAAAAAAGTGTAGAATAATATTAATTATACACCTAAAAGTCTTAAAAATGTGACAAAATTAGGCCAAAGAGGTTAACTTAGACCCAATCTACATTAGCTAAAATCTAGAAAAAGATACGAAATCCCTCTAGAAACTAAACCCTCAACAAAGCGAACTAGTTTGCTTACCGAACCAATCTGGTCTCTGGGTTTGGTAATCCTTATTTTTCTTTCCTTCTTCCCTTTAATTGCAGTTTTACCTGTTGGCTTCTTCAAAAAGTCATAACATTTTTAGCGCAACACGGATTGAGGTGCCATTTCTTCCAGTGTTCTCATGAACTCTAGATTTTCAAATTCTCTATATGCTTCTTCTCCGATCTTTGGATGAAAATTTACCAATTTTCCATTGACTTCCCTTTATCACAAAGATTTCACTATTTTGACTTTTGTCTTTCATCTAATTGCATGATTTACCTCTAAAACATGTGAAAAATACACAAGACAAAAAAAACTTGCCAAAAAGGTTAGTAACAACTAATATGAGATGAATTCGAGATAAATGTGGTGTTCGAGATCATAAAAACACCTAAATTAAGGGGATAAACATGGAATACTTGTGTTGAATCAAACCCCCTAACTTAGAATGTTGCTACTATCGAGCACTGTAAAAGAATGATAAATGGGGTCTATGAATACCTCTTAACAACTATGAGATTTAATACTATTTTTGCGAGAAAATGATGGCATTTAGTGTATGCAATAAGCTGTTAAACCCTTAGATTATACTAGTAGCAGGAGTGGTGTCTTGTGAGGGTTTGTAGTGAATTTACCCACGAAACTCATTTTGTGCCACATGGTACTACTCAAAGAAAAACCAAAATAATTAAAAATCGTATAATTTAAATTCCATAAAAATAATCAAAAAAAAATTTATTCGATAAATATCAATTTATAGTGTGCACGTGTGTGTGTGTGCTAGACTGAAAATTAACCACTAACTTCCACCGATTGATCATTACATTACTTTTGGAAAATTCTATTTGATTTAATTTCTCACAGGATGCTCTCACAAACAAATCACTCGGGTAGTGGCCTTTTCTCTATGTGTGCATGAAATTAAGAGTAAATGTAATGGACACGATTTCACGCACACAAATTGAAAGATCAATATTTTATGGTGAAAAGATCTTATGAACAGATTATAATCAATGGAAAATAGTAAAAAATCAATCTTTATTCGTGTCGTTTTGTCTCTTTATTCTATTTTTAGTTCTCCAAGCGGTGATTGATTTCATTATTGGGACTCAATCGGGACATTTTTGGGTAAATGTGTTTTGGGTACTAATGCAAATTATGGAATTCTACAGAGTTTGTATATTTATCATAAATGTTCGTTGCAATTTTTTTCGGCTTTTCTCATTTTTTTTTTCTTTTTTTCCATTTTCTTTCTATATTTTTTTTCGTATTTTTATTTTAGCATTTGTCTATTTTTCTTCACCTTTCTTATAACATTTGAACCTGATCTCTAAATTTTTCGATTTTCACAACTCTAGGCCAATTTGGATTTTTTGGGTTAACAAATGAAAAGCGATATTAGTTTAGGCTTAAGTTGGCTTTCAAAAAGGATATTTCTTTTTCAGAATTTTTATGGCTAATATTTTTGGGTGAAAAAACTATGGCCTAATTTCATATGTCCAAATTACTAATCAAATTACCATATACTTCTTGCGATTTATTTTTATTTTTGACACATTTTTAGGCACGTTTTCAAAAGATCTTCACTCGTTTTTCATAACCAATGAAACAATGATTTAAAGATCATTGGCTAATTTATTACTCAAATAAATTTTGAGTTTTTATTTTTGAACTTAGATTTATTTAAGTACTCGAAAATGAGGATAGTCACGAAAATATCACCGTGTCAAAATCTCCACATTTATTCGCATAAGTCGTCACTTTTTGCTCAATTTCCATTATTGATCATTTTCGGCTTAGTGCATGGAATATTTACAAATTGATAATTCAAACAAAATTTTAGTGATATTTTTAAACATTTTAAATTCCAATTTTTATTCATTTTTGAAAAAAAAAATATTTTTGACTTTTTTTTTAAAATTTTCAATTTTATTTTATTTTTTGACATTTTATTTTTGGGGAGGGGGGGGGGAGATTTTAAAATTTGTGAAGTTTAAAAGATGAACTTGTATACCCACAACATAGACTTTGCATTTGTCCTCAATGGAAAGAACTAAAATTTAAATAAGAAAAGAGTGAGTGTGAAATATAAAATAAGGAAAATTTGAAAAGTAATGAGATAATATATACCACAACACAACTTTCATTTATAACGAGAGAGAATGTTACATAGCTTCTTTTGATATGTAAAACAATTTAATATAAAGAAACAACAAAAAGAAATGTGCACGTCCAGAAGATCTTAGCGGGAAGGATCGAGGGCATTGGGGTTGTGAACGTAAAGATTCATAGAGTAGTGGGGAAAGTTGGTGCCTGGACCCATGCTTAACCGGTAGAGGTCGGCTTGTAGCCTCATAATCACTTGAGTATCCTGGCAATAATCGACTCTATCTTCATTATATTTAGAGATGAAATCATAGAGTTGGTACTCGATTTGGTCCATGCGACTATTAATCACCGTTGTGTTGTAAGAGTGCTCATAAAAGTCGCCTTCAAAATTCAGGTTCACTGGATCGTCATTTTCTAGCTCGCCCTCTTCAAAATTCCCCTCATTATCTTCGTGGCCACTTTGTTCTTCTTCGGCCTCTCCCTCGTCTTATCGTCCCTCCCCCATTTTGACATCCTTAAAAATTGACTCGGGGGGAGGTGGTGTGTTGCGAGCTCCTTATTACTACGGTCTATCGACGTGACGATAATTCACTTTCGCACTAGGGCTCAGTCATTCCATGTAAAGACCACTGCTTTGAGGAATAAGGATATGATGAAACGACTATAGGAGAGAGAAGTCTCCCTAGATGGCAATAATCTGCGGTGGTGATTTTATGATAGTAGATATGTGCCAAGCTCATTTTCGACTCCATGTTGAACAAGAAATACAAGAACGTCCCATGCCTTAAATGAATTTCAAAATCATTTTTGGTCGAGAGGATAGTGCTACATGGGATTAAGTTCGCCAATCGTGTGGGCAAGCAGTTGTCTGGATGGGAAGGTTTTTCGAGTTCATGGAGAATCTGAGGCACACCGGCTTGAAAGTTCATAATGAGGGAAGTCTTTGTGGCAGTATGGGTAGTTGTAGGATATGACATAATTTACTCCCGCTACTTTCATTTTGCATTTGATAATTTGTAGGGAGAAAGGAATTTTGACCCCATTAGTATAGGCCTCATATTTCTCAGTGGAAGTGAAAATAAGGGACCCATAAAATTAGTTAACAACGGCCTCGTAAACGGGTTTCAAGTTCTTACCATACGAACCTTCCACCCAAATCGAGATAATAGAGAGACTACACTGTTGGACATGTGGTCCCACACGATTTTTTGTTCGATGAACAACTTGTGTCGAGTGCCAAAATATTTTCGACACCAATTATGTTCTTGTGTGGAACAAAATGTTTAATGGTTTTCACCTTCCTCAACATTGATGGATTTGTATTTATTTAAATAAATCTTTGCGGCCATTGGGATGTATGGGTAATTTAGGGACAACTTAGTGAGAATTCTAGGATAAGAGATAAGTTTGAAGGTGCGAGGAAGAATGGTGGATGGGTAGGGTATTTATAGGTGGGAATTAGTGGGAAAGGATATGAAAATGAAAGGGTGCTTTGGTTATAAATGGGTGGATTTGGCAAAATGATAGGGTTTGAAGGGGGGCATTTTTGGGTGAATTTTTGTGGTCGGAGGGAAAGGGGATGAAGTTCGGTGGAGGGAAGGTGAAAGGGTGGGAGGGAAAGGTGGAAAAATGGAGAAAATTTTGTGTTACACACCAAGAGAAGTGAACCGAATCGCCTTTGGAGCGAAATGGTTAGGTTAGCAAACCGGTTCTCCCCTATGATCGAACCGGTGTTTAGAATTTTGCCAAGAGTAAACACTTAAATATGAGAGTTTGGTTTTGGGACAAAACCCTTCGTTGAGGGTTCGATTTTCTAAACAAATTTTTTGTGTGTTTCCACTTTTTCCTCATAATTTTCATTCTCCCTCGGGCATGGTGGTTCAGTTTCCTAAAAATCTCACTAAGTTCAACCGAAATTCATCATTTTTTACCAAAAAACATAAATCTCACTGTGCGCTCATTTTTAACTCTCGGGACGGGTCACAAAAAATCAAAAAATTCCACTCTCTCTAAAACTCACACGAATCAATTCTAAACATACAACGAACTCACATGACTCAAATTTACAACAAAAACTCACCACATATGCATAGAGGCGAGAAGACCTCTCTCCAAAACCTACAAATTCCCGTATATGGGGTCTGATAATAAAATTGTCTCTACTTCCCTGATACAGGCCTCTAGATACTACTTTAGGCGCTATCCATTCAGTTTAAACATGTTCCTATATTTAGGATACTCCACTTCTATAGCATCGTGTGGGGACAAATCCTTCACAACGAATAGTCTGGACCACCTCGACCGTAACAATTTGGGACATAAGTGTAAATAAGAGTGGTAAAGGAACACTTTTTTACCCGAATGAAACTCTTTTTTCTTTATATCCCAGTATTGGGAAAGTTTCATTTGTTCTTTCGCAATACAGGTGTTCTCATACACATCGTTGCATATTTCTTCCAACTCAATCAATTGAAGTTTTCGTGTCTCCCAGGATTTATCTAAGTTTAATTTTAACCTTTTAATTCCCCAATACACCTTGTGTTTCAAATTAACGAGGATATTTCAGGTCTTACCATACACAAAAATAAATGGGAACATCCCGAGGGGGTACTTGTATGCCGTACGATAATGCCATAGCACATTGATTAATCGATAAGACCAATCCTAAATATTGGGATTAATGGTCTCTTTGAGAATATTTTTGATCCCTTCATTTTCTAACTCGGCTTTCCCATTCATTTATGGGTGGTAACTTATCCCAACCTTATGGAAAAATCCATAATTTCTCATTAACTTTTCAAATTCCCTATTGAAAAAATGCGTGCCATTTCCACTAATGACGACTTTTGAAGCACTGAAACAATAAAGAATGTGCTCATATATGAACTTTTCCACCACTTTACTATCATTTGTGTGCTTAATTATTGCCTCTACCTATTTAGACACATAGTCTATCGCAACATGGATGTATAAAAAAAGAAAAGAGGGAGGGAAGGGTCCCATGAAGTTGATGCCCCAATAGTCGTACATCTCAATAGTTAGAATAGGGGTCATCGACATCATATCACGTCTAGTAATTATACCAATCTTTTGGCATCTATCATAAGATCAACAATAATTGTTCACATCCCGGAAGATTATGCGCTAATAGAGACTGCATTGGATAATCTTTGTGGTCGTCTTTTTTGTGGAAAAGTCGCTTCCACAAACTTCTGAATGACAAAATAGGATGACACTATGAATCTCATTGTCTGGTACACATTTCTAGATTATTTTATTCGAACAATATTTAAGTAGATAAGTATCATCATAAAACAACATGCGTACTAAGTGAAAAACTTCATCTTTTCTTACAGGGTCGATTCGAAGGGAACAACCCCCATCACTAAATATTTCATGATGTTTGAAAACCAAGGTAGAGAGGAAGTATAAAAGTGTTTTTCATTCAAAAAATACTCATCTATGCGTACGGGATCTTGATGTATGTCTAACGAGATCCTAGATAAGTGATCGGCTACAACGTTCTCTACTATTTTCTTGTCTTTCATGGAAATATTGAATTCTTAGAGTGACAAGATCCACATAATGAGATGCGGATTTGTATTAATCTTGGAAAGGAGATTTTTTCCTGTTACGTGGTCAGTAAATCATATCATAAGTGATCCAAAAAAGATATGAATGGAACTTATCAAGGGAGAACACTACTACTAGAAACTATTTCTCCATGGTAGAGTAGTTTAATTGGGGCTTCGTTAAAGTGTCTCTAGAGTAGTACATGACATGTGCCTTCTTTTCTCTCCTTTTCACTAAATCAATCCCTATCGCGTAGTCAATCGCATCACACATTAGCTTGAATGGAAGTGTCCATCTCGGACCTTGGGTGATGGGAATGGAGACGATCCTGCTCTTCAATTTCTCAAAGGACTCTTAGAACTTTTCACTCCAAACAAATGGGGAATCCTTATAAGAAAGTTACTTAATGGACTAGCTATGGAGATAATGTCCTTAATAAAACTACGATAGATACCTGCGTGCCCTAAAAATAAGTGCACGTCTTGCAGTGACATGGGTTAGGAAGCTCGATAATTATGTCAATTTTTTCCCTATTTACTTCTATCCCCTTGGATGATATAATATGGAATATAACTACTTCTTTGGTAACCATGAAATGGAATTTTTCCCAATTTAGTACTAGGTTCTTTTCCACACATCGGGCAAGCACTTTCTCGAGATTAACAAGACATTGGTTGAAAGAGGGGCCAAAAACGCTAAAATAATCCATGAAAACCTCAAGGCATATCTTAACCATTTCGCTAAACGACTAAGAATGAACCTTTGAAAGGTCGCGGGTGCATTACACAATTACAATGGTACCCTTATGCGGAATTCGTTTAGTCTAAAAAGCCCCCGAAACCCATCACTACCCCTGGGTACTTAATTTTGACTATTTTGACATATTTTGAATCAACCATGCACTCAAAATCATCACTCGAATAACTAATCACAAATATGCCACCTTAGTCTAACATCACCCACACATGTGTATCGATTGAGATACAATCAAATCCCATTACGTTTACCCACTTTAGACGTAATACCATCTGATATTAATTTATTTACTTTATCACACTAGTAAATATTAAACCACATATATATTAATCTATTTCGCGTTAATTAATATTTATTTTAAATTCACATTATTTCTCAATTTATTTAAATTATGTGCACACGTGTAATTTAAATGCCAAATTATAAATACTCAAAATTATAGGGTGTTACATACTTCCCCCTTGAAAAGGAATTTCGTCCTTGAAATTTTGGCATAGCTGGAATTAAGAGCTCATGATATTTTTCACACATATATCCTCCTCCTTCTCTTACGTTGACTCATCGGCGTTGTGATGTTCCCACTAAATACGAACAAAACACACCACCTTGGATCGCATCTTATGCTCACTACAATCCAAAATAACGATAGATCTCTCCTCAGAGAAGATATTGGGCTGCAAATCGATCTCCTCCAGTGGAATGTGCCAAGAAGCCATTACACTCCTCTAATACTTATTCAACAACGATATATGCAAGACATCGTGAATCTTCTATATATTCTTTGGCAAGTCGAGATTATATGCCACCGGCCTTACCCTCTTGACAATAAAAAAAAGTCCCCATATACCTCCATTCGAGCTCCCCCTAATTCCTAAGACTCATACCTCCTTTCATGGGACACACAAGTACAGATACCTGGTCACCCACAACAAGCTCTACGTGTCTCTTATCTTCTTTGACATAACTCTTCTTTATATCCTGAATAATCGATATACGACCCTAGATAAGCTCAATCTTAGAAAAATTATCCTATGTCATCTTAGGTCCAAGGAGATTGTTGTCCCCCACCTCTAACCAATAAGAGATCGACCAATAAAGTCAGATATATAATGCGTCATACGTTGCCATTCTGATGGTAAACTGGTAAGAATTATTATGTGCAAACTCCATCAGTGGAAGGTAATTTTCCCAACCTCATCTAAAATAATGTATACACATTCTGAGCATATCCTTTAACATCCGATTAATCCGCTCAGTCTTCCCATCAGTCTGCGGATGATAAGTCATAATCAATCGCAACTCATTCCCCATAGCCTCTTGGAAACTCTACCAAAAATGGGATAAAAAGATCTTGTCTCGATCGAGCACAATATTAATCACCACCCTGTGTTGCTTCACTATCTCGGTTATGAAGAGTTGGCAATAATATGTCATCGTATAGTCTATCCGTACTAGCAAGAAGTGGGCCACCTTGGCCAAATGATCCATCATCACCCATATGGTATCATGACCCCCTGTGATATCGATAGGCCCATGATAAATTCCATCGATATACTCTCTTACTTATACATACATCAAAATATCCATTGGATGTAATATCCCGATTAGACTCTGGTGGTCTACTTTCACTAACTGACATGTGTCCCACTTTGAGACAAACTCAATTATGTACAACTTTATACCTGCCCACTAATAATGTTTGCACATATCCTGGTACATCTTATCCCCACTGGGACCCGTGGGTCTTTGTCATAACAGTGTGCCTCAAATCCCCATCACGTGGGACTATAAGTCACATATTAAAGTGTAAGCCTCCCTCGGAACTAGTCGAGTAAGGCATCGCCCCTGCTAAAAATTGACATACCCTTTCCTAACAAGATTAGCCATCGATATGTGCTTTCTCAACCTTCATAATCATCTTGGGTGTAATAGTTAGCACTGTCATACAAGCCTTGATGACTGTGTCTCCTAGTGAATCTCACTCCACTTAAATTTTCAGATCACCGCTAACTCCCCTGTAGGTCGTAAGCTCAATGCGTCTATCACTACGTTAGCCTTCTTCAGGTGGTACTGAATATCAACCTGATAGTCCTTTATGAATTCCAACCATCTACACTATTGTATGTTTTGATCCTTCTGAGTGAATAGATACTACAATGCCTTATCATTCGTGAACAAACTAAATTTCTCCTCCTGGAGGTAGTGCCTCCAAATTCATAAGGCAAAGACTACTGTAGCTACCTCTAAATCATGCGTGGGGTAGTTCCTCTCATAGGGATTAAGCTCACGAGAAACATAAGTTATTTCGATATCCTCCCGCTGTAGCACACCCCCAAGTCCCTGCAAAGACAACATCTATAACTATAAGGTACTCCACTCCTACCCTAAGTAGTATAAGCATATGTGTTGAAGTCAACTTGTCCTTTAGCTCATTTAATGCTAACTGACAATAATCATCCCTCACAAATATAATCCCTTTCTAGAGTCAAATTCGTCAATGGACTTGTAATATTCAAAAATCCCTTTATCAAACGGCAATAATACCCTGCTAATCATAAGAAACTATGGATCTATGTTGGTGTCGTGGGATGACACCACTCCCTTACCGCTGTAACCTTACTCGAGTTCACTGAAATGACTTTGTCAAACATAATATGGCCCAATAACTACACCTCAAGTAACTAGAATCCACACTTCAAGAACTTGGCATACAATTGATGATCCCGTAACGTCTGTAAAACCATACGCAAGTGCTTTTCATTTGTTTCAATAAATACTAGCATATCTTCTATGAATGATATCATGAACTGGTCACAAAAATCTCTAATTACCCTATTCATGAGATGCATGAATACTACTGGGGAATTGGTTAGACCAAATGACATAACCATAAACTCATATGACTCATACCACATTAGGAATGTAGTGTTAAGGACATCCTGCTCCCTAATACATAACTAGTGATACCCTAATCTCAAGTTGATCTTTGAGAATTAGGTATATTCTCTCAACTGGTCAAACAAGTAATCGATTCGAGGCAATAGATATTTATTTCGAATCATGACCTTGTTCAACTCTCGATAGTTAATGTACAATCGAAGTGAACTGTCTTTCTTCATTATAAACAACACTGGAGCACACCATGATGATGTACTTCGTACAATAAATACCTACCCTAAGAGATACCGAATCTAGTGCATCAACTCCCGTATCTCTAATGGGGACTTGGGATACGAAGCATGTGCAATGTTCCTAGTCCTAGACGTTAAATAAATAAAAACTTTATTTCTCGACTCGTCGACAACCTGATATCTCCCGAAACACGTTCTCAAACTCCCTAACCACTAGGATTGAGTCACATGATATAATGATTCCATGACAGGTCTCCTCCTCAATATAGTATAGGTGAGCCCTCGACCCTCCCTTAAGAAAAGGCATCGCTACGAAGAATATCTCCTTTCTGGAATGGCAAACACAATGGTCCTACCAAAATAATCCACCATTTCCTTATACTCTTCCAACTAGTCCATACCCAAAATAACATCATACCCAGTCATGTCTAATATAAGTAAATTAGTTGCTAAATATAATGGCACAACATCTATTTCCAACCCCTCTACAACTGGAGTGAATAAGGGCCCCACAACCCAAAGGTGAATCTACACACGTAATAATGCAACAGTTGTCTCTAATAAACTAGTCATGCATGCAAATTTAATAGCTATGAAATAATGCGATGCTCCCTTATCAAATAACACCCAACCCATATGCCCATGGATAGGAAACATACCCTATTGTTTTAGTGAATAAGGAAATAGCCCCCACTAAATATATAAATTATTTATGCAGGTGGCATATGCGGCACTAGAGATAACATCACATTTTAGACGTTATCCACATGCCTATAATTAATTTGTCCCATCTATTGTAGGACTACTGGAGCTTCTACTGTACAGGGTAACTACGCCTGCTACCCCTGCTAGGTACCCTGTTACTGCCCCGACCCTATTATGGGAAATATCTCTTCCTGTTTCCTATCTCTCCACAGTGAAAAAAATATCCCGTAAAATCCCCCTATCTCTATCCCTACCAGCCGTGTCGAGACTGTCCTGGTCACTGGCCCTAGCAGCCTCAGCCTTATGTCCCACCTTCATTATTCCCTTGGACTTTTCTTCCCTAGGGAATACACTACCGCTACTGTTTTGGGCCCTACTAACCCTACCTAAATCCACTACCATCTAGATAAAACCCCTCGAATGGAATCTCTTAGAGGAAACCCCAGTTAGCAATCCCGATTGTGATGACAGTAAGTCTATTGTTATGCTGGAGCACTAGCACCATTACCTCTTATCCCGCCTGACTAGATAAATTCCCATACTCTCTTTCTCCTCTTTAGATGGAAGCGATGATCCAGACAGTGTAATAATGTGGCATTAATGACATCATTGTACGTCTACAATGCCAGGTTCCCTAAAAAGAGATGTTTGATCCTCAGCATTATCTTCTCCTCGGTGTTCACTTTATCAGGCACAAAGTTTGCTAAACAGTTGAATTTTTCCACATACTCGGCCACAGATTGACCCTCCTATGCAACATCTAAAAATATCCTTTGCATCTCAATCTGAATCAACAAATAAAAGTACTTGTAGTCAAACTGCACCCCAAACTCGACTATAGTCATCTTGTCTCCCTTCACAGATGTTGCCACGGACTCCTAGCACTGTAGAGATGCATACACTAGCTTAAAAGTGGAAAGTATCTTCTACTGAGTATCATTGCACTCAACCATATGAAGGTGGCATTGAATATATGTCTTCCACTGATTGACAACTACTACATAAACACTACCTTGAAACTTCGATGGATGCCACTTCTGAAATGCCTCCCTAACCCGTTCTAACACCGATGGTCCTATGTGGGACTGTACGATCAGTGATACCAGCAGATGTTGTTGATCCTGAGAAAACTGTTGATCCATAACGATGAATACGACATTAATCTCTTGAGCAATAATATTATCCATCTTTGCGGCTGTCACGGTCCCCTATGACACCTTTGGATGTTAATCCTCTACAACATTTGCCCCTCCAGCGGACCTAGTATGTCATGCTCACCTAGGAAACATCTGAAACTGAACCAAATTAATATAATTCCATAATTAATAGAAATTATATTAGCAAAAGAACGTAAATGTGTAAATGAGTACAACAATCCTAGTAATATGGATCGATATCGAAGAATGCTACACTGGAATCGTAATAAGCCGCACAGATCCTAAAGACTCTAGAACCTTATGCCTTGATACCATTTGTGACACACGACTTATTAAAATAACGGGTGTGCAATTCTATACTAAAATAAACAGGAATCTCATTTCTCTTATTCTCGGCATCATTATCGAAAATCCAATTAATTACCAACCACCTAATATTTAATTAAGCCGTGTGTCAATTTTAACTTTCTTAGAACGCCACAAATAAAACCATTCACCATAACTCATTCAAATAAATACTTTAATCCACAATCACACAATTAAATATGAATATTGGAATATAATAAACACCAATTAATTGAATAAACCATTGGTATACAAGCCCATATAATAATCCAAATAAACTGAATCAAATAAAACTAAAATAAAAATTTCCATTAGGCGACATGCTCGGATAGTAACTAACTGAGTCCTATTTTGAATCTCAAAGATAGAAAACAACTATAGCAATCCCTGCAAGTGCTCCATAGCTGCTGCAGCTCTGATAACCTCGAAAGGATACTCATGCTTAGCATTCCTATGGCTAGACACTAAAAGTTTTTGAAAATATTTTGATATGGGTCAGAGCCCAAAACATTTTGAAAATATTTTGCAAGTAATTAAAATGAATTAATAATTATGTCTGCATTCTTCTATATTTATACTGATGTTACACTCCCATGAGGTGATCTTCACCCCTTAACTACAATGCACACCTAACATATGCATTTTGACTCCTAGTTATGCTACCCAGCCTAACTAGTCTCAATCTACCTTTAAGTCCATATGTTATCCTTTATCACGCACATTTTATATAATTATCTTTCACATCCACTTAACAATTATAATTAAATCAATTCATTCTAAATAACTTCACTAGTTATCAAATCAATATTCACACCTCATTGTCTTATGCCCGTATAATTTTCTTCACTTTTATATACGTATTATCATATCACAACCAATATACATACATATATATCATTCACTATATATGCATAACCTTAATCCCTCATAGAACTGACTCACTGGACGTGAATCTCTAATATACTATCTAGCTCCAAGGCATAGACACATCATCTTGGGCCACCTGATTAGAATCACATTACCGAACCCAAATAATAATGTAACTGGAGGCGGTTATAATCTAAAGTTAGTGGGTTATAACGATACCATATTACTCCACTTGGTCTCCAAGCTCGCATAGAGTGGGGATGCACAAACCTATGACCCTGGGGACTAATACTACACCTACTGGGATTCGCTAAGAGAGATTGTCCATGGTGTTCAACCTTCATTGATAGCATACCCACTAGAGTGGTATGTGCAGTATATATATATACTGAATATATATATATATATATATATATATATATATATATATCATACACGCAGATATATTCACACATATATATATTGTCTTTATACCAGTATATATATCATAAACCCGATTAATCGTGCATATCTATTATAGCACTAGCCTATGCCTTCAGAGTTATATCTCGATTCCCAATACACACTTATTTTAATTAATTAAATATTATAATAATATTTTTAGACATGTAACCATTCTCAATCAGACTGTATCCCTCTAACCATATTTTCATCCTGAACTCATCATTTAAATTTCCCAAGTATTATTCAACCCAAATACCCTAAGTTTCACTACGGATAAAACCCCAATTAACCCAAGGTCATAATAGTAATTAGTAATTACCAGAAGTCCTAGTAGATCATTAAGGACTCTCTAATATCTCCCAAATCCCAAACATATTTAGAATTAATATGCATAATACAAACTAGTATTCACAGCGGGTCCGAATTGATTCAGCTTCGAAGCCGGAATCTATTCGCCTATGAGGGCTGAATCGATTTGATTTTGGGCAAAGACCCTGTTCTCGTTACCAATTAAAAATTTTCATATTTTCTTCTCAACCATGCAATAGTTACCATCAATTCAACCCAAATAATTCATTACCTATCAATAATAAATATGATTCTACTTAATTTCATATTTAAATCCTTATAAACATCATCAAAATCATGGCATTCACTACTTCTTAATTGAGTCACAAACTTCAATAATCTTCAATCTTTCTAATTCAAGATGAAATATTCTATCTAGATTAAAACCAGAATTCTTATGGAATAATTATCGCTTTTATTTTTAAAAATCATTCCCCAAATCCCATATTTTTACAAGTGAATCCCACTCAACACATATGTCACCAACGCTAATATGAATTGAAATGGAAACATAAAATACTACCAAATTTAATAACTTTCTTTAATCATATTATAGAGTCTGAATTTTGTCTTTGTTGATGATAATACTAGCCCAGAAATCTCCCAAATTTTCTCCCAATTAATCTCCTCCTGAGTCCCTTTGATTTTCCTCATGACTTCTTTAATTTCCATTATTTTTTCTCTTTTACTTCTCTCTAAACTCTTGGTATAACAACTTAAACTTTTCATATCATAATATGGTTATTATCTCACCCTAAACCTTTCATTATATAAGCCTAACATCAAAATTAGATTAACCTCTTATTTTAAAATGACTCGTATACCCCTATGCGGGTTCCGCTTAGTCTAAAAAGCCCTAGAATCCCATCACTACCCCCAAGGAACTTAATTTTGACATTTTGACCTATTTTGGAACAATTGTGCACTCAAAATCATCATTTGAATCACCAGTCACAACTATCCGATCTCAACCTAATATCACCCACATGTGTCCCCGTTGAGATACAGTCAGATCATATTGCGTTTACCCACTTACAATGTAATAACATTTTGTAATAATTTATTTACTTTGTCACACTTGTAAATATTAAATAACATAAATATTAATCCATTTTTCGTTAATTAATATATATTTAAATTCACATTATTTCTCAATTTCTTTAAATTACGTGCACATCTACTATTTAAATACCAAATCATAAATACTCAAAATTCCGGGGTGTTACATTTTCTTTGAATTTACTTCTTTAATCCTTATGATATTAGAATACATATATTTGTGTCATTATATAATTCATTATGTTTAATTTCCCTTAATTCAATATAAAATGCATAACTTAATTTAACACACATAACCTAATGCACGACATTTTTGAATTTTTATCCTTAACCACAATTTCAATGAAAAATAACCTACTTAAATTAATATCGTTAATTTCTCATCAGTTCAAGTCCATAAAATTTGCGAGTTACACGAGTCCAAAATTATTATGCTACTTTATTAATTCAAAAAAATCCAGGAGTTACGGTTCAATAGTACCCTTATTGGACATTTGTCTTGGGACTCATGTGACCATTCATGTGGGCTCCAAATTATCCAATGTGGATCTCTAGCATCATTTCTTCAACATCACCCCCTTCTATTCATGATAAGTAGATTATATCAAAGTTCCTCTTTAAACGTGCTTTGTCACAAATGATGTATTGAGCTGCAAGCTTATAAAGGGTTGTGTCGTCTTTCTTATCAGCCCCTTGAGGAAGAACGACACTATAGTATAACATTACAATGTGGCAATGGGTTCAAATAACAAAACCCCACTATTTTGAAAAATTGAATTTTAAGTTCAGTTAAATTAGTTTACCCAAATTAAACTTAACATTGATTATACATTTTTTGTGATAAAACAGATTAAACAATTTTATCTTTACCTAAACATGCATATAGGTGAGTGCATGATAAAATAAGAAAATAAAACACAATGCCCTTGTACGAGGAACACCCACAATGGAAAAAACCTCAAGCATCCAACACATACAAATTCACTATGGTAAGGAATTACAAAAGTCAACATATGACTCAAAGAATGACTCGACACCCTAGTAAGTCTTAACGCGTCTTTGAACTTCAACCTCTCTTCCACGACGACATGCATCCTCGATTTTCTAAAAGTGTGATAAAAATGAAGCACTTTATCGAAATTTCAAAATTATAAAAAGTTCATCAGGTCATTCAAACGAGGTTGAAGGCTCATTCGAACGATTTCATAAAGTTCTTTGGAAATAGACATATAAAAAGATATAGAACGAGAAAACCAAAGAAAGACAAAAACTAGTTGTTCGAAGTTCACTAGGTCAATTCTAAAAAAATCATAATGACTTGGCAAAATTTTTTAAAAAAGTTTAACATAAAGTTTATATATTTGAAAACCATTTTTATAAAACTATCACCCAATACTAAAATATCTAAGGTTAAAAATAAATACTCAATCATAGTAGTGATATCCTCAAAACATAAAAACAAAAATAAAGCATGAATATTGGCACGATGATGTGAACGTGATATCTTAGAAGTTATGTCTTCAATCAAACACATCACGGGCTTGAAAGGTCAAAAATACTACAGTCCTAACCTATGACTCAAAGGTTTTATACAAACACGGAATAAGCCAAATTACATACAAATTTACTCTAATGTAAATTTATCGTGACAAATCTCCCCCTTTGGTTATTTTGGGAAAAAAACAAGAAAAGAATTATTGATCATCAAGCTCATCCAAAAGACTCAATCCCCAACTGCAATAGGAAAAAGTACAACTTGACCGACATAAAAAACAACTGGTTTTCATTATTGTGAAAAAAATTTGTTGCATCGTTGTAAACCTTCTCACGTAAACACACCTTTACACGAAACTTGAATATATAACACTATAAATATGCAAATGAATAAACCCTCCGTCTCTTCTAATAATCTTTACCTAAGTTAGAATGTGTTACCCAGATTATGAAGATTAAGATACCATTTTTTCGCCTTTTTGTTCAGGAGCAGACAAAGAAAATAACCTTAATAAAACCATACATCCCTAAAATTACCAAAACTCCCCCAAATGAAACAAGGATAGTCATAAAGTAAAACCAAGTATAGACTAAGGAATGGTGTAAAGTGAAACGTGCAATAATAGACAACTAGACAACATAAGTAAAAATAATCCAAACAATGATAAATTGTTACCAATTTTGATTAAAAGAAAGATACCAACTTGAATACACAAAAAGGTGTAGGTTACCAGCATAAAAAAAGAAACAAAAGATGTCAAGGATATCATATATAATACCACTTGAAACTAAAATAGTACATGCGGCATACATGGATTAAAACCAAATGCAAAGACTAAAAAAAAAAGTCATACCATATATACAAATATGAAAAAGAGACTAGTGCCACACACACACACACACACACACACACACACACACACACACACATATATATATATATATATATATATATATATATATATATATATATATATATATATATATATACACACCATAAACGAGACACAAAGCACAATAATCTTTACATATTATCATTGTATCGATGTGTTTAAACAAACATGTGGTAAACGTAATGAAGGGGCATTAAGTAGAAATAAATGAATTAGTACCCAATCACTCAAACATGTCTAAGGAGTTTAATTTGACTAAATTAATTTTATTAAACAAATTTTTAGGCCCATAATGACAAATAAAGTGAAAACTTAAATGGACAAATAAGAAGAATGCACACTAGCCTACAAAATATTGATGATTCTCAAATTGATGGCGTTAATCATGAATTAACTAGGACTCATTCTGAAGAACCATTGATCTTGAAGATATAGCACTTTGGTTAATCAATGCAAAAATTAGCCTTTGAAATATATGAAATTATTTGGCTCTTACCAATGGTGGACTTTCATGCAAGGAATATTTCTCCCTTTGAAGCCTTTTCCTGTACACACTTATATGTTTTAAATAAAATGGAAAACTCACACACAATGGCTATTACATGCACAATTACCCCAATCAATTGAATATGTATATGATTAGATTGTTAAGAGAACACCTCACTTATCTCATGTAACGTATGAATCTGAAATCCAAAAGACCTTGTGCATGTGTGTGAAGAGCCATATGCAAAGTGAATCCATTAAGAAAATCATTTTTAAACTACTCCATGCAAGCATGATTAAGAATAATCTAAGAATGGAATATAATAATAAAAAGTTCTAGACACATGGAAACATGTAAGGAAGTGGATCCAAACAACTACACATAAATTTAAAATCTTTTTGAGTTTTTAAATAATTTTTTGAAAGACACCACATGGAAAAAAACTCAAAAGACAGTAAAAAATCTTTTTGTAATTTTTTCAATAAGACCCAAAAAGGTAAAATTAAAATACAAAAGACTCACATAAATAAGTGTCTTGGCTCATAATTTTCACAACGGGCTTAAGACAGAAATACAACATGTCCTCTAGCCAGTTCACATGTATTTGAGGGTTCTACATTGTTGGTTCATATGGGTTGCACTTTGGAGTGCTGCTATTACAACTCGAACTATTGTATCCTTGGAGACTATTGCCACTGAGTCCGTCAATCTCCAATAAGGGGCAAATTGTGTTAAGAACAGAGTGCCATACACTTTCCACAATTATATAATCTTCATTTAATTTCACTGTGAGTTAGTATTATGTTATTTTCAGATTACTGTTTCTGCATTATTAACAGTTTATATATTCTATAAATAAATTATAAAATCATTCATCCTAAACATGGAAACACAATCAACCATAAGGTATAGCTTGCGAAGATTCATGTGCAAGTATGTGAGAATAAACCAGCCTGACATCCAATCCCTCCAATAGTGATTTCTTAACATGAATATATGAATTCTTAACTCCTCGGGTTTGTGGAACCATGTTGACACGTGATCTAGACTTCAAAGGACCTTATCTAATATCATAACAAAACATCATAAGGTTACCTTTCCAACTACAATGTGAGTGTGTAAACACGAGGAAAACGACCTTTGGGTTGACCCTTTTAACTTATTGGGACATGGTTGTCACTCTTAAACAAACATTAGTCTTGGTATTAGAAATAAAAGAACTTAGAATATTAAAGACAGTACCCACAGTCCATGATTCTCTTAAAATATCTTTTAACATCAAAATCCTATACTCGCGAAAAACGTTTGGCTCGTTAAACTTTAAGGACTCCTTCATCACATTTTCAATAAATTCTATAAGGTTATCTCACCCCTCCCTCAATTTAGGAGAAATGGCGCTAATAATATTCTCACATGCCTTCAAAACTTTTAGCGATTTATAATTAACCTCAATGGCATATTCTTTCAACCCAGCCTTAAACATATTAGAGTTCACTAATTTTTTCGCTAAAACATGGACTCGACCATCACTCTCATTATTATACATTTTTATACGTTAAAAATCATGTTCCATGTCCTTTATCTATCTCATAGAGGATGTATCTTTAAGTTTGGAAAGTTTGTAAAAAAATGATTTCATCTTTTCAGCAAAAAGTTTATTTTTCAAGAAATTTAGCTCTTTTTGTGAACTCTAAATTCAGAAGAGTTAGTTTTTTAGTATGATAATGAAGCTCATTAAACTCATCTCAGATATTAAAAAAAAATCATCATCACAAATACATCAGAAAAATTAACACTATGATGACCCATCGATAGGAAAAAAAATAAACTCTAGAGAGAGGCAAACACACAACCCTAAAAGAGCACGAAACAGTTATCTACACAATAACTTTGTGTTCCTGCTCTGATACAACTTGATGATGTTATCATGTAGGACTATAATATGGAGAAGGGTTTAAATACGAACAAACTACTATTTTTTAAAAACATTCAATTTTAAGTTAAATTGAACAAGCTACCCAAATTAAACTTAGTGTCTATTAAACAAATACTTTGCTAAATAGATTAATAAATTTTATGTTAACCTAAACATGCATCTAGATGAGTGCGGGATAAAATATAAATAAATCAACAACAACACCTGATGTACGAGAAAAAACCTATATTGGAGAAACCTTGGATGACCTATCCACTTAAATTCACCATGATAAGGAATTATAAAAGTCGATAAATGACTTACACAATAACTTGATATCATCGCACCGCTTGATGCATCTTCGATCTTTAACCTATCGTCTTCAATGACACACATGAGTCCACCTATGTAACTACCATAACACGTGAATCCACACAAGCCTCGGTATGCACTAAACATGCTCAGTAACCGCCACACATAGAGTGGTGTAATACCCCGTATTTTTGAAGACTTGAATAATTATGTGATTTATTATTATTGTGGGATTAATTAAATTAAAATGTGAGAATTAATTATTAATTCGGATTAAATTTGAATATTTAGTAGCATGACGAGAAGTTAGTAATTATTAATATTACTGTGAAGTATAAAGTGCAGCAGTCCAAGAGGGGATACCACTCAGATAATGAAAAGTCTGTTATCCAGAAAAAATCTGACTGGGAGGATTTGAATATGTTCTCAGCCTTGTTGACAGAAAAATTGGATAGTAAGGAGAGAAAGGAAAATTGTACAGTGAAGCCAATGGTGATGTTTCGAAAGCAGAATAAAGCCAAAGGAAATAAGAAGGTGATCACAACAAAAAGGAGGGTTACCAGATCTGCTACTAGAGGTTCCAAGTCAGTATGCCATAATCAATCTCAATGATCCAAGGAATAGTATGGAATGCTCGAGGAGTAGGGAATAAGCCAACAAAGAGGAGAATTAAAAAACTTTGTAAGAATAATAACCTTTCCTTTTTAGCCATTCTTGAACCTTTGATTGTTAGTTCTAAAATAGAAGATATCAGGAGACTTATAAGTTTTGAGGGCTGTTGCTTTAATAGGTTAAATAAAATTTGGTGCTTCTGGAGACATGGTATTCAATGTGAAGTTTTGGTAGATGGAGATCAAAATTTGCTGCTTAAGCTAGATCATCCAAACTTAAAAAATCAGATTGGAGTCAATTTAGTTTATGCCAAATGCACTAGACTGGAAAGGAGGGATCTTTGGGATTCTTTAGAATATAGCTCTTCTATGTGTACTGATTACCCTCTCATTGTCATGGGGGACTTCAATATAGTTAGTACAAGTACTGAAAGGGCTGGGGGTGCTGATATTGATATTGGGGGTGCTGCTGAGTTTAATTCTTGTTTGATTAGCTGTTCATTGCAGGATTTGGGCTATACTGGATCTAAATTCACTTGGGCTAAAAGTGTAAATGGGAATATGATGTATGAGAGACTTGATAGAGGATTGGTTAATCCATCCTGGTTAGATTATTTCCCTAATACCTCCATTACTCATTTGCATAGGAATTGTTCTGATCATAGCCCCTTATTACTTTCTATTCAAAATCAGTTTGATTCTTCATTTAAACCATTTAGATTTCTAAATATGTGGAGCTCTCATGATGGTTTTATCAATTTAGTCAAAAGCTCTTGGGCAGTAGCTGCTACTGGTAGACATATGGAGGTATTTTCATTCAAGCTTAAAAGACTGAAATCAGCTCTGAAAAGCTGGAATAAAGAGGTTTTTAAAAATGTTTTTGAAGAAATTTCAATTATGGAGGACAAGTTAATCCAAGAAGAGTTAAAGTTAGAATCTGATAATAGTGGAGATCAAAAGCAGAGCTATTCTAAAGCCAAGGCAGACCTCAATGCTGCGATGGCCAAAGAAGAACTATTCTGGTTTCAGAAATCAAGAAGTGATTGGATAAGTAATGGAGATAGAAATACTAAATTCTATCATGCTCAGGTGCAAAATAATAGAAGGAGACAAGGCATACATGCTATAAAAGATGAGGAGGGCAGAAGAAAAGAGACTAAGGAAGAAATTGCTAACCAGTTTATTTCTTATTTTTCAAATTTGTTTTCTGCAGGGCCTCTTGAAGAAAATGGTATTCTGGAAGTTATCCCAAAGATATTGACAGAGGAGATGAATAGTGCTCTGATTTCTATCCCAGAAGAAGCAGAAATATTGAATGCCATTAAAAATATGAATCAAAATAGCTCTGCTGGATGTGATGGCTATAATGGTTTTTTCTATGTGCAGTGTTGGGATATAATCAAGCAGGATCTTGTGAATGCTATCCAAGCCTTTTTCTTAGGAGCTGATATTCCCAAATCATGGGGTTCTACTATGATTTGTCTTATTCCTAAAGTTCATAGACCTATGTTCTGCAAGGATTACAGACCTATAAGTCTCTGTAACTTTAGTTACAAGATAATAACCAAGATTCTTAACTCCAGACTTAGCCCTATGCTTCCTTCTATTATTTCCTGCAATCAATCAGGTTTTGTGCAAGGGAGAAACATTCTTGATAACATTCTATTAGCTCAAGAGATGATGCAATTTATTGATAGAAAAGCAACTGGAGGTAATGTGGTTTTGAAACTTGACTTGGCTAAAGCTTATGATAGAACTTCATGGCATTTCTTAATTAAATCTCTAAGAGCTTTTGGATTCTCAGAGACTTTTATTGATCTAATTTGGAGATGCATTTCTTCCACCTGGTTTTCTATTATTATCAATGGGCAGCCTATGGGATTCTTTCAACCTTCCAGAGGAATTAGGCAAGGGGATCCTATTTCCCCAAGCCTATTCATTATCATGGCAGAAGCTTTTAGCAGAGGATTGAATAAGCAGATGTTGGCAGGTTTGATTGCTCCTTTTTCTCATCCTAGAGGAAGTCCATTAATTAGTCATCTTGGTTATGCTGATGATTTAATTATTTTCTCTAGAGGAACAAAGCAAAGTCTTAAAAACCTTATGGCATTCATTGATTGTTATGAGAAGGAATCAGGACAACTCTTTAATAAAGAGAAATGTTGCTTCTCTTTAAGCTCTAAAGCTTCTGTGAATATCAGATCTAGTATTGCATCCTGCACAGGTTTCAAATGTTCTAATGGCTATATGACCTATCTTGGATGCCCTCTGTTCAAAGGAAGAATGAAAGCTATCTACTTTGAATCTCTAATTCAGTCTATTGCAGCTAAAATTCAGAGTTGGAAGTCTAAATTTCTTTCTTTAGCTGGTAGAGTTACTCTGATCCAATCTGTATTAAATTCTATCCCTATCTTTACTTTATTTGCTTTACAGCCTCCTAAATTGGTGACCAAATCAATTATTCAATTGATTAGTTCATTCTTTTGGGGAATAAATAAAGATTATGGGAAAAAATTTCATTGGATCAAATGGGATTCTATTTGTCTTCCATTTAAAGAAGGTGGATTAGGCATAAAAAATTTGGAATATATCAAAGAAGCTTCTAACATCAAATTGGCCTGGAATATGAAGAAGAATACTAGCTTATGGGCTAAGTTTATGAATGCTAAATACTCTAATGTTCCTACTGGAAGTGGATCAATGACTTTTAGAAGAATCAGGTCTGCTTGGAATATAATGGAGACTAATTCTTTATGGTTAGACAATGAGCTGATTTGGCAGCCTTCTTCTACTGGAAAGTTCACATTTTCATCAGCTTATGAGATTATAAGAAAGCATAAATTGTCATCTTTAGCTTTTAACTATATATGGGATCCTAATATTCCTCCTAATATATCTACTTTTATGTGGAAAACTTTATCTAAATGTGTTCCAGTTGAAGAACGTATTCAAAAGGTGGGAGTGAAATTAGCATCAAGATGTCAATGCTGCCATAAAGATGGGGAATCTTTGAACCATCTCTTTTTATCAGGTCCTATAGCTGCAGAAGTTTGGAATCATTTTTGCTGTTTACTGGGAGTTACTCATAGACCATCCACTATTCATAGCTCGATAATTCAATGGTGGTTACATGCAGGAAATTCTCATATCTCTCAATGGCTTCATAAGATCATTCCAGTCACTATTATCTGGGAAATTTGGCTTGCCAGAAACAAAGCTCTTTTTGAAGGAATATCTATGAGAGCTAACATAATTTCATCTAGAGTGATATCTAGAATTGCAGAGATATTCCATCATTCCAAAATCAAAGGTGGGAGAAATGATGTATGCATGGAGGTAATCAATGTCTTTTCCCTTAATTTCAAGATGATCAAGTCTTCTTTTATATGTATGCCTTGGAAATGTCCTCCAAAAGGAAGATTCAAACTCAACTGTGCTGCCAAGGCAGGGAACAATATGGGATGTGGCTCTATTATTCGAAATGATACGGGTCAATTCATTTGGGCTTTCTCATCTGTTTTATCTACAGATTCATTGATTGAAGCTCAAGTTCAAGCTATTTTGGTTGGGATAAAGGTTTGCAAGGAGAAGGGTATTTCTAATATTGACATAGAAGTAGAATCAGAAAATATTCTTCAATGTTTTATTTCTTCTTCTACAGCTCAGTGGCGTATAAGGACTGAAATTTCTGAGATCTATGATTTTCTCCAATCTAATCAGTGCTTCATAAAGTTATGTTCTTCAGAAGCCAATAAAACTGCAGTGTTACTTGCCAATCATGGATCCTATCATCAAAGTTCTGTTAGCTTTCAAAATTATTGTGATCTCCCTAGAGAGATTAGAGCTTCCATTTTAGTAGTTTCAGTAAAGGACTTTGTTTGATTTGCTTGTAAGCCATGTGAGAGGGCTTTTCTCTCTTCTGTTGCAATAAAATTCCTGTTTAAAAAAAAAAAAAAAAAAAAAAAAAAAAAAAGTAATATGGAATCACGATTTTTATATAACTTGTCGTGAAAAAGAAATACGGCAGTTTGATATATTAAGTCGGGACATGCGTGTGAGTCGTGTTAGGACTAATTAAGTGGAATAAAAAGGTAAATTATTTTTAATTTACTCGTATGATCATTTCGAGCACGCCGTTGATTCCGGAGGGGTCAAGATAGTCAGAAAACTCTACCCGGGTATGTTATTTGGACCCTGGGATATTTTTAGGCCAAGCCAGCACCCGGTAGGGGTAGTTTTGTAATTTGGATTTTTGGAGGAGTTAAATCGACGAAAATTAGAGGTATATTATATCAGCTAATTGGGGACAATTAGGGTCAGGTTAAACCAAAATCAAAAGAGAGAGAGACAGTGCGTGAGGGAGAGCAATTTCCAAAGGAGGAGAAGCTATCTTCACCACCTTGCACAACCACCTCGAAACGCGAGGAACGCATCCATACCAACAACACCAACGAATCAAACCTTCAAAATCGATGAGAGTGTTTATTGCTTGCTTTGTTTAGCGATTATTATGTTCATGTTATTCTAGGTTAATAAACCTTGTTTTGAAAGTTAATTTGGGTGAAATTGGAGAACTATATCACTAAGAAGGGCTGATTTGATAAGAAATTGAATTCCATATGTAGACAGGATGATGCCTACAAAATTTGGATGATCTCCATAAACAAATCTATGCTTAATTGAGAAGTTATGCATATTAATTTAATAACTAGGGTTCTTGCCAATAAAATTGGGGATTTAAAATTATATGAATGATTGGTGATGATTTAATGATTCTAGGTTATTAGAATTCATAAACAAATGTTAGGATTCAATTTGGGAATAATTGATTGGAGTTTGGGATGATATTTTAGAGGTTTTAGGGTTGAAAAATGGTGAGAAACGAAGTTGTCTAAGGTTGAAGACGAAACAGTCCAGGTTGCAAGATCTCGCTCGAAGTCGTTTGAGCGAGATTGGTTGTCGAGCGAAGTCGTTCGAACGACACGTGGAAGTCGTTCGAGCGAGATCCATTCTGGTTCGAGCGAGATTTCTAATTTTTAGGGAATTTCCTGTTTTGCCCCTATTTTAGTAAACGATTAATTTAAGTGAGGAAAACTAGTGCCCGATGATCCCAGAATAGTGCAGAATTATTAGGAATTATTTAGGTATAATGATTTAAACATTAGGGATGGTGAGTTTACCTTGAAGATTACGAGAGAGATATAATCGTAATTATAAATGCGTCAAGATCATTAAGTGATAAATACTTACGATAGTAGTTCTAACGATATGGAACTTATAAAAATAAAATCAGTGCCTATGTTTGGGACTTATTATGATTAGGTATTAAGGATTTTCAAGTGACATATTATCCTTATAAATATATTATGAAAGAGGGAATATCATAACTTAAAAATACATTGATAGTATTTAGTGATGAAAATACTATGTATGGAATATGACATTTGGTTTTGTGTAAATCGTTTGAATAGATGGGTTATGCGTATACATATATTTGATATTATGTGTATGACATACCTAGCTTCTTACTATCGCGGGGGGGGGGGGGGGGGGGGTGTAGAGACAATCTTATCCTGAGTGACCTTCAGGGGGATATTTGACTTGTATCTCAGAACATATGACTGTGAAGACTTATTTGTGAGTTGATAAGTCGGTGACTATGGGAGCGTAGGTATGTGCGTGACCCATAGGTATGTGGACTATGTTCGCCGCCAATATGTGTGATTTGTTTGTATGGTTCGTGGGAGATTTCTGATCCGATAGTCCTTATTTGAGGACGAGATGTACCGAGACATGATAGCAGAGTATGCAATGCACTACAGGTATAGCCTTGGGGTGTTGTGTTAGTATATATATAAATAGCGGTGGTTATTTATATGTACTTTTGTTATACTTGCAATGTGATAATTGTAGGCCATTAGGATTGGGTTAATACATATATATAATAGTGAAAGATATATATATATATATATATGTATGTATGTATGCTTTTGGTATATTTAAAATGAGAAAATATCAGATTATTATTATAGTGAAATCTTTGATAACGTAAATAGTGAATACTTGGCTTTATGGTGATAACAATTATTTAAAATGGTAAGCGTTGAGATCTAAAATCGGAATACTACTACGAGGGATAATTAGATGGATAAGCCTTTCACCTAGTTAGAAGTGTGTCAGATGGCTAGGTTGGATTAGATGTACGTTAGGCGTGCACACTAGTCGAGAGGTCAGAATCTCATGTGAGAGTTCGAACTAACATGCATATAGTACTTGCTTTAATGCTGTTTTAAATACTTGCTATAACAAATATTTTTACACATCGGGCTCTGACCCGTTTCTTGCATTTCTTTTCTACTTTTCTATGTGTATATATATTAGTACAGGTGACGAGACACAGGGACACCGATTATAGATACTTGGATGGTTTGCCAAGCTGCAGCTGTTGTGGAAGTTGCGGGTTATTTGAGATTAGATGCTTCTCTCATATCATTCAGTTCCTAGTTCAGATATCTCAGTTCGGGCATGTGTTTCCCATTCTCATTAGCAGAGTTATACTCAGCTTCCCTTGTAGTTCTTCTCAGTTGGTTTGAGTATTTATTATGGTTTGGTTTGTAACTGTGAACTGGAAGGTTTTATCGAGTCTTATCTATTCAATACTTGATTCAGTCAACATTTAATTCTTGTGTATGGTTTATATTTACATGTTTAGAATTTATTAAATTAATTGGTTTAAAGTTAAATTGGAAAATGTTTTGACTCTAGCTTAATTAAATGTTTGGTAATTAATTGGATTTTAGTTTTAGACAGTGATGCTAAGAATGAACCAATCGAACATTCTGTTATAAATTTCATAAAGGACTGATCACCCGATATTTAATTGGGCGGGGTGCCACGGGTAGTATCAGAGCATCAGGTTCTAGTGTCCTTTAGGATCTGTACGACTTATTACATTTCAACTTAGCGTTCTTTAATGTTGAGCCTTATTCTAGGAATGTTTTATTCCACTACGTATGCGATTCACGCTCTCCTGCGATTTAGTTTAGTGAATCCAATTCATATGCAAGAGTGATTGGACTTCGTACTTCGAACAGTATGGGATGACCGGCGAAGGCCGTTAGCAGCACTGCAGGAGGAGGAAAATAATTGAAAGTTGTGAAGCATTCAAGGAACGGTGATCGCGATAGAAGTCACCAACAGTAATATCTAAGGGTGATGGGCCTAATCTAAAGGAAATAATGTAAATTAGAGTGTAGTGACACATAGAATTTTAAATTCATATGAAATTTTTCTAGCTTAGAAAAACAACAAAGAAGAAAAATAGTCAATCAAACTGAGGTATTGGGTACAGGCTGACCATTTAAAATTTTCCATCTTCTGGTCAGCCATAGATATGGAAGAGATGTTGAACTCATCACCAGTAGGTCGGGTAGAGAACGACCGTAAAGGATAAGTTAACTTGGTAAGCTAACTTCGTAACCGAAGTAGGAGTCACGGAAGATAAAAACTGTCTGTAAGTGGAAATGGACTCATGGGTGGGATGCCCTAGCGTGAATGGGAGGTGAGACTTAGGTGACTAGTGTCAATTCCGTCAAAGTATATGTCTATTAGAAAATGTCAATGCCCCAGAAGAAAGGGAGCCAGTAGAGTTATGATACCTAGCCGAAGGGCAAGGTTGAATTCAATAGTGTTAGTATAATATCACCGTAGCATATGCCTAGTGGGGGAAACCTATTTAAATGATATTATTAAATCTTAACAAAATGGTGATGGATTCAGTCAAGACCAGCGGGTCGACCATGTGTTCCATATGCCCTGTAGAGCGCAAGAAACAACGAAAATAGCAACTGGGAGTTAAGACTGCCAGGTTTGAGAAAAGGATATCCCAACAAGGCTAGGAGGACCAGTGAAAGGGAAATCACCCTGTATATAGAGATAAGGGTTACCAGTATGGAATGTGATCACTTGAGAAGTGAAATTGATAGTATCGGGAGTAATAAACCGTGCTTGTAAGGCATACCAGTTGGAGAAGTAAAATGTCCAGTGTAGGAATCGGGTCAAGAGAATTGGGCCCAAAAACTAATAACACGAGAGTAGTAGGTCTAGGCAGGAACAACGTAGTCCTCAATAACTGTAGCATATCGTATTTCAGGGTCGACAGGGCCCAGGAAAATCAAGGGAAGGCCAGTGAGGCCATATTTGAGGCCTAGGGATACGGGGCCAATGTATCAATTTTGGGCGGGTAAGCCGTAAAATAGAATAATTTACCCACCAAAAAAGAAGGAAAAATCTAATGAATGAAATTCGAAAGGTATAACGATTGTAGATAATTATGGGTCGCAAAACGTGTGTACGGGGACCCTACGATCAGGATAGACTGATGGAGCTTTGCTTCCTCCTTGTGAATAAATGATGAGTTTAAGTGACGTGGGTGTCGCAACATATGTGAAAGTTAACACTAAGAATTTGAGTGTGCATTCAATTTAGTGGGTACGTTGGCGACAACGATGTTATTATGTAAATGACTACCATTTGGTAACGAGATTTTCGTGCCACCTGCGGGGAGGAGAAAGTGTGGACACCAAGAGAAATTTGTATTGGGTATTATGTAATGATTCGTGCTCCTTTGAGCGTTATGATAGTAGAGAACATTAATATTATATTTTATGGTTACTAGTTACCGAGGGTTTGAACAGTAGTAAATTGTGTGATAAGGCTATTGTACTAAAAAAAATTCAAATTTTAAATATATGGTTTTAGCGAGGCATCACCTGAAAGACGGTTGAGCCTGCACATGTGTTGTATTGTATTATAGACTTAAATGAGTATGTTGTCTTAAAATGTTGATCCCGACGAGCAGGGATGTTTTACTGATGTGATTCGGGGTATATTGAATTACTGTAGAGCGGAGAGATATAGCTCGTAAATTATATAGCACTAATAACTCGTGATAGCGAGAGCCTTGCATTGTATACTATCTTTAGTAACATGAGAGTGGACGAGTAGACTTGTTATGTGGCAAACTATAATTAAGGGATATATATTATGGATTAAAGACTTAACAGATCCCGACGACCAGCAGTGTTAGGTAGTAGTGTATCGGGGGGTTCCTTATTTGGATTTTGCTTTGCAAGACATCCCACGCATGAAACTTAGCAAATATTGGAAGTTAGAGGAGAAGTTTACCTTTAGTACATGGATTTAGTATCGTAATGATTACCTATTTACGTAGTTATAACCGTGAGATAATGGTTATACTACAAACCAAGGCCGATAGAGCCGTATAAGATTAATATGTGATAATGTTATCAATCGTTGACACCACGAGCAGACCGGTGGGACAACCTAAGATATTGTTAGGTGGAAAAGGTAGGGTGACTGAGTAGGACCTTACCATATAGTCATTCCAAGTATGTGGAGCATAATTTGTTATTTATATAAAACGTCTAGTATGGTGGTGATGCAATGCACAAAACATAGGGTGTATGGGCGCCCTAGATAGTTGAATTATAGTATTTTTCATAATTGAGAATTGTGGAACATTGCGTATTGCGAGAGGTAACTGAATGTAGAAGAGTGTGACTTCAGAACTTAGCTATTTGACGGGTTAGGGCAGTTAGGACTGTTAATTCCAAGATTTTCCACAAAGATAGTATAGGATGAATCCGATAAAGTTTAGCTCGGGGAATTTGAAACTACTTGATAGGACATGGAGAGAGCATGTTTCACGGGAATCTGAAGTTTAAATAGAGGGGAAAGGACCGGCGACATGCAGTGATGACAACGTCGCCTGAGTAGCAGATGTGGATGTGGTTATAAGAATGATAAAATGTACAATGAGTCAAAACTGTAGTAGTAATGACATAAGAGAAGAAAGATAGTACTGAGCTCCAATTGGAAGTGGACCATCATGAAATAATAGTGTTCCTTCAACATTAGGAATTCTTTGGTAATAATGGGAGAGTAAATCCCTAGACAATTACAGAGTTAATTACTTCAAAAAGGGATCACGACCCTATGTGGGTAAAAGTGGGTCGGGAAATTAGAATAACTCACGTGATGCCAAGTTGGGACAAATCATGACGTATAACAGTAAACCCCAACCCTTATTCATGGGATAGTAAGGTTATATGGGGTAAAATTAGAGTTTTTGTCCGTTAGAGTCAAGAGAGTTATGACTCGACTATTGGAAAGGGTTTTCGGGAGGCCATGTATATCAAGATGTGAACGTATCTGACCTAACACACTCGCAGGCGGACGGACAGACTGAAAGTTCTAGTTACACATTGGGGGGGTGTTGTATTAGTAATTATGGTAAGGTTTAGTGTAATATCTTCCACTGTTGGAGTTAGTGTAAGACTACTCCCCTCAACTCATTATCGATAGGATTCCATTTGAGGCGTTATATATATCAATCCTTGTCATCCTAGTGCTTATTGGATAGAGGGGAGGACAATAATGCACTAGGCCTAAAGGAAATTTAGGGCCCGTTAACCAGGATGGAAATGATTGGGAGTTGCATTATTGCATGTTGGTATGAGGGAATTAGTACCGAGTGATGTGGGATCTTTTCCTATTATTGTTAAGTTTGAGCCGATAGCGTACATGCTTGGATTCCATAGTCCCTTGCGGAGGTAGTATGGCAAAAATGTGTTAACATTTATAGTATATATTGTGTGTAAACTATATATCGTACAAGCAAGAATAAACTACTAATGAAACATAGTAGTAAGACAAATTTGTATATATCTACATATCAATTAACCTACTAGTTCGAGTAGTAGGAGGCCAGATTGTAACTATCTAAAATTTAAGTGGTAAAACTTAAATGGTAAGGTTTGGAGAGTAATTAATCAGTGAGGTGTTCATTATTATGGGTATTCGGTAATGTACTGTATGGGGAGTACAGCATAAATTCATGAGATGTGAGGTAAATACCTGGAGTTTTCCTTACCAGAAATGCCTTATTTTCTGAATTTCAGGATGAAATTCCGTTATTAGGGGGGAAGTATGTAATACCCCGTATTTTCGAAGACTTAAATAATTATGTGATTTATTATTATTGTGAGATTAATTAAATTAAAATGTGAGAATTAATTATTAATCCGAATTAAACTTGAATATTTAGTAGCATGACGAGAAGTTAGTAATTATTAATATTACTGTGAGGATAAGTAATATGGAATGACAATTTTTATATAACTTGTCGTGAAATAGAAATACGACAGTTTGATATATTAAGTCAGGACGCGTGTGTGAGTCGTGTCAGGACTAATTAAGTGGAATAAAAAGGTAAATTATTTTTAATTTACTCGTATGATCATTTCGAGCACGCCGTTGATTCCGGAGGGGTCAAGATAGTCAGAAAACTCTACCCGGGTATTTTATTTGGACCCTGGGATATTTTTAGGCCAAGCCAGCACCCGGTAGGGGTAGTTTTGTAATTTGGATTTTTGGAGGAATTAAATCGACGAAAATTAGAGGTATATTATATAAGCTAATTGGGGACAATTAGGGTTAGTTTAACCAAAATCAAGAGAGAGAGATAGTGGGTGAGGGAGAGCAATTTCCAAAGGAGGAGAAACTATCTTCACCACCTTGCACAAACACCGCCACCATCGTGTAGATCGGAATGCAAGGAACGCATCCATACCCGCAACACCAACGGATCAAACCTTTGAAATTGAGGAAAGTGTTTATTGCTTGCTTTCTTTAGCGATAATTATGTTCATGTTAGTCTAGGTTAATAAACCTTATTTTGAAAGTTAATTTGGGTGAAATTGGAGAACTATATCACTAAGTAGGGCTAATTTGATAAGAAATTGAATTCCATATGTAGATAGGATAATGCCTATGAAATTTGGATGATCTCGAGGAACAAATCTGGGTTTAATTGAGAAGTTATGCATATTAATTTAGGAACTATGGTTCTTGACAATAAAATTGGGGATTTCGAATTATATGAATGATTGGTGATGAGTTAATGATTCTAGGTTATTAGAATTCATATACAAATGGTAGGATTCGATTTGGGAATAATTGATTGGAGTTTGGGATGATATTTGAGAGGTTTTAGGGTTGAAAAATGATGAAAAATGAAGTTGTCTAAGGTTGAAGACGAAATAGTCCAGGTTGCGAGATCTCACTCGAAGTCGTTCGAGCGAGATTGGTTGTCGCGCGAAGTCGTTCGAACGACACGTGGAAGTCGTTCGAGCAAGATCCATTATGGTTCGAGCGAGATTTCTAATTTTTAGGGAATTTCCTGTTTTGCTCCTGTTTTAGTAAACAGTTAATTTAAGTGAGGAAAACCAGTGTACCCCAGAATAGTGCAGAATTATTGGGAGTTGTTTAGGTATAATGATTTAAACATTAGGGATGGTGAGTTTACCTTGAAGATTACGAGAGAGAGATAATCGTAATTATAAATGCGTCGAGAGCATTAAGTGATAAATACTTACGATAGTAGTTCTCACGATTTGGAACTTATAAGAATAAAAATCAGTGGTTACGTTTGGGACTTATTATGATTAGGTATTAAGGATTTTCAGGTGACTTATTTTCCTTATAAATATATTATGAGAGAGGGAATATCGTAACTTAAATATACGTTGATAGTATTTAGTGATGAAAATACTACATATGGAATATGGCATTTGGTTGTGTGTGTACCGTTTGAATTGATGGGTTATGCGTATACCTATATTTGATATTATGTGTATGACATACCTAGCTGCTTGCTATCGCCGGGGGGTAGGGCGGGTTGTGTAGAGACAGTCTTATGCTGAGTGACCTTCGGGGGGATATTTCACTCGTATCTCAGAACAGAGGACTGTGAAGACTTATTTGTGAGTTGATAAGTCGGTGACTATGGGAGCGTAGGTATGTGTGTGACCCATAGGTACGTGGACTATGTTCGTCGCCAATATGTGTAATTTTTTTATATGGTTCGTGGGAGATTTTCGAACTGATAGTCCTTATTTGAGTACGAGATGTACCGAGACATGATAGCAGAGTATGCAATGCACTACAGGTATAGCCTTGGGGTGCTGTGTTAGTATATATATAAATAGTGGTGGTTATTTATATATACTTGTGATATACTTACATTGTGATAATTGTAGGACATTAAGATTGGGTTAATAAATATATATAATAGTGAAAGATATATATATGTATGCTTTTGGTCTATTTAAAATGAGAAAATATCAGATTATTAAGATAGTGAAATATTCAGTAACGTAAATAGTGAATACTTGACTTTAGGGTGATTACAATTATTTAAAATGGTAAGGGTTGAGATCTAAAATTGGAATACTACTACGAGGGATAATTAGATGCATAAGCCTTTCACCAAGTTAGAAGTGTGTCAGATGGCTAGGTTGGATTAGATGTACGTTAGACGTGCGCACTAGTCAAGAGGTGAGAATCTCATGTGAGAGATCGAACTAACATGCGTATAATAGTTGTTGTTGATGTAAAAAGCTAGATTATCTCTAATTAATCAATCAGAGATAAAGAAATTAATAAGATAAAGGATTTTTAGACTGGTTCAGCCTTGTGAGAATGGACTACGTCCACTGTTTTTGTATTGTTGACTGTTTATTTGGTATCTCGATAATAGGTTTACCAAGAGATCCAAGGTCCCCTTCTTATGAGGAAGTTACAATGTATTTGTAGCCTTGAGGTTGTACATATGAAAGGATAATGCGTTGTTATCTAGTAGACATATACATCTGTACGATAATTAATGCGCATTTAATGCGTAGCTGTCATTTGACTATCTTGATTTGGATGCCCTGCGTGCTAAATAGCTCAGACCGCTTAAGTTGCTCGGTACGCTTAAGTTGCTCGGTACGCTTAAGTTGCTCGGTACGCTTAAGTTGCTCGGTACGCTTAAGTTGCTCGGGGCGCCTGAGTTGCTCGGGACGCCTGAGTTTCTCGGAGCGCCTGACTTGTTCGGTGACAGTATGTTGTTCATCTAAAGTATTTGTATTTGTCATGTATGATGACACATGTCTTCAAGTAATTGGTCCGTGTCAGCAGACTAAATTTGGTATCAACAGAATCCCCCAATGTTTCACAGTTGAGGTTGAATGAGAGTGTGGAACATTTTTCTTAAAAAATGCTTGGATTAGTGATCTTCATGGATTTTAGGAAAATTTTCAAATTCCTTTTTGAGCGCGTAATATCAAGATTCATAAATATTTTAAATTTTCACGATCACTTGGATATTTGTGCCTTTTTCTTCTTTTAGCTACTGGAAATGCAAACGTCTTTCCTTGTAATCATTGTTTTTCTCTATTCCCGAGGTAAAGTATTTAAGTGTGACATAAATCCTATCATTTTTCACTTTTCAAATCTGTATCTTTGAACTCTTCATCTTCTCTCTATCTTGTGCCTTCGTTCTTTCCATCGTTCATTGACAACTGATCTCTATTTCCTTTGTAAGATTTTCTTCCTTCCTCTTTATTTTCTTTATTCACCATGGTTTATCTTGTTGCATCGTTAGATAAATTTCGGTCTGAGTTTTCAATCCCTTCGTGGGTTATCTTGGAAGAACTTTCTTATCCTTGTGATTTACTTTCTTTGGAGGAGGGACACTGGTTCCCAAGTCTTTTTGTAGTTGAGTGTGATTTTTCTTTCCCGCCAAATCCCATGTGTTTGGAGTTTTACCAATATTTCAATATTGTACCTACAAGAGTAGCTCCAAATACATGCAAAGTAGTTAATGGTGTCCATAGGTTGAATCAACTTCATGGAACTCGCTTGGGAATTCCAAAAATTATGTATTTCTATAGATGGGTCACTAGTGATAATACTTTCTATTTAAAAATTAATTTTCGAACAAAGTGTTAGTTGTCAATCTTCCCGACGCCAATAAGGATTATTTTGATCATTGGGTTGTTATGAAAAATTGGCAACGCCCTCCATTAAGTGTAAATGATGTGTACCAAGGTCCCAGGTGTCCGCTTTATGGCAATGGGATAGGTTGTTTTTATTTTTAAAATCTTGTTTTCTTTGTATTCGATGAAATGAACCACTGACATTTGATTTTGTTTGTTACAGTTGACAGTAAAAGAAAACCTCCAAAAGAAACCGAGGTTAATATAAAGCATTTAAAACTTATCTGGGGCTTACATCAATTTGTTGATGGGGAGAACGTTAGATCTGCTTCTTATTTGTTTCACTACAGAAGCAACACTTAATCTTTTATTGCTCGTCCTTGTCCTGTAGTGGTTGATCTTGATCAGGTACCAACCTCTGAAACCTGTGTGGAAGGTTCTTCTTCTGACTTGAGTATTCCTATTACTAATATAATGAAGAAGAGGAAAGACAAGTCTGCTTTTTCCACTGAGGAGGCAAAGAAAAACAAACGAGATGTCCTAGAGGAGGGGACAAAGAATATACATGTACCCTAAAAAAGAAGCTGGCAAGAAGCCCCCTGTGCCTCTGAGTAAGACTGTTGTCATATCTCCATAGAGTGAGACTATTGTCATTCCACCAACGAAGATAGCTCCTCTAATCGAAAATGCTCCTTCTCCTCCGAGGAGATTAAAAAGAAGTTCTTTTGGGAGACCTGTTGAACCTATCTCTCAACCGTCAAATGTTGAAGGTAGTGTTCTATCTCTTGTTGCTACGAGCTCTGCTATGGGCTTAATAAAATCTTGGACTGTTCTAGAATCCCAAGGTGTTGAAGACACCTTTTCTCATGAGAGACTTACTACATTGGTCGCTCAACATGTTACTTCAGTAAGTATCATTGGCCTGACTCCGTTATTTTCTAGTACTATATTCATATATTGACTCAAAATTCTTCCTTTTTTCAGCTCATGACTTGCTTCAATAGTATTTTGAATAAAGATGAAGCCATCAGGGCTTCCATCTCCTCACTTGGAGTGGAAGAAGCTTTTGCTGGACTAACTCAATCCTTGAGAGAATCTCATCAGAAGTATGAGGAAGACAAAGATGCTTGGGAGAAGCAAATCAAGTCTGTTGAAGCAAATCAAGATGAAGTTGTGATTGCCTCCAAAGAGTTGGAGAAGAAATTAAAGGAGGCCAAACATGGTAAAGAGGAGCTTGAGATCAAGCTTAAATCTACTGAGGAAAATGTTTTTAGAGTTCAAGATGTTGAGTAGAATAGGATAGAGGTAGAAAAAAAGCTGAAGTATGTCGAAGAGCCCCTTAGGGAAAGGACTTCCTCGGAGAGAGCAAAATGGAAAGCTGCAATTAAAAAATCCTTTAGTTCTGGTTGGGACAAGGGTTGGAACAGAGGACTGGCTGTTATGTCTTCTCAAATAGAGTATGCTAGTGTCAAGTATTTTAGGGATGGATGGGTAGCAGCCTTGAATAAGTTGAAGGTTGCTGAAAATTCTGAGTTGTTCCAGGAGTACACTCATGGCCCTCCTCCCTCTCCTAGAGAAGAAGAAGAAGAAGACGAATTTGCTTCAAAGGAATCTTCTATGATGATAGGAGACCAAGTCCCTATTGTTCATACTTCCATACAAGTCCAACCAGCTAGCACATCTATCGATCAGCTGCCATTGCTATCCGAGCAACCAACCCCTTCATCCAAACTGTCCGAAGAAGTCAGAGGAAATAAGGAGAAGGTGTAAAGTTGTTCGGGTCTGTTGCTTAATATTTTCATGAATGTAACCTTGAACTATGTTTTCCTTTATCATGATGAATAAAATTTAAACTTTTGTTATGCTTCTGGAATTTCTTTTTTGCATGCTCTGTTCGCACCATTGTTGATTTCGTGTTTCATTTTGTCTTTGCTAGTTTGTGGCCAGGATGGAACTTTTATCAGCTCATGATAAAGAGTTGATGATGAAATGCAATGACCATTTCAAAGCTGGTCATGCAGATTTTACTAAGGCTCAAATCATTGACATTCTCGGGTCAAACGCCTCTGAACGAGCAATTAATGATTACTACTACTTGATCGTGTTGTAGCCAACAATGTGGCTTACTACAAAATGATTGAAGATCTCCAGGGAACAATCGAGGAACCTCAACAGCAGTACAAGGAGTCTACCACACTTTTGCATCAAGGCTATGAGAAAAAATACCAGCAATTGAGTGCTGATAAGGGATATGACAAATATATTTTAGCTTATGCGAAAAAGGAAAGTGTACCGAAGCTTGAAATTGAAGAACATAGACATATCGCCAAGGTATTGGAGCAGGAGAACATCGCTTTGTAGGAGGAAATAAAACAACTCAAATCTACTGCTTCTTCTTCTTTGGGAGCCCTGGTCCCCATAAATGAAGATGGTTTTTCATTTTTAGAAGTAGAAAATGCTAACTTAAAGGATGAGTTAGAAACTTTGAAACGAGCAAGATCTTCCACACCTGCTCGTCGTAGAGCAAGATCTTCTTCTCGGGGATGAGCAAGGGCTGGTCGGGTTACCATTGATGAAACGAGAACTCAGTCGGCTTTAGAGAATCAAGCCATTCAGTTGATGGCAAAGAACCAAGCCTTGGCAGAGATATCTAAGAAGATTCTGAATTTCACCGACCAACTCTCCACCCAGAGTTCTGCTCTAGAAAGCAAAGAAATTTTGGTGAAGAAGCTCCACGAGCAACTTGAGAGATTGACCTATTAATTTCACAAGCAGCCCAGGGAATTTTGGATGGCTGGGTATAATGAAGCTCTGTATCACCTTGATGCTCGTTTGTAGAAAATTGAATAATGAAGGATACAAGTAGGGGTGGTTGAATGCCTTATGTGTCTTGAAATTGGATCAAGTTCATTTCTTGTGGGATTACTATGAACCTGGAGTTCTTGATTTGCCAGTGCCTCCCTTCAAACTTGACCTTAACTAGATTCCAGCCTGTGTTATTCCTCAAATTTTGATCTCCAAGTATCTAGGTGACTACAACCTTCATTCAAATTTTAAGATATCTCGTCCAGAACACTTGCTCGATCGTCCATCCATAATGAATGTTAGAATGCTGTGAGATCTAAACTTTATAAATTCTCCTTATGCATTAGATGATCCTCCAGCTGGGGTGGAACCTATTTCAAAAGCAGGGGGAAAGAAACCCATAGAATAACTTCATATCATATGTAATCTACTTGATTTTAATGAAGAAATTTTTAGTCTTTGACAATTTCATTCTTCTTCGAAATAATTTGTAGAATGTCCTTATTTGCTGGTTGGTGAATATATATATACCATACTTATCCCATTTGTTGTTTGATTATAGTGACTTGTCACTCTTTTGTCCTAAGCAATGGAATGATTTTCATCCCATGTTCCTACTTAGTTGTAGTAATCTCGTATGGATTACCTGGTTGCCTAGATAGTGGACGCCCCAGGAGGTCGTCCATCTTCTTGCCTAGTTTGGTACCATTCAATCGGAGTTGGTGGTTATTGATTTCCCGACCAACCAGAGTTGGTGATAATGAGATGTCGACCAACCGGAGTTGGTAGTATTGAGTTACCGACCAACTGGAGTTGGTGGTAATAAGATGCCGACCAACCGGAGTTGGTGGTATTGAGTTATCGACCAACCGGAGTTGGGGACAATGGGTTCCCGACCAACGGGAGTTGGTGGTAATTAGTTACCGATCAATTGAAGTTGGGGGTAATGAGATGCCGACCAATCGGAGTTGGCGGTATTGAGTTACCAATCAACCGAAGTTGGTGGTTATGAGTTACCTACCAACCGGAGTTGGTGGTAATGAGTTGTCGACCAGCCGGAGTTGGGGGTAATGAGTTGCCGACCAGCCGAAGTTGGTGATTATGAGTTGCCGACCAACCAGAGTTGGTGGTATTGAGTTACTGACCAATCGTAGTTGGTGGTATTAAATTGTCGATCAATCGGAGTTGGTGGTGTTTGCCTTGATTTTCTGTAGTGTGTAGCATTAATATTCCGAAAAATTTCAACAAAGAAGGAAATATGGGCAAAACATCACTTTATTCATATTGAAGAAACTGTATTACATAGGAATTTCAATTACTGATAGTACTTGCGTAGGTGTTCTGCATTCACTACACCAAATCCTGCGAATGGTCATGCCCAGTTGGTCACGACCCAAGTCCGCGACCAGTTGGTCGCGGATTTGGGCCGTGACCAACTCAATTTTTGGCGTGACCATATTTATTACCACACTAAATCATGGATGCAAGGGACATGGTCAAGGACCAAATCCGTGACCACTGTGGGTCTCGTACTTGGGCCGTGACCAGGTCGTGACCATCTTGGCGCCAAAATTCCCTCCAAAATTGGTCGGGAATTGGTCACGGACTTGGGCGATGACCATAGGCATGACGAAGAACAATACACACAAATACTGGGTCACGAGTGGGGGCCGTGACCAATTTTTCGCATGGGTCACGGACTTGGGTCGTGACCATAGGCATGATGAAGTACAATACACACAAATACCGGGTCACGGCTGGGGGCCGTGACCATTTTTGGCGTGGGTCACGGACTTGGGCCGTGACCATAGGCATGACGAAGCACAATACACACACATATTGGGTCACGACTAGGGTTTGTGACTAATTTTTGGCGTGGGTCACGACTATGGGCCATGACCACTAGACTGTATACACGAGACTTACTTCCATTAATGGGTCGCGAGGTGGGTCACGGCTGTAGGCCGTGACCAATGTCAATCATATGCCAAAATTCAAGTGCCTCGTATTTTCATTACCCCGCTCATATATTATTTTTTTCTTTCCCAAACGCTGGTTCCCCAAACGATGCGATGTTGCTATGGAAAAGTTGCGATGTTTGTGATGGAGTGAGGAGCGGTGGGTAGCATTCGTGGAGATTTCGTCCCCAAATGTTGGTATCATTCGTGGATATTTTTCCCCAATCTGTATAAGTAATATATCCATATATGTGTGTGTGTGTGTTTGTTATATGTAATGTTATGGGGGTTTCTTCCCCAATTTGTAGTGCTATGGAGGTTTCTTCTCAACCTTCGCCTCCGACAAGGACGAGAAGGCTGTCAACGCCGCCCGTCGCAGGACTGGGCTAAAGATGAGATTTCTCTTTCTTCCATAGCAACTCAATGATACACTCCGTTGCTATTAGTTTAGTAATAGCAACTCGACAACTCGACACCTCAATGGTACCCCTAACTTAAAATCTATTACTATGTTTTCTTCTTCTATCATTGCTTCTTTCTTTTTCTGTTTCTTATCCTCCAATAAACCCAATGATACACTCCGTTGGTATTAGTTTAGTTTTCTGTATTGTGTCATGGAATTGCTATATTTTCACTTGTACTCACTAGTGTGGTCTCAGTGCCTCAATTAGCGCTTGATTCCTCAAATTTGCTTTGATTTTTTTTAGGTCTAAATTTTCTATTTATTACATATTAAAATGATTTGTTTGCTATTTTTTTTTAATTGCAGATGTAGTATTTTGTGTGCATCTATGTGTAGGTTGAGAAATGTTAATGTCTAATAATTAAGGTATAAAGAATGATGTTTGGAATTGGATAGATAGTATACTTATCTTAGTCCATAAGAGTTGTTGTGTTGATTTGTTGGATACAATTTTTTTGGGACCATAATTATTTGAAGAAATAATTGTATATATGCTCTAATGCACTACTAAAGCTTTTTTTGTACAAAGTTTAGAAAATGATGATGGATTTGGAATATGGTTGACATTTAATAACAACGTACCATTATTGTAAGTGGCAGAGGGCTTTAACATTATATGGCAATGGAATATGGATATTGCGTCTTTTTTCTCCGTATGAGCTTATCAAATTCTCTTCTCATATTTCCTCAAGGCTTCCTTTTGTCACCTCATGTTTCTTAATGACACACTCATAGGACCTGTGAGAAAGAATTACATTTATATTGTCAAAAGTGGATTCTACTCATAACTATAACGAGTAAAAAATAAAGATCCCTAAAGTCGAGCTATTCTACTTAGTTAGAGCTGATATCACCACTTTTGTATGTTATTAATTAATCACCCATCGAGGAATTATGTTAAGGTGTCTGGGAATATGTATTGAATTTCTCATGACTATATCTGTTTAGATTTGAGAATATTTTGTTTCAGAATCAGAATTTGCGGAGAACGTAGGTGATTGGTGGATTGATTATCATGTTTCTTTTTGGATATCTAGATAGAAAAATCAATCTATTCAAAGAAGACTTGATAAGTGGAATAAGGATGTGTTTGGGAATGTGTGCAGTAGGGCATTGCAAGAGGTCTATGGGGGATTAAGGAGCTTGACACGAGAGAGAGGAGGGACTGCTTTCTTGGATTTTTATTTAAAGGTCGGACGAGGTTCGATATTGAAAGGGAGGATTTACCCCTTTTACCTTTTTTAATACAATGTATTTTAGTCAGAATATGGGCTCAATTAGTAATAATATAAAATTTTGTCCAACTTGTTTTGGATAAAATGAATAAATAATTGTTGCTCTCATTATCATATACCATTTTCTCCTGAAATAATTTTGGTTTTGAATCTCAATTACCATGTTGATATATAATTTGTTGTTAACCATGATTCTTCCAAAGGACTTGTCGAGTAAATAGTGTCTCGCCTAATTTTATATTCATCTCCATAATAACTCAAAATTAACATTTTTGATATTTTTGATTTTGTAGAAATTGTGAAAATTGAGAAAACTGTGTTCACCTCTTCTTTGGAGATCAAGGGGATATGCTAACCAAGCCTTTCTTAGATGTTTATGAACTGATATTGCCTATTCAAGGTGTGGTGGATAGCATTCGTCGGTAGCAGGTGCGATGGAGGAAAATGAAGAAAAAAAATGAGGTGCGAAGTTCATATCTGAGCCTCATTCATCAATCAAGCCCTACAATTATTGATAAGTTTGTATTTACCCCTTTTATAATGTTTTTACTAGATTTTGATAATTTGGAGGATTTTCTCTTTGCATCGAGGTTTGTTTAATCATTTTTCTCATCTAGATTACTAGAGTATATTTTTGTGTGTTCGGACTGTGTATTTTTCTTCTCATTTGTTCTATTTTGTAGGTATACACCCTTGATGTTATCTCGCTCAAACAGTTCTTTGTGTTTGAGAGGTATCAAATTTTTTATTTTTTTGTATTCGCGTTTGGGTTCTAATCTACAATCATTTGTTTCTCACTGGTATCACTGGCAACATTTGTATTTCGTTTATAATTTATTCAGAATGTATGAATTTTATATTTGGTGTGAAAAATGGTTTGAGATTTTAGCAAGAAGTTCATGTTTGATATACTTTCTTGTTCATCTTCTTCAATTCCTTGGAGAATTAGATCTAATTCCATTGAGATCCAAGAATTTATCAAGAAGTACAAGATATCCTTCAGATGCTGCAACATAGCATGGAATCAACTAGCATGTCTTTTATCTTCATTTGGAGATGAAACAAAAACTTTTAACTCCTTTTTTAGCATTGAAGATCTCCCTCGAGATATTAAGGTAGCATTATGGTTAAATTCATCTAAAATTCCTTATATTGGGAATACTTGATGTTTTCTTTCTAATCCTGATTGTAAAGCCTACTAGAGAGGGCTATTCTCTCTTTATTTTCTAATAAACTCTTAATTTTATCAAAAAATAAATAAATTAATTAATAACAACAGATATATAACTGTTGTTATATAAGGTTGTGGCTTTCTTCGTTTGAATTTGCATACATATATGTATGTAAATTGGTTGTGTCCAGATTTGTTTACCTTTTTTTGTCTTATGAGACGAGTTCAGTGTTCTGAAAAATCTTCGGTTTGGAAAGAATAGGTTCGCGAGACTTCATTCTTAGAGGATTTGGGTAGGGTTTACATAACTTACATTTGACAATGTATTGCATTTTTTTATTTTAAAATATCATACATATTTTCTCGTGGTTTTTAATGAATATAGTTATGGCTTAATGCAGGGATTGTCAAAAGGAGACAATTGGTTTTGCAATTTCAAAAGATAGATGAATGGAATCAAGATTACACTGAATTTGGTCATACGCCTCGAAGGAAATTCAGGGATTTTGGTATGTAATTCCAAACTAGTACTTATATTCTTTTTATTAATTATTCTTGTACATTCTAAATCAGTCCGTATGTAAGGTTTAACATCATTTGATTTATTAAGTACATGAAAACTCAAAACAATACCCGAATGGCCCCGTGAGACGCACCAACACCTCGCATGTAACCAATGTAACTCGTACAAACAGACCGCGCGATCACGAGACTCACGGTTTGAGAGTACGGGGATAATTTCCACATATCATGACTTAGAGGGTGAAAACCCAAAACAACCCCCGAACGGCCCCGTGGGTGGCACCAACACCTCCAACGGGAACAATGTGACTCGTAGGAACTGACCGTGCAGCTACGGGAATCCCATTTTGAGAATACGACGTTAAATTGAATATTTCTAAACTTAGGCAAAACATGGCATTAGTGGGGGGAAAACTCGAAACAACCCTCGAACGGCCCCGTGGGTGGCACCAACACCTCCCACGGGACCAATGTGATTGGTAGGAACTGACCGCGTAGCCCAGGGACTCCCGATTTTAGAATACGATGGTAATTTCCATAATTCTAGAGCAAGGCTTAAAAACATGGCGTTAGTGGGTGAAAACCCGAAAGAGCCCCCGAACGGCCCCATGGGTGGCACCAACACCTCCCACGGGACCAATATAACTCGTAGGAACTGACCGCGCACTTGCGGGACTCCCGATTTGATAATACGTTGGTAATTTACATAATTTTCGACTTAGGCTTAAAAACATATCGTTAGTGGGTCAAAATCTGAAACAGCCCCCGAACGTCCCCGTGGGTGGCACCAACGTCTCCCATGGGACCAATGTAACTCGTAGGAACTGATCGCGCAACCGCGGGACTCCCGATTTGAGAATACGATGGCAATTTGAATATTTCTAGACTTAGGACTAAAAACATGACTTTAGAGGGTGAAAACCCAAAACAACCCCCGAACTGCCCCGTGGGTGGTATCAACACCTCCCACGGGACCAATGTGACTCGTATAAACTGACCGTGCAGCCGCGGGACTCACTGTTTGAGAATACGATGGTAATTTGTATATTTCAAGACTTAAGCCCAAAAACACGGATTTAGAGGGTGAAAACCCAAAACATCCCCCAAACGGCCCCGTGGTTAGCACCAACACCTCCCACGGGATCAATGTGACTCGTAGGAACTGACCGCGCAGCCGCGGAACTCCCGGTTTGACAATATGACAATAATTTGCATATTTCTAGACTTAGGCTTAAAAACATGGCGTTTGTGGGTGAAAACCCGAAACAGCCCTCGTACGGCCTCGTAGGTGTCACCAACACCACCCACGGGACCAATGTAACTCCTAGGAACTGACCGCACAGCCGCGGGACTCCTGGTTTGAGAATACGAAGGTAATTTGCTAAATTCTAGGCTTAGACTTAAAAACTTGGCGTTAGTGGGTGAAAACCCGAAATAGCCCTCGAACGGCCCCGTGGGTGGCACCAACACCACCCACGGGACCAATGTAACTCGTAGGAACTAACCGCGCAGTCGCGATACGCCCGATTTGAGAATGTGACGGTAATTTGTATATTTCTAGACTTAGGCTTAAAAACATGGAGTTAGTGGGTGAAAACCCGAAATAGTCCCCGAACGGCCCCGTGGGTAGCACCAACACCACCCACGGGACCAATGTAACTCATAGGAACTAATTGCCCAGCCGCGGAACTCCCGATTTGAGATTACAATGGAAATTTGCATCTTTCAGACTTAGGCTTAAAAACATGATTTTAGTGGGTGAAAACCCGAAACAAACCCCGAACGGCCCCGTGGGTGGCACCAACACCTCCCACGAGACCAATTAACTTGTAGGAACTGATCGCGTAGCCGCGGGACTCCCGATTTGAGAATATGACGGTAATTTACATATTTCTAGACTTAGGCTTAAAAACATGATTTAAGAGGGGGAAAACCCTAAATGACCCCCGAACGGCCCCGTGGGTGGCACCAACACCTCCCATGGGACCAATGTAACTCGTAGGAACTAACCGCGCAGCCGCGGGACTACCGGTTTGAGAATACAACGGTAATTTGCATATTTCTAGAGTTAGGCTTAAAAACATGGCCTTAGTGGGTGAAAACCCGAAACAGCCCCCGAACGGCCCCGCGGGTGGCACCAACACCTCCCACGGGAGCAATTTAACTCTTAGGAACTAATTGTGCCTCCGCGGTACTTACGGTTTGAGAATACGACGATAATTTGCATATTTCTAGACTTGGGCTTAAAAACATGGCTTTAGTGGGTGAAAACCCAAAATAGACACGAACGGCCCCGTGGGTGGCACTAACTCCTCCCACGAGACCAATGTAACTCGTAGGAACTAACCGCGTATCCGTGGGGCTCTCGGTTTGAGAATACGACTGTAATTTGCATATTTCTAGACTTAGGCTTAAAAACATGGCGTTAGTGGGTGAAACCCCGAAACACCCCTGTACGGCCCCGTGGGTGTCACCAACACCACCCACGAGACCAATGTAACTCGTAGGAACTGATCGCGCAGCCGTGGGACTCCCAATTTGGGAATACGAAGGTAATTTGCATAATTTAAGACTTAGACTTAAAAACATGGCGTTAGTGGGTGAAAACCCGAAACAGCCCCTGAACGGACTCGTGGGTGGCACCAACACCACCCACGGGACAAATATAACTCGTAAGAACTAATCGCGCAGTGGCGGGACTCCCGGGTTGGGAATACGAAGGTAATTTGCATATCTCTAGACTTAGGCTGAAAAGCATGGCGTTAGAAGGTGAAAACCCGAAACTGCCCCCGAACGGCCCCGTGGGTGGCACCAACACCTCCCATGGGACAAATGTAACTCGTAGGAACTAATTGCGCAGTCGCGAAACTCTTGGTTTGAGAATACGAAGGTAATTTGGTAAATTCTAGACTTAGGCTTAAAAACATGGCGTTAGTGGTTGAAGACCCGAAACAGCCCCCGAACGGCCCCGTGGGTGGCACCAACACCACCCACGGGACCAATGTAACTCGTAGGAACAAATCGCGCAGTCGCGAAACTCCCGGTTTGAGAATATGATGATAATTTGCATATTTCTAGATTTAGGCTTAAAAACATGGCGTTAGCAGGTGAAAACCCGAAACAGCCCCCGAGCGGCCCCGTGGGTGGCACCAACACCATCCACATGACCAATGTAACTCATAGGAACTAATCGCGCAGCCGCAGAACTCCCAGATTGAGATTACGTTGGTAATTTGCATATTTCTAGACTTAGGATTAAAAACATGACATTAGTGGGTGAAAACTCGAACGGCCCCGTGGGTAGCACCAACACCTCCCACGGGACCAATGTAACTCGTAGGAACTGACCGCGCAGCCGCGGGACTCCCGATTTGAGATTATGACGGTAATTTACATATTTCTAAACTTAAGCTTAAAAACATGGCGTTAGTTGGTAAAAACCCGAAACAGTCCCCGTACGGTCCCGTAGGTGTCACCAACACCACCCACGAGACCAATGTAACTCGTGGGAACTAACCGCGCAGCCGTGGGACTCTCGGTTTGAGAATACGACGGTAATTTGCATATTTCTAGACTTAGGCTTAAAAACATGGTTTTAGTGGGTGGAAACTCGAAACAGTCCTCGATCGGCCCCGTGGGTGGAACCAACACCTCCCACGGGACCAATTTAACTCGTAGGAACTAACTGCGCACCCGCGGGACTTTCGGTTTGAGAATAATACGGTAATTTGGATATTTCTAGACTTAGGCTTAAAAACATGGCTTTAGTGGGTGAAAACCCGAAACAGCCCCCAAACGGCCTCGTGGGTGGCACCAACACCTCCCACGGGACAAATGTAACTCATAGGAACTAACTACGTAGCCACAGAGCTCCCGGTTTGAGAATACGACGGTAATTTGCATATTTCTAGACTTAAGCTTAAAAATAATGGCGTTAGTGGGTGAACACTCGAAATAGTCCCTGAACGGCCCCGTGGGTGGGACCAACACCACCCACGGGACCAATGTAACTCGTAGGAACTAACCACGCAGCCGCGGAACTGTCGATTTGAGATTACTATGGTAATTTGCATATTTCTATACTTAGGCTTAAAAATATGACTTTAGGGTGTGAAAACCCGAAACAACCCCCAAACCGCACCGTGGGTGGCACCAACACCTCCCACGGGACCAATGTAACTCGTAGGAACTGACCGCGCAGCCACGGGACTCCGGATTTGAGAATATAACTTTAATTTGCATATTTCTAGACTTAGGCTTAAGAACACGACTTTATCGAGGGAAAACCCAAAACAGCCCCCGAACGGCCACATGGGTGGCACCAACACCTCCCAGGGGACCAATATAACTCGTACGAACTGGCCGCGCAGCCGCAGGACTTTCAGTTTGAGAATACGACGGTAATTTGCATAATATTTGACTTAGGCTTAAAAACATACCGTTAGTGGGTGAAAATATGAAACAACCCCTGAATGTCCCCGTGGGTGGCAGCAACGCCTCCCGCGGGACCAATATATTTCGTAGGAATTGACCGCGCAGCCGCGGGACTCCCAGTTTGAGAATACGATGGTAATTTGGATAGTTCTAGACTTAGTCTTAAAAACATGACTTTAGAAGGTGAAAACCCGAAACATCCCCCGAACGATCTCGTGGGTGGCACCAAAACCTCCCATTGGACCAATGTGACTCGTTTGAACTGACCGTGCAGTCGCGGGACTCCCGCTTTGAGAATACGATGGTAATTTGAATATTTCTAGACTTAGGCTTAAAAATATGTCTTTAGTGGGTGAAAACCCAAAATTTCCCCCATACGGCCCCGTGGGTAGCACCAACACCTCCCAAGGGACTAATGGGACTCGTAGGAACTGGTCGAGCAGCCGCGGGACTCCCGATTTGAGAATACGATGGTAATTTTCATATTTCTAGACTTAGGCCTAAAAACATGGCGTTAGCGGGTGAAAACCCGAAACAGCCCCCGAACGGCCCCGTGGGTGGCACAAACACCTCCTACGGGACCAATGTAACTCGTAGTAACTAACCACGCAGGCGTTGGACTCCTGGTTTGAGAATACGACTGTAATTTTCATAATTCTAGACTCAGGCTTAAAAACATGGCTTTAGTGGGTGAAAACCCGAAACAGCCCCCGTACGGTCCCGTAGGTGTCACCAACACCACCCACGGGACTAATGTAACTCGTAGGAACTGACCGCATAGCCGCGGGACTCTCAGTTTGAGAACACGAAGGTAATTATGCATAATTTTAGACTTAGGCTTAAAAACATGGCATTAGTGGGTGAAAACCCGACACAGCCCCCGAACGGCCCTATGGGCGGTACCAACAACACCCACGGGACCAATGTAACTCGTAGGAACTAACCGTGCTGCCGCGGCACACCCAGTTTGAGAATATGATGGTAATTTTCATATTTGTTGACTTATGCTTAAAAACATGGCGTTAGTGGGTGAAAACTCGAAACAGCCCCCGGACGGCCTCGTGGGTGGCCCCAACACCACGCACGTGACCAATGTAACTCGTAGGAACTAAACGTGCAGCCGCGGAACCCCCGATTTGAGATTACGACGGTAATTTGCATATTTCTAGACTTAGACTTAAAACATGACTTTAGCGGGTGAAAACCAGAAATAACCCCCGAACGGCCCCGTAGGTGGCACCAACACCTCCCACGGGACCAATGTAACTCGTAGGAAGTGATCGCGCAGCCGCAGGACTCCTGAGTTGAGAATATGATGGTAATTCGCATATTTCTAGACATGGGCTTAAAAACATGACTTAAGAGGGGGAAAACCCGAAATGTCCCCTGAACGACCCCGTGGGTGGCACCAACACCTCCCACGGGACCAATGTAACTTGTAGGAACTAATCGCAGATCCGCGGGACTCCCGGTTTGAGAATACGATGGTAGTTTTCATATTTCTAGACCTAGGCTTAAAAACATGGCTTTAGTGGATGAAAACCCGAAACAGCCCCGAATGGCCCAGTGGGTGGCACCAACACCTCCTATGGGACAAATGTAACTCGTAGGAACTAACCGCGCAGACGCAGGACTCCTGGTTTGAGAATATGACTGTAATTTGCATAATTCTAGACATAGGCTTAAAAACATGGCGTTAGCGGGTGAAAACCCGAAACAGCCCCCGTACGGCCCCATAGGTGTCACCAACACCACGCACGGGACCAATATATCTCGAAGAAACTGACCATGCTGTCGCGGGACTCTCATTTTGAAAATACAAAGGTAATTTGCATAATTCAAGACTTAGGATTAAAAACATGACGTTAATGGGTGAAAACCCCAAACAGCCCCTGAACGGACCCGTGGGTAGCACCAACACCACCCACGAGACCAATATAACTCGTAGGAACTAACTGCGCAGCCGTGGAGCTCCCTGTTTGAGACTACGATGGTAATTTGCATATTTCGATACTTAGGCTTAATAACATGGCGTTAGTGGGTGAAAACCCAAAATAGACCCCGAACGGCCCCGTGGGTGGCTCCAAACCCCACCCACGGGACCAATGTAACTCATAGGAACTAATCGTACAACCGTGGAACTCCCGGTTTGAGATTATGACGGTAATTGGCATATTTCTATACTTAGGTTTAAAAACATGACTTTAGGGGTTGAAAACCTGAAACAGCCCCCGAACGGCCCATGAGTGGCACCAACACCTCCCACGGGACCAATATAACTCGTAGGAACTAACCGCGCAGCCGCAGGACTTCCGATTTGAGAATACGATGGTAATTTGCATAATTTTTGACTTAGGCTTAAAAACATACCGTTAGTGGGTGAAAATATGAAACAGCCCCTGAATGTCCCCGTGGGTGGCACCAACGCCTCCCACGGGACCAATATATTTCGTTGGAATTGACCGCGCAGCCGCGGGACTCCCAGTTTAAGAATACGACGGTAATTTGAATAGTTCTAGACTTAGGCTTAAAAACATGACTTTAGAGGGTGAATACCCGAAACATCCCCCGAACGATCTCGTGGGTGGCACCAAAACCTCCCACATGACCAATGTGACTCGTTTGAACTGACCGTGCAGTCGCGAGACTCCCGCTTTGAGAATACAATGGTAATTTGAATATTTCTAGACTTAGGCTTAAAAATAAGGCTTTAGTGGGTGAAAACCCAAAATAGCCCCCATACGTCCCCGTGGGTAGCACCAACACCTCCCAAGGGACTAATGGGACTCGTAGGAACTGGTCGCGCAGCCGCGGGACTCTCGGTTTGAGAATACGACGGTAATTTGCATATTTCTAGACCTAGGCCTAAAAACATGGCGTTAGTGGGTGAAAACCCAAAACAGCCCCCGAACGGCCCCGTGGGTGGCACAAACACCTCCTACGGGACCAATGTAACTCGTAGGAACTAACCACGCAGACGCGGGGCTCCTGGTTTGAGAATACGACTGTAATTTTCATAATTCTAGACTTAGGCTTAAAAACATGGCTTTAGTGGGTGAAAACCCGAAACAGCCCCCGTACAGTCCCGTAGGTGTCACCAACACCACCCACAGGACCAATGTAACTCGTAGGAACTGATCGCACAGCCGCGGGACTCCCGGTTTGAGAACACGAAGGTAATTTGCATAATTTTAGACTTAGTATTAAAAACATGGAATTAGTGGGTGAAAACCCGACACAGCCCCCGAACGGCCCTGTGGGCGGCACCAATAACACCAACGGGACCAATGTAACTCGTAGGAACTAACCGCGCAGCCGCGGGACACCCAATTTGAGAATATGACGGTAATTTGCATATTTGTTGACTTACGCTTAAAAACATGGCGTTAGTGGGTGAAAACCCAAAACAGCCCCCGAACGGCCTCGTGGGTGGCCCCAACACCACACACGGGACCAATGTAACTCGTAGGAACTAAACGTGCAGCCTTGGAACCCCCGATTTGAGATTACGACGGTAATTTGCTTATTTTTAGACTTAGGTTTAAAAACATGACTTTAGTGGGTGAAAACCCGAAATAACCCCCGAACGGCCCCGTAGGTGGCACCAACACCTCCCACGGGACCAATGTAACTCGTAAGAAGTGACCACGCAGCCGCAGGACACCCGAGTTGAGAATATGATGGTAATTTGCATATTTCTAGACATGGGCTTAAAAACATGACTTAAGAGGGGGAAACCCGAAGTGACCCCTGAACGACCCCGTGGGTGGCACCAACACCTCCCATGGGACCAATGTAACTTGTAGGAACTAACCGCGGCGCGGCGGGACTCCCGATTTGAGAATATGATGGTAATTTGCATATTTCTAGACCTAGGCTTAAAAACATGGCTTTAGTGAATGAAAACCCGAAACAGCCCCCGAATGGCCCAGTGGGTGGCACCAACACCTCCTACGGGACCAATGTAACTCATAGGAACTAACCACACAGACGCAGGACTCTTGGTTTAAGAATACGACTGTAATTTGAATAATTCTAGACTTAGGCTTAAAAACATGGCGTTAGCGGGTGAAAACTCGAAACAGCCCCCGTACGGCCCCATAGGTGTCACCAACACCACGCACGGGACCAATATAACTCGAAGAAACTGACCGTGCTGTCGCGGGACTCTCATTTTGAGAATACAAAGGTAATTTGCATAATTCAAGACTTAGGATTAAAAACATGATGTTAATGGGTTAAAACCCCAAACAGCACCCAAACGGACCCGTGGGTAGCACCAACACAACCCACGGGACCAATATAACTCGTAGGAACTAACTGCGCAGCCATGGAGCTCCCTGTTTGAGAATACCATGTTAATTTGCATATTTGGATACTTAGGCTTAATAACATGGCGTTAGTGGGTGAAAACCCGAAATAGACCCCGAACGGCCCCGTGGGTGGCACCAAAGCCCACCCACGGGACCAATGTAACTCGTAGGAACTAACCGCACAGCCGCAAAACTCTCGGTTTGAGATTATGACGGTAATTGGCATATTTCTATACTTAGGCTTAAAAACATGACTTTATGGGTTGGAAACCCGAAACAGCCTCCGAACGGCCCGTGAGTGGCACCAACACTTCCCACGGGACCAATGTTACTCGTAGAAACTGACCGCGCAGCTGCGGGGCTCATGATTTGAGAATACGATGGTAATTTGTATATTTATAAACTTAGGCTTAAAAACATGACTTCATAGGGGTAAAACCCGAAATGACCCCCGAACGGTCCCTTGGGTGGCACCAACACCGCCCACGGGACCAATGTAACTCGTAGGAACTGACCGTGCAGCCGCGAGACTCCCGATTTAATAATGGGATGGTAATTCACATAATTCTAGACTTAGGCTTAAAAACATGACTTTATTGGGGGAAAACTCGAAGCGACCCCCAAACGGCCCCGTGGGTGTCACTAACACCTCCCACGAGACCAATGTAACTCGTAGGAACTAATCGCGCAGCAGCGGAACTCCCAATATGAGATTATGACTGTAATTTGCAAATTTCTAGACTTAGGCTTAAAAACATGACTTTAGTGGGTGAAAACCCGAAACATCCCCGAACAGCCCCGTGGGTGGCACCAACACCTCCCAAGGGACCAATGTAACTCGTAGGAACTGACTGAGCAGCCGTGGGCCTCCCGGTTTGAGAAAACGATGGTAATTTGAATATTTCTAGACATAGGCTTAAAAACATGGCGTTAGTGGGTGAAAACTCAAAACAGCCCCCGCACGGCCCCGTGAGTGACACCAACACCTCCCACGGGACCAATGTGACTCGTAGGAATAGACCGCGCAGCCGCGGGACTCCCGGTTTGAGAATTCGATAGTAATTTGCATATTTCTAGACTTAGGCTTAAAAACATGGCGTAAGTGGGAGAAAACCCGAAACAGCCCCCATACGGCCCCGTGGTTGGCACCAACACCTCCCACGGGACCAATTTGACACGTAGGAACTAACCGCGGAGTCGCAGGACTCCCAGTTTGAGAATATGACAGTTATTTGCATATTTCTTGACTTACACTTAAAACATGGCATTAGGTGGTGAAACCTCGAAACAGTCCCCGAACGTCCCCATGGGTGGCCCCAACACCACGCACGGGACCAATGTAGCTCGTAGGAACTAACCGTGCAGCTGTGGAACCCTCGATTTACGACTATAATTTACATATTTCTAGACTTATACTTAAAAACATGACTTTAGGGGGTGAAAACCCGTAACAACCCCCGAACAGCCCCGTGAGTGGCACCAACACCTCCCACAGGACCAATGTAACTCGTAGGAAGAGATCGCGCAGCCACGGGACTCCCGATTTGAGAATATGGTGGTAATTTCCATATTTTTAGACATAGGCTTAAAAACATGACTTAAGAGGGGGGAAAACGAAATGACCCCTGAACGTCCCCATGGGTAACACCAACACCTCCCACGGGACCAATGTAACTTGTAGGAACTAACCGCGGTGCTGCGGGACTCCCGATTTGAGAATATGACGGTAATTTGCATACTTCTAGACTTAGGCTTAAAAACATGGACTTAGTGGGTGAAAACCCGAAAAAGCCTCCGAATGGCCCCGTGGGTGGCACCAACACCTCCCGTGGGACCAACTTAACTCGTATGAACTAACCGCGGACCCACGGGACTTCCGATTTGGGAATACGACAGTAATTTGCATATTTCTAGACTTAGGCTTAAACACATGGCTTTAGTGGGTGAAAACTCGAAACAACCCCCGAACGGCCCCGTGGGTGGCACAAACACCTCCTACAGGACCAATTAAACTCGTAGGAACTAACCACACAGACGCGGGACTCCTGGTTTGAGAATACGATTGTAATTTGCATAATTCTAGACTTAGGGTTAAATACATGGCGTTAGTGAGTGAAAACCCTAAACAGCCCCCGTACGGCCCCGTAGGTGTCATCAACACCACGCACAGGACCAATGTAACTCTAAGAAACTGACAATGTTGTCGCGGGACTCTCGATTTGAGAATACGAAGTTAATTTGCATAATTCAAGACTTAGGGTAAAAAATGTGACGTTAATGGGTGAAAACCCAAAACAGCCCCCGAACGGACCCGTGGGTAGCACCAACACCACCCACGAGACCAATGTAACTCGTAGGAACTAACTGCACAGCCGCGGAGCTCCCGGTTTGAGAATACGATGGTAATTTGCATATTTCTAGACTTAGGCTTAAAAACATGGCGTTAGTGCGTGAAAACCCGAAATAGCCCCCGAACGGCCCCGTGGGTGGCACCAACACCACCCATGGGACCAATGTAACTCGTACGAACTAACCGCACCGCCGCGGAACTCCCGGTTTGAGATTATGACGGTAATTTGCATATTTCTAGACATAGGTTTTCAAACATGACTTTAGTGGGTGAAAAACCGAAACAGCCCCCGAACGACCCCGTGGGTGTCACCAACACCTCCCACGGGACCAATGTAACTCGTAGGAACTAACTGCGCAGCCACGGGCCTCCCGCTTTGAGAAAACGATGGTAATTTGAATATTTCTAGACGTAGGCTTAAAAACATGGCGTTAGTAAGTGAAAACTCAAAACAGCCCCCGCACGGCCCCGTGAGTGACACCAACACCTCCCACGGGACCAATATGACTCGTAGGAACTAACCGCCAAGCCGTTAGACTCCCGGTTTGAGAATTCGACAGTAATTTGCATATTTCTAGACTTAGGCTTAAAAACATGGCGTTAGTCGGAGAAAACCCGAAACAACCCCCGTACGGTCGCGTGGTTGGCACCAACACCTCCCACGGAACCAATGTGACACGCAGGAACTGCCCACGCAGTCGCGGGACTCCCGACTTGGGAATACAACGGTAATTTGTATATTTCTAAGCTTAAGCTTAAAAACATGGCCTTAGTTGGTAAAAAGCCGAAGCAGCCCCCGAACTGCCCCGTGGGTGGCACCAACACCAACCACGGGACCAATGTAACTTGTAGGAACTAATCGCGCAACTGTGGAACTCCTGGTTTGAGAATACGACGGTAATTTGCATATTTCTAGACTTATGCTTAAAAACATGGCGTTAGTGGGTGAAAACCAGAAACAGTCCCCGAACTGCCCCGTGGGTGGCACCAACACCACCAACGGGACCAATGTAACTCGTAGGAACTAACCGTGCAGCTGCAGAACTCCCAGTTTGAGATTACGACGGTGATTTCCATATTTCTAGACTTAGGCTTAAAAACATGACTTTTGCGGGTGAAACCCCGAACGGCCCCATGGGGGCACCAACACCTCCCATGGGACCAATGTAACTCGTAGGAACTGACCGCGTAGCCACGGGACTCCCGATTTGAGAATATGACGGTAATTTGCATATTTTTAGGCTTAGGCTTTAAAACATGAGTTTAGAGGGGGAAAATCCTAAACGACCCCGAACGACCCCGTGGGTGGCACTAACACCTCCCACGGGACCAATGTAACTCGTAGGAACTAACCGCGCATCCGCGGGGCTCTCGGTTTGAGAATATGACTGTAATTTTCAAATTTCTAGACTTGGGCTTAAAAACATGGCTTTAGTGGGTGAAAACCCGAAACAACCCCCGAACGGCCCCGTGGGTGGCACCAACACCTCCCACAGGACCAATGTAACTCGTAGGAACTAGCCGCGCACCAGCGGGACTCCCGGTTTGAGAATATGACAGTAATTTGTATATTTCTAAAGTAAGGCTTAAAAACATGGCGTTAGGTGGTAAAACCCGAAACATCCCCCGAACGTCCCCATTGGTGGCACCAACACCACGCACGGGACCGATGTAACTCGTAGGAACTAACCGTGCAGCCGCGGAACCCCCGATTTGAGATTACGACGGTAATTTGCATATTTCTAGACTTAGGCTTAAAAACATGACTTCAGTGGGTGAAAACCCGAAACAACCCCCGAACGGGCCCGTGGGTGGCACCAACACCTCCCACAGGACCAATGTAACTCGTAGGAAGTGATCGCGCAGCCACGGGACTCCCGATTTGAGAATATGATGGTAATTTTTATATTTCTAGACATAGGCTTTAAAACATGACTTAAGAGGGGGAAAACCCGAAATGACCCCTGAACGTCCCCATGGTTGGCACCAACACCTCCCACGGTACCAATGTAACTTATAGGAACTAACCGCGGTGCCGCGGGACTCCTGGTTTGAGAATACAACGGTAATTACCATATTTCTAGACTTAGTCTAAAAACATGGCTTTAGTGGGTGAAAACTCGAAATAGCCCCCGAATGACCCCGTGGGTGGCACCAACACCTCCCATGGGACCAACTTAACTCATAGGAACTAATCGCGCACCCGCGGGACTTCCGATTTGAGAATACGACGATAATTTACATATTTCTAGACTTAAGCTTAAAAACATGACTTTAGTGGGTGAAAACCTAAAACAACCCCCGAACGGCTCCGTGGGTGGCACAATCACCTCCAACGGGTCCAATGTAACTCGTAGGAACTTACCGCGCTGCCTCGGAACTCCCGTTTGAGATTATGACGGTAATTTGCATATTTCTAGACTTAGGTTTAAAAACATGACTTTAGGGGGTGAAGACCCGAAACTGCCCCCGAACGGCCCGTGGGTGTCACCAACACTTCGCACAAGACCAATATTACTCGTAGGAACTGACTGCGCAGCTGCGGGACTCCCGATTTGAGAATACGATGGTAATTTGCATATTTATAGACTTATTCTTAAAAATATGACTTCTTAGGGGGGAAACTCGAAACGACCCCCGAACCGCCCCCTGGGTGGATCCAACACCTCCCACGGGACCAATGTAACTCGTAGGAACTGACTGTGCTGCCGCGAGACTCCCGATTTGAGAATGGGACGGTAATTCGCATAATTCTAGACTTAGACTTAAAAACATGACTTTATAGGGGGAAAATGGGAAGCGACCCTCGAACGGCCCCGTGGGTGGCACCAATACCTCCCACGGGAGCAATGTAACTCGTAGGAACTAACCGCGAAGCGACGAAACTCCCAGTTTGATATTTCGACGATAATTTGCAAATTTCTAGACTTAGCCTTAAAAACATTACTTTAGTGGGTGAAAACCCGAAACAACCCCCGAACGGCCCCGTGGGTGGCACCAACACCTCCCACGAGACCAATGTTACTCGTAGGAACTAACCGCGCAGCCGCGGGACTCCCGATTTGAGAATTTAATGGTAATTTTCATAATTCTAGGCTTAGGCTTAAAAAAATGGTGTTAGTGGGTGAAAATCCAAAACATCCCCCATACGGCCCCGTGGGTGTCTCCAACACCATCCACGGGACCAATTTAACTCGTAGGAACTAACCGCGCAGCCGAGGGACTTTCGGTTTGAGAATACGAAGGTAATTTTCATAATTTTAGACTTCGGCTTAAAACCATGGCGTTAGTGGGTGAAAACCCAAAACAGCCCCCGAACGGCCCCGGCCCCGTGGGTGGCACCAACACCACCCACGGGACCAATGTGACTCGTAGGAACTAAACGCGCAGCCACGGAACTCCCGGTTTGAGATTACGATGCTAATTTGCATATTTCTAGACTTAGGCTTAAAAACTTGAGTTTATAGGGGAAAACCCAAAATGACCCCCGAACGGCCCCGTGGGTGGCACCAACATAGCCCACTGGACCAATGAAACTCGTAGGAACTGACTGCGCAGCCGCGGGACTCCCAGTTTGAGAATACGATTGTAATTTACAGTTTTCTTGACTTAGGCTTAAAAACATGGCTATAGAGGGTAAAAGCCCAAAACAACCCCCGAACGGCCTCGTGGGAGGAACCAACACCTCACATGGGACCAATTTGATTCGTAGGAACTAACCCTGCAGCCGCGGGACTCCCGGTTTGGGAATATGATGGTAATTTGTATATTTCTAGACTTAGGCTTAAAAACATGGCGTTAGCAAGTGAAAACCCAAAATAGGCCCTGAATGTCCCCGTGGGTGGCACCAACACCTCCCACTGGACTAAAATAATTCATAGAAACTGATCGTGCAGCCGCGGGACTCCCGTTTTCATTATACGACGGTAATTTGAATATTTCTAGACGTAGGCTTAAAACATTGCATTAGTGGGTGAAAACTCGAAATAGCCCCCGCACGACCCTGTGGGTGCCACCAACACCTCCAGCGGGACCAATGTGAGTCGTAGTAACTGACCGCGCAGTCGCGGGACTCTCGGTATGAGAATATGACGGTAATTTGCATATTTCTAAACTTACGCTTAAAAACATGGCGTTAGTTGGTGAAAACCCGAAACAGCCCCCAAACGGCCGCGTGGTGGAACCAACACCACCCATGGGACCAATGTAACTCGTAGGAACTGACCGCACAACCGTGGGACTCTCGGTTTGAGAATACGACGGTAATTAGCATAATTCTAGACTTAGGCTTAAAAACATGTCTTTAGTGGGTGAAAACTCGAAACAGCCCCCGAATGGCACCGTGGGTGGCACCAACACCTCCCACGGGACCAATGTAACTCGTTGGAACTAACCACGAAGCGGCAAAACTCCCAATTTTAGATTACGACGGTAATTTGTAAATTTCTAGACTTAGGCTTAAAAACATGACTTTAGTGGGTGAAAACCCGAAACAACCCCCGAACGGCCCCGTGGGTGGCACCAACACTTCCCACGAGACCAATATTACTCGTAGGAACTAACCGCGCAACCGCGGGACTCCCAGTTTGAGAATATGACAATTATTTACATATTTCTTAACTTACGCTTATAAACATGGCGTTAGGTGGTGAAAACCCGAAACAGCCCCCGAACGTCCCCATGGGTGGCACCAACACCACGCACGGGACCAATGTACTTCGTAGGAACTAACGGTGCAGTCGCGGAACCCCCAATTTATGACGGAAATTTACATATTTCTAGACTTAGGCTTAAAACATGACTTTAGTGGGTGAAAACCCGAAAGAACCCCCGAACATCCCCTTGGGTAGCACCAACACCTCCCACGGGAACAATGTAACTTGTAGGAACTAACCGCGGTGCCGTGGGACTCCCGATTTGAGAATACGACAGTAATTTGCATATTTCTAGACTCAGGCTTAAAAACATGGACTTAGTGGGTGAAAACCCAAAAAAGCCCCCGAATGGCCCCGTGGGTGGCACCAACACCTCCCATGGGACTAACTTAACTCGTAGGAACTAACCGCGCACCCGCGGGACTTCCGATTTGGGAATACGACTGTAATTTGCATATTTCTAGACTTAGGCTTAAAAACAAGGCTTTAGTGGGTGAAAACACGAAACATCCCCCGAACGGCCCCGTGGGTGGCACAAACACCTCCTACAGGACCAATTAAACTCGTAGGAACTAACCACGTAGAGGCGGGACTCCTGGTATTAGAATACGACTATAATTTGCATAATTCTAGACTTAGACTTAAAAACATGGCGTTAGTTTGTTAAAACCCGAAACAGCCCACGTACGGCCCCGTAGGTGTCCTCAACACCACACATAGGACCAATGTTACTTAAAGAAACTGACAGTGTTGTCGCAGGACTCTCGATTTGAGAATACGAAGTTAATTTGCATAATTCAAGACTTAGCATAAAAAAACGTGACATTAATGGGTGAAAACCCAAAACAGCCCCCAAACGGACCCGTGGGTAGCACCAACACCACCCACGGGACCAATGTAACTCGTAGGAACTAACTGCGCAGCCTCGGAGCTCCCGGTTTGAGAATACGATGGTAATTTGAATATTTCTAGAGTTAGGCTTAAAAACATGGCGTTAGTGGGTGAAAACCTGAAATAGCCCCCGAACGGCCCCGTGGGTGGCACCAACACCACCCACGGGACCAATGTAACTCGTAGGAACTAACCGCGCAGCCGCGGAACTCCCGGTTTGAGATTATGATGGTAATTTGCATATTTTTAGACTTAGGTTTAAAAACATGACTTTAGTGGGTGAAAACTCGAAACAGCCCCCGAACGGCCCCGTGGGTGGCACCAACACCTCCCACGGGACCAATGTAACTCGTAGGAACTGACTGCGCAGTCGCGGGCCTCTCGGTTTGAGAAAACGATGGTAATTTGAATATTTCTAGACGTAGGCTTAAAAACATGGCGTTAGTGGGTGAAAACTCAAAACAGCCGCCGCACGGTCCCGTGGGTGACACCAACACCTCCCACGGGACCAATATGACTCGTAGGAACTAACCGCCAAGCCGCTGGACTATCGGATTGAGAATTCGACAGTAATTTACATATTTCTAGACTTAGGCTTAAAAACATGGCGTTAGTCGGAGAAAACCTGAAACAGCATCCGTACGGCCCCGTGGTTGGCACCAACACCTCCCACGGGACAATTGTGACACGCAAGAATTGACCGCGCAGTCACGGGACTCCCGTCTTGGGAATACGACGGTAATTTGTATATTTCTAAACTTAAGCTTAAAAACATGGCGTTAGTTGGTAAAAAGCCGAAACAGCCCCCGAACGGCCCCGTGGGTGGCACCAACACCACCCACGGGACCAATGTAACTCGTATGAACTAATCGCGCAGCTGAGGAACTCCTGGTTTGAGAATACGATGATAATTTGCATATTTCTAGACTTAGGTTTAAAAACATGGCGTTAGTGGTTGAAAACCCCAAACAGTCCCCGAACAGCACCGTGGGTGGCACCAACACCACCAACGGGACTAATGTAACTCGTAGGAACTAACCATGCAGCCGCAGAACTCCCAGTTTGAGATTACGAAGGTAATTTCCATATTTCTAGACTTAGGCTTAAAAACATGACTTTGGCGGGTGAAACCCCGAATGGCCCCGTGGAGGCACCAACACCTCCCACGGGACCAATGTAACTCGTAGGAACTGACCGCGCAGCCACGGGACTCCCGAATTGAGAATACGACTGTAATTTGCATATTTCTAGACTTAGGCTTTAAAACATAAGTTTAGAGAGGGAAAATCCGAAATGACCCCCAAATGGCCCCGTGGATGGCACTAACACCTCCCACGGGACCAATGTAACTCGTAGGAACTAATCGCGCATCCGCGGGGCTCTCGGTTTGAGAATACGACTGTAATTTTCATATTTCTAGACTTAGGCTTAAAAACATGACGTTAGTGGGTTAAATCCCGAAACAACCCCCGAACGACCCCGTGGGTGGCACCAACACCTCCCACAGGACCAATGTAACTCGTAGAACTAGTCGCGCACCAGCGGGACTCCCGGTTTGAGAATACGACGATAATTTGTATATTTCTAAAGTAATGCTTAAAAACACGGCGTTAGGTGGTGAAAACCCGAAACAGCCCCCGAACGTCCCCATTGGTGGCACCAACGCCATGCACGGGACCGATGTAACTCATAGGAACTAACCGTATAGCCGTGGAACCCCCGATTTAAGATTACGACGGTAATTTGCATATTTCTAGAAACATGACTTGAGTGGCTGAAAACCCGAAACAACCCCCGAACGGGACCGTGGGTGGCACTAGCACCTCCCACGGGACCAATGTAACTCGTAGGAAGTGATCGCGCAGCCGCGGGACTCCCAATTTGAGAATATGATGGTAATTTCCATATATCTAGAGATAGGCTTAAAAACATGACTTAAGAGGGGGACAACCCGAAATGCCCCCTGAACGTCCCCATGGTTGGCACCAACACCTCCCACGGTACTAATGTAACTTGTAGGAACTAACTACGGTGCCGCGGGACTCCCGGTTTGATAATACGACGGTATATAGCATATTTCTAGACTTAGGCTTAAAACATGGATTTAGTGGGTGAAAACCCGAAATGGCCCCCGAATGGCCCCGTGGGTGGCACCAACACCTCCCATGGGACCAACTTAACTCATAGGAACTAACCGCGCACCCGCGGGACTTCCGATTTGAAAATACGACAGTAATTTACATATTTCTAAGACTTAGGCTTAAAAACATCGCTTTAGTGGGTGAAAACCCGAAACAACCCCCGAACGTCCCCGTGGGTGGCACAAACACCTCCTACCGGACCAATGTAACTCGTAGGAACTAACGACGCAGACACGGGACTCCTGGTTTGAGAATATGACTGTAATTTGAATGATTCTAGACTTAGGGTTAAAAACATGGCGTTAGTGGGTGAAAACCCTAAACAGCCCCCGTACGACCCCGTAGGTGTCATCAACACCACGCACAGGACCAATGTAACTCAAAGAAATTGACAATGTTGTCGCGGGACTCTCGATTTGAGAATACAAAGTTAATTTTTATAATTCAAGACTTAGGATAAAAAAAACGTGACGTTAATGGGTGAAAACCCAAAACAACCCCCAAACGGACCCGTGGGTAGCACCAACACCACCCACGGGACCAATGTAACTCGTAGGAACTAACTGCGCAACTGCGGAGCTTTCGATTTGTGAATGCGATGGTAATTTGCATATTTCTATACTTAGGCTTAAAAACATGGCGTTAGTGGGTGAAAACCCGAAATAGCCCCCGAACGGCCCCGTGGGTGGCACCAACACCACCCACGGAACCAATGTAACTCGTAGGAACTAACCGCGTAGTCGCGGAACTCTCGGTTTGAGATTATGACAGTAATTTGCATATTTCTAGACTTAGGTTTAAAAACATGACTTTAGGGGGTGAAAACTCGAAACAGCCCCCGAACGGCCCGTGGGTGGCACCAACACTTCCCACGGGACCAATGTTACTCATAGGAACTGACTGCGACGCTGTGGGACTCCCGATTTGAGAATACGACGGTAATTTGCATATTTATAGACTTAGCTTTAAAAATATGACTTCACAGGGGGAAAACCCGAAACGACCCCCGAACAGCCCCCTGGATGGCACCAACACCTCCCACGGGACCAATATAACTTGTAGGAACTGACTGTGCAGCCGCGAGACTCCCGATTTGAGAATGGAACGGTAATTTGCATAATTCTTGACTTAGGCTTAAAAACATGACTTTACAGAGGAAAATGCGAAGCGACCCTCGAACGGCCCCGTGGGTGGCACCAACACCTCCCACGGGACCTATGTAACTTGTAGGAACTAACCGCGAAGCGGCGAAACTCCCAGTTTGAGATTACGATGGTAATTTGCAAATTTCTAGACTTAGGCATAAAAACATGACTTAAGTGGGTGAAAACTCGAAACAACTCCCGAACGGCCCCGTGGGGTGCACCAACACCCCCCACAAGACCAATGTTACTCGTACGAACTAACCGCGAAGCGGCGAAACTCCCAGTTTGAGATTACGATGGTAATTTGCATATTTCTAGACTTAGGCTTAAAAACATGACGTTAGTGGGTGAAATCCCGAAACAACCCCCGAACGACCCCGTGAGTGGCACCAACACCTCCCATAGGGCCAATGTAACTCGTAGAACTAGTCGCGCACCAGCGGGACTCCCGGTTTGAGAATACGACGGTAATTTGTATATTTCTAAAGTAATGCTTAAAAACATGGTGTTAGGTGGTGAAAACCCGAAACAGCCCCCGAACGTCCCCATTGGTGGCACCAACACCACGCACGGGACCGATGTAACTCATAGGAACTAACCGTATAGCCGCGGAACCCCCGATTTGAGATTAAGACGGTAATTTTGGATATTTCTAGAAACATGACTTGAGTGGCTGAAAACCCGAAACAACCCCCGAACGGGACCGTGGGTGGCACCAGCACCTCCCACGGGACCAATGTAACTCGTAGGAAGTGATCGCGCAGCCGCGGGACTCCCGATTTGAGAATATGATGGTAATTTCCATATATCTAGAGATAGGCTTAAAAACATGACTTAAGAGGGGGACAACCCGAAATGACCCGTGAACGTCCCCATGGTTGGCACCAACACCTCCCACGGTACCAATGTAACTTGTAGAAACTAACTGCGGTGCCGCGGGACTCCCGGTTTGAGAATACGACGGTAATTAGCATATTTCTAGACTTAGGCTTAAAACATGGATTTAGTGGGTGAAAACCCGAAATAGCCCCCGAATGGCCCCGTGGGTGGCACCAACACCTCCCATGGGACCAACTTAACTCATAGGAACTAACCGCGCACCCGCGGGACTTCCGATTTGAGAATACGACAGTAATTTACATATTTCTAAGACTTAGGCTTAAAAACATGGCTTTAGTGGGTGAAAACCCGAAACAGCCCCCGAACGGCCCCGTGGGTGGCACAAACACCTCCTACCGGACCAATGTAACTCGTAGGAACTAACGACGCAGACACGGGACTCCTGGTTTGAGAATATGACTGTAATTTGAATGATTCTAGACTTAGGGTTAAAAACATGGCGTTAGTGGGTGAAAACCCTAAACAGCCCCCGTACGGCCCCGTAGGTGTCATCAACACCACGCACAGGACCAATGTAACTCGAAGAAACTGACAATGTTGTCGCAGGACTCTCGATTTGAGAATACAAAGTTAATTTTTATAATTCAAGACTTAGGATAAAAAAATGTGACGTTAATGGGTGAAAACCCAAAACAGCCCCCGAACGGACCCGTGGGTAGCACCAACACCACCCACGGGACCAATGTAACTCGTAGGAACTAACTGCGCAACCGCGGAGCTCCCGGTTTGAGAATACGATGGTAATTTGCATATTTCTAGACTTAGGCTTAAAAACATGGCGTTAGTGGGTGAAAACCCGATATAGACCCCGAACGGCCCCGTGGGTGGCACCAACACCACCCACGGGACCAATATAACTCGTAGGAACTAACCGCGCTGCCACGGAACTCCCGTTTGAGAATACACCTGTAATTCTCATATTTCTAGACTTAGGCTTAAAAACATGAGTTTATAGGGGGAAAACCTAAAATGACCCCCGAACGGCCCCGTGGGTGGCACCAACACAACCCACTGGACCAATGTAATTCGTAGGAACTGACTGCGCAGACGCGGGACAACCAGTTTGAGAATACGATTGTAATTTACAGTTTTCTTGACTTAGGCTTAAAAACATGACTTCATAGGGGGAAAACCCGAAACGACCCCCGAACCGCCCCTTTGGTGGCACCAACACCTCCCACAGGACCAATGTAACTCGTAGGAACTAACTGTGCAGCTGTGAGACTCCCAATTTGAGAATGGGATGGTAATTCGCATAATTCTAGACTTAGGCTTAAAAACATGACTTTATAGGGGGGAAACGCGAAGCGACCCCCGAACGGCCCCGTGGGTTGCACCAACGCCTCCCATGGGACCAATGTAACTCGTAGGAACTAACCGCGAAGCTGCGAAACTCCCAGTTTGAGATTGCGATGGTAATTTGCAAATTTCTAGACTTAGGCTTAAAAACCTGACTTTAGTGGGTGAAAACCCGAAACAACCCCCGAACGGCCCCGTGGGTGGCACCAAAACCTCCCACGAGACCAATGTTACTCGTAGGAACTAACCGCGCAGCCGCGGGACTACCGGTTTGAGAATATGATAGTAATTTGCATAATTCTAGGCTTAGGCTTAAAAACATGATGTTAGTGCATGAAAATCCGAAACAGCCCCCATTCAGCCCCGTGGGTGTCTCCAACGCCACCCACGGGACCAATGTAACTCGTACGAACTAACCGCGCAGCCGAGGGACTTTCGGTTTGAGAATAGGAAGGTAATTTGCATAATTTTAGACTTAGGCTTAAAACCATGGCGTTAGTGGGTGAAAACCCAAAACATCCCCCGAACGGCCCCGGCCCCGTGGGTGGCACCAACACCACCCACGGGACCAATGTGACTTGTAGGAACTAACCGTGTAGCCGCGGAACTCCCGGTTTGAGATTACGATGCTAATTTGCATATTTCCAGACTTAGGCTTAAAAACATGACTTTAGTGGGTGAAAACCCAAAACAGCCCTCGAACGACCCCGTGGGTGGCAACAACACCTCCCACGGGACCAATGTAACTCGTAGAAACTAACCGCGCAGCCACGGGACTCCCGATTTGAGAATACAACGGTAATTCTCATATTTCTAGACTTAGGCTTAAAAACATGAGTTTATAGGGGGAAAACCCAAAATGACCCTCGAACGGCCCCGTGGGTGGCACCAACACAGCCCACTGGACCAATGTAACTCGTAGGAACTGACTGCGCAGCCGCGGGACTCCCAGTTTGAGAATACGATTGTAATTTGCAGTTTTCTTGACTTAGGCTTAAAAACATGGCTATAGAGGGTAAAAGCTCGAAACAACCCCCGAACGGCCTCGTGGGAGGCACCAACCCCTCACACGGGACCAATATGACTCGTAGGAACTAACCGTGCAGCCGCGGGACTCCCGGTTTGGGAATATGATGGTAATTTGTATATTTCTAGACTTCGGCTAAAAAACATGACGTTAGCGGGTGAAAACCCGAAACAGGCCCCGAATGGCCCCGTGGGTGGCACCAACACCTCCCACTGGACTGAAGTAACTCGTAGGAACTGACCGCGCAGCCGCGGGACTCCCGTTTTGAGAATACGTTGCTAATTTGAATATTTCTTGACGTAGGTCTAAAACATGGCGTTAGTGGGTGAAAACTCGAAATAGCCCCCGCACGGCCCTGTGGGTGGCACCAACACCTCCCACGGGACGAATGTGACTCGTAGTAACTGACCGCACAGTCGCGGGACTCCCGGTATGAGAATATGACGGTAATTTTCATATTTTTAAACTTACGCTTAAAAACATGGCGTTAGTTGGTGAAAACTCGAAACAGCCCCCAAACGGTCGCGTGGGTGGAACCAACACCACCCATGGGACCAATGTAACTCTTAGGAACTGACCGCGCAATCGTGGGACTCCCGGTTTCAGAATACGACGGTAATTAGCATAATTCTAGACTTATGCTTAAAAACATGGCTTTAGTGGGTGAAAACTCGAAACAGCCCCCGAATGGCCCCGTGGGTTGCACCAACACCTCCCACGGGACCAATGTAACTCGTAGGAACTAACCGCGAAGCGGAAAAACTCCCAATTTTAGATTACGACGGTAATTTGCAAATTTCTAGACTTACGATTAAAAACATGACTTTAGTGGGTGAAACCCGAAATCACCCCCGAACTGCCACGTGGGTGGCACCAACACCTCCCACGAGACCAATATTACTCGTAGGGACTAACCGCGCAGCCGCAGGACTCCCAGTTTGAGAATATGACAGTTATTTGGATATTTCTTGACTTACACTTAAAAACATGGCGTTAGTGGGTGAAAACCCGAAATAGACCCCGAACGGCCCCGTGGGTGGCACCAACACCACCCACGGGACCAATATAACTCGTAGGAACTAACCGCGCTGCCACGGAACTCCCGTTTGAGAATACAACGGTAATTCTCATATTTAGACTTAGGCTTAAAAACATGAGTTTATAGGGGGAAAACCTAAAATGATCCCCGAACGGCCCCGTGGGTGGCACCAACACAACCCACTGGACCAATGTAATTCGTAGGAACTGACTGCGCAGACACGGGATAACCAGTTTGAGAATACGATTGTAATTTACAGTTTTCTTGACTTAGGCTTAAAAACATGACTTCATAGGGGGAAAACCCGAAATGACCCCCGAACCGCCCCCTTGGTGGCACCAACACCTCCCACGGGACCAATGTAACTCGTAGGAACTAACTGTGCAGCTGTGAGACTCCTGATTTGATAATGGGATGGTAATTCGCATAATTCTAGACTTTGGCTTAAAAACATGACTTTATAGGGGGGAAACGCGAAGCGACCCCCGAACGGCCCCGTGGGTGGCACCAACACCTCCCATGGGACCAATGTAACTCGTAGGAACTAACCGCGAAGCTGCGAAACTCCCAGTTTGAGATTACGATGGTAATTTTCAAATTTCTAGACTTAGGCTTAAAAACCTGACTTTAGTGGGTGAAAACCCGAAACAACCCCCGAACGGCCCCGTGGGTGGCACCAAAACCTCCCACGAGACCAATGTTACTCGTAGGAACTAACCGCGCAGCCGCGGGACTACCGGTTTGAGAATATGATGGTAATTTGCATAATTCTAGGCTTAGGCTTAAAAACATGGTGTTAGTGCGTGAAAATCCAAAACAGACCCCATTCAGCCCCGCGGGTGTCTCCAACGCCACCCACGGGACCAATGTAACTCGTACGAACTAACTGCGCAGCCGAGGGACTTTCGGTTTGAGAATACGAAGGTAATTTGCATCATTTTAGACTTAGGCTTAAAACCATGGCGTTAGTGGGTGAAAACCCAAAACAGCCCCCGAACGGCCCCGGCCCCGTGGGTGGCACCAACACCACCCACGGGACCAATGTGACTTGTAGGAACTAACCGTGTAGCCGCGGAACTCCCGGTTTGAGATTACGATGCTAATTTACATATTTCGAGACTTAGGGTTAAAAACATGACTTTAGTGGGTGAAAACCCAAAACAACCCTCGAACGACCCCGTGGGTGGCAGCAACACCTCCCACGGGACCAATGTAACTCGTAGAAACTAACCGCGCAGCCACGGGACTCCTGATTTGAGAATACTACGGTAATTCTCATATTTCTAGACGTAGGCTTAAAAACATGAGTTTATAGGGGGAAAACCCAAAATGACCCTCGAACGGCCCCGTGGGTGGCACCAACACAGCCCACTGGACCAATGTAACTCGTAGGAACTGACTGCGCAGCCGTGGGACTCCCAGTTTGAGAATACGATTGTAATTTACAGTTTTCTTGACTTAGGCTTAAAAACATGGCCATAGAGGGTAAAAGCTCGAAACAACCCCCGAACGGCCTCGTGGGAGGAACTAACACCTCACACGGGACCAATATGACTCGTAGGAACTAATCGTGCAGCCGCGGGACTCCCAGTTTCGGAATATGACGGTAATTTGTATATTTCTAGACTTAGGCTTAAAAACATGACGTTGGCGGGTGAAAACCCGAAACAGGCCCCGAATGGCCCCGTGGGTGGCACCAACACCTCCCACGGGACTAGAGTAACTCGTACGAACTGATCGCGCAGCCGTGGGACTCCCGTTTTGAGAATATGTTGGTAATTTGAATATTTCTTGACGTAGGCTTAAAACATGGCGTTAGTGGGTGAAAACTCGAAATAGCCCCCACACGGCCCAGTTGGTGGCACCAACACCTCCCGCGGGACGAATGTGACTCGTAGTAACTGACAGCACAGTCGCGGGACTCCCGGTATGAGAATATGACGGTAATTTGCATATTTTTAAACTTACGCTTAAAAACATGGCGTTAGTTGGTGAAAACTCGAAACAGCCACCAAACGGTCGCGTGGGTGGAACCAACACCACCCATGGGACCAATGTAACTCTTAAGAACTGACCGCGCAACCGTGGGACTCCCAGTTTCAGAATACGACGGTAATTAGCGTAATTCTAGATTTAGGCTTAAAAACATGGCTTTAGTGGGTGAAAACTCGAAACAGCCCCCGAATGGCCCCGTGGGTGGCACCAACACCTCCCACGGGACCAATGTAATTCGTAGGAACTAACCGCGAAGCGGAAAAACTCCCAGTTTTAGATTACGACGGTAAATTGCAAATTTCTAGACTTACGATTAAAAACATGACTTTAGTGGGTGAAACCCGAAACCACCCCCGAACGGCCACGTGGGTGGCACCAACACCTCCCACGAGACCAATATTACTCGTAGGAACTAACCGCGCAGCCGCAGGACTACCAGTTTGAGAATATGACAGTTATTTGGATATTCCTTGACTTACACTTAAAAACATGGCGTTAGGTGGTGAAAACCCGAAACAGCCCCCGAACGTCCCCATGGGTGGCGCCAACACCACGCACGGGACCAATGTAACTCGTAGGAACTAATTGTGCAACCGCGGAACCCCCAATTTACGACGGTAATTTACATATTTCTAGACTTAGGCTTAAAAACATGACTTTAGTGGGTGAGAACCCGAAATAACCCCCGAACGGCCCCGTGGGTGGCACTAACACCTCCCACAGGACCAATGTAACTCGTAGGAAGTGACCGCGCAGCCGCGGGACTCCCGATTTGAGAATATGATGGTAATTTGCATATTTCTAGACTTAGGCTTAGAAACATGGACTTAGTGGGTGAAAACCCGAAAAAGCCCCGAATGGCCCCGTGGGTGGCACCAACACCTCCCATGGGACAAACTTAACTCGGAGGAACTAACCGCGCACCGGCGGGACTTCCGATTTGGGAATACGACTGTAATTTTCATATTTCTAGACTTAGGCTTAAAAACATGGCTTTAGTTGGTTAAAACCCGAAACATCCCCCGAACGACCCCGTGGGTGGCACAAACACCTCCTACAGGACCAATTAAACTCGTAGGAACTAACCACGCAGACGCGGGACTCATGGTATGAGAATACAACTGTAATTTGCATAATTCTAGACTTAGGCTTAAAAATATGGCGTTAGTGGGTGAAAACCCTAAACAGCCCCCGTACGGCCCCGTAGGTGTCATCAACACCACGCACAGGACCAATGTAACTCGAAGAAACTGACAATGTTGTCGCGGGACTCTCGATTTGAGAATACAAAGTTCATTTGTATAATTCAAGACTTAGGATAAAAAAACGTGACGTTAATGGGTGAAAACCCAAAACATCCCCCGAACGGACACGTGGGTAGCACTAACACCACCCACGGGACCAACGTAACTCGTAGGAACTAACTGCGCAACCGTGGAGCTCCCGGTTTGAGAATACGATGGTAATTTTCATATTTCTAGACTTAGGCTTAAAAACATGGCATTAGTGGGTGAAAACCCGAAATAGCCCCCGAACGGCCCCGTGGGTGGCACCAACACCACCCACGGGACCAATGTAACTCGTAGGAACTAACCGCTTCGTCGCGGAACTCTCGGTTTGAGATTATGATAGTAATTTGCATATTTTTAGACTTAGGTTTAAAAACATGACTTTAGGGGGTGAAAACTCGAAACAGTCCCCGAACGGCCCCGTGGGTGGCACCAACACTTCCCACGGGACCAATGTTACTCGTAGGAACTGACTGCGACGCTGTGGGACTCCCGATTTGAGAATATGGCGGTAATTTGCATATTTATAGACTTAGCCTTAAAAACATGACTTCATAGGGGGAAAACCCGAAACGACCCCCGAACAGCCCCTTGGATGGCACCAACACCTCCCACGGGACCAATATAACTCGTAGGAACTGACTGTGCAGCCGCGAGACTCCCGATTTGAGAATGGAAAGGTAATTCGCATAATTCTTGACTTAGGCTTAAAAACATGACTTTATAGGGGGGAAAATCAAAGCGACCCCCGAACGGCCCCGTTGGTGGCACCAACACCTCCCACGGGACCAACGTAAGTCGTAGGAACTAACCGCGAAGCGGCGAAACTCCCAGTTTGAGATTACGATGGTAATTTGCAAATTTCTAGACTTAGGCTTAAAAACATGACTTTAGTGGGTGAAAACCCGAAATAGCCCCCGAACGGCCCTGTGGGAGGCACCAAGACCTCCCACGGGACCGATGTAACTCGTAGGAACTGACTGCACAGCCACGGGCCTCCTGGTTTGAGAAAACGATGGTAATTTCAATATTTCTATACGTAGGCTTAAAAGCATGGCGTTAGTGGGTGAAAACTCAAAACTGCCCCCGCACGGCCCCGTGGGTGACACCAACACCTACCACGGGATCAATGTGACTCGTAGGAACTAATCGCACAGTCGTGGGACTCTCGGTTTGAGAATTCGACAGTAATTTGTATATTTCTAGACTTAGGCTTAAAAACATGGCGTTAGTGGGAGAAATCCCGAAATAGCCCCCCGTACGGCCCCGTGGTTGGCACCAACACCTCCCACGGGACCAATGTGACACGCAGGAACTGATCGCGCAGTCGCGGGACTCTCGGCTTGGGAATACGATCGTAATTTCCATATTTTTAAACTTAGGCTTAAAAACATGGCGTTAGTTGGTGAAAAGCCGAAACAGCCCTCGAACGGCCCCGTGGGTGGCACCAACACCACCCACGGGACCGATGTAACTCGTAGGAACTAATCGCGCAGCTATGGAACTCCTGGTTTGAGAATACGACGATAATTTACATATTTATAGACTTAGGCCTAAAAACATGGCGTTAGCAGGTGAAAACTCGAAACAGTCCCTGAATTGCCCCGTGGGTGGCACCAACACCACCCACGGGACCAATGTAACTCGTAGGAAATAATCGTGCAGCCGCAAAACTCCCAATTTGAGATTACAACGGTAATTACCATATTTCTAGACTTAGGCTTAAAAACATGACTTTTGCGGGTGAAACCTTGAACGGTCCCGTGGCGGCACCAACACTTCCCACGGGACCAATGTAACTCGTAGGAACTGGCCGTGCAGCCAAAGGACTCCCGATTTGAGAATACGATGGTAATTTGAATATTTCTAGACTTAGGCTTAAAAGCATGAGTTTAGAGGGGGAAAATCTGAAACGACCCCCGAACAGCCCCGTGGGTGGCACCAACACCTCCCACGGGACCAATGTAACTCGTAGGAACTAACCGCGCATCCGCGGGGCTCCCGGTTTGAGAATATGACTGTAATTTGCATATTTCTAGACTTTGGCTTAAAAACATGGCTTTAGTGGGTGAAAACCCGAAACAGCCCCCGAACGGGCCCGTGGGTGGCACGAACACCACCCACAGGACCAATGTAACTCGTAGGAACTAGTCGCGCACCAGCGGGACTCCCGGTTTGAGAATACGATGGTAATTTTCATATTTCTAGACTCAGGCTTAAAAACATGACTTGAGTGGGTGAAAACCCTAAACAGCCCCCGAACGGCCCCGTGGGTGGCACCAACACCTCCCACGGGACCAATGTACCTCGCAGGAACTGATCGCGCAGCCACGGGACTCCCGATTTGAGAATATGATGGTAATTTCAATATTTATAGACATCGGCTTAAAAACATGACTTAAGAATGGGAAAACCCGAAATGACCCCTGAACGTCCCCGTGGGTGGCACCAACACCTCCCACGGGACCAATGTAACTTGTAGGAACTAACCGCGGTGCCCCGGGACTCCCGGTTTGAGAATATGACGGTAATTTGCATATTTCTAGACTTAGGCTTAAAACATGGCTTTAGTGGGTGAAAACCCGAAATAGCCCCTGAATGGCCCCGTGGGCGGCACCAACATCTCCCATGGGACCAACTTAACTCGTGGGAACTAACCGCGCACCCGCGGGACTTCCGATTTGAGAATACGACGGTAATTTACATATTTCTAGACTTTGGCTTACAAACATGGCTTTAGTGGGTGAAAACCCTAAACAGCCCCCGAACGGCCCCGTGGGTGGCACAAACACCTCCTACGGGACCAATGTAACTCGTAGGAACTAACCACGCAGACGCGGGACTCCTGGTTTGAGAATACGGTAATAATTTGCATAAATCTAGCCTTAGGGTTAAAAACATGGCGTTAGTAGGTGAAAACCCGAAACAGCCCCCGTACGGCCCCGTAGGTGTCACCAACACCACGCACGGGACCAATGTAACTCGAAGAAACTGACGTGTTTTCGCGGGACTCTCGATTTGAGAATACGAAGGTAATTTTCATAATTCAAGACTTAGGATTAAAAACATGACATTAATGGGTGAAAACCCCAAACAGCCCCGAAACGAACCCATGGGTAGCACCAACACCACCTACGGGAGTAATGTAACTCGTAGGAACTATCTGCGCAGCCGCGGAGCTCCCAGTTTGAGAATAGGATGGTAATTTGCATATTCTAGACTTAGGCTTAAAAACATGGCGTTAGTGGGTGAAAACCCGAAATAGCCCCCTAAAGGCCTCGTGGGTGGCACCAACACCACCCATGGGATCAATGTAACTCGTAGGAACTAATCGCGCAGCCGCAGAACTCCCGTTTGAGATTATGATAGTAATTTGCATATTTCTAGACTTAGGTTTAAAAATATGACTTTAGGGGGTGAAAACCCAAAATTTCCCCCGAACGGCCCGTGGGTGGCACCAACACTTCCCACGGGACCAATGTTACTCGTAGGAACTGACTGCGCAGCTGTGGGACTCCAGATTTGAGAATACGACGGTAATTTGCATATTTATAGACTTAGGCTTAAAAACATGACTTCATAGGGGGAAAACCCGAAACGACCCCCGAACAGCCCCTAGATGGCACCAACACCTCCCACAGGACCAATATAACTCGTAGGAACTGGCTGTGCAGCCAAGAGACTCCCGATTTGAGAATGGGATGGTAATTCGTATAATTCTAGACTTAGGCTGAAAAACATGACTTTATAGGGGAAAATGCGAAGCGACCCTCGAACGGCCCCGTGGGTGGCACCAACACCTCCCACGGGACCTATGTAACTCGTAGGAACTAACCGCGAAGCGGCGAAACTCCCAGTTTGAGATTACGATGGTAATTTGCAAATTTATAGACTTAGGAATAAAAACATGACTTAAGTGGGCGAAAACTCGAAACAACCCCCGAACGGCCTCGTGGGTGGCACCAACACCCCCACGAGACCAATGTTACTCGTAGGAACTAACCGCGCAGCCGCGGGACTCCCGGTTTGAAAATATGATGGTAATTTGCATAATTATAGGCTTAGGCTTAAAAACCGGGTGTTAGTGCGTGAAAATCCGAAAAAGCCCCCGGACGGCCCTGTGGGTGTCTCCAACACCACCCACGGGACCAATGTAACTCGTAGGAACTAACCGCGCAATCGAGGGGCTTCCGGTTTGAGAATACGAAGATAATTTGTATAATTTTAGACTTAGGCTTAAAACCATGGTGTTAGTGGCTGAAAACCCAAAACAGCCCCCGAACGGCCCCGGCCCCGTGGGTGGCACCACCCACTGGACTAATGTGACTCGTAGGAATTAACCGCGTAGCCGCGGAACTCACGGTTTGAGATTACGATGGTAATTTGTATATTTCTATACTTAGGCTTAAAAACATGACTTTAGTGGGTGAAAAATCGAAACATCCCTCGAACGACCCCGTGGGTGACAATAACACCTCCCACGGGACGAATGTAACTCGTAGAAACTAACCGTGCAGCTGCGGGACTCCCTATTTGAGAATACAATGGTAATTCTCATATATGTAGACTTAAGATTAAAAACATGAGTTTATAGGGGAAACCCAAAATTACCCCCGAATGGCCCTGTGGGTGGCACCAACACAGCCCATGGACCAATGTAACTCGTAGGAACTGACAGCGCAGCTGCGGGACTCCCAGTTTGAGAATACGATTGTAATTTACAGTTTTCTTGACTTAGGCTTAAAAACATGGCTATAGAGGGTAAAAACCTAAAATAACCCCCGAACGGCCTCGTGGGAGGCACCAACACCTCACACGGGACCAATTTGACTCGTAGGAACTAACCGTGCAATCGCGGGACTCTCGGTTTGGGAATATGACGGTAATTTATATATTTCTAGACTTAGGCTTAAAAACATGGCGTTAGCAGGTGAAAACCCAAAACAGGCCACGAATGGCCCCGTGGGTGGCACCAACACCTCCCACGGGACTAAAGTAACTCGTAGGAACTGACCGCGCAGCCGCGGTACTCCCGTTTTGAGAATACGATGGTAATTTGAATATTTCTAGACGTAGGCTTAAAACATGGCATTAGTGGGTGAAAACTCGAAATAGCCCCCGCACGGCCCTATGGGTGGCACCAACACCTCCCGCGGGACCAATGTGACTCGTAGGAACTGATCGCGCAGTCGCGGGACTCCCGGTGTGAGAATATGATGGTAATTTGCATATTTCTAAACTTATGCTTAAAAACATGACGTTAGTTGGTGAAAATCCAAAATAGCCCCCGAACAGTCGCGTGGGTGGAACCAACACCACCCGTGGGACCAATGTAACTCGTAGGAACTGACCGCGCAAGCATGGGACTCTCGGTTTGAGAATACGACGGTAATTATCATAATTCTAGACTTAGGCTTAAAAACATGGCTTTAGTGGGTAAAAACCCAAAACAGCCCCCGAATGGCCCCGTGGGTGGCTCCAAACATCCCACGGGACCAATTTAACTCGTAGGAACTAACCGCGAACCCGCGGGACTTCCGGTTTGAGAATACGATGGTAATTTGCATATTTTTAGACTTAGGCCTAAAAACATCTCTTTAGTGGGTGAAAATCCGAAACAGTCCCCGAACAGCCCCGTGGGTGGCACCACCAACTCCCACGGGACGAATGTAACTCGCAGGAACTAACTGCGCAGACGCAGGACTCCTAATTTGAGAATACGACTGTAATTTTTATAATTCTAGACTTAGGCTTAAAAACATGGCGTTAGTGGGTGAAAACCCAAAACAGCTCCCGTACGGCCTCGTAGGTGTCACCAACACCACCCACGGGACCAGTGTAACTCGAAAGAACTGATCGTGCTACCGCGGGACTCCCGGTTTGAGAATACAAAGGTAATTTGCATAATTCAAGACTTAGGCTTAAAAACATGGCGTTAATGGGTGAAAACCCGAAACAGCCCCCGAACGGACCCGTGGGTGCACCAACACCACCCACGGGACCAACGTAACTCTTAGGAACTAACTGCACAGCCGTGGAGCTCTCGGTTTGATAATACGATTGTAATTTTCATATTTCTAGACTTAGGCTTAAAAACATGGCGTTAATGGGTAGAACCGCGAAATAGCCCCCGAACGGCCCTTTGGGTGGCACCAACACCACCCACGGGACCAATGTAACTCGTAGGAACTAATCGCGCAGCCGCCGAACTCGTGGTTTGAGATTATGATGGTAATTTGCGTATTTCTAAACTTTGGCTTAAAAACATGACTTTAGTGGGTGAAAACCAGAAATAACCCCCGAACGGCCCCGTAGGTGGCACTAACACCTCCCACATGACCAATGTAACTCGTAGGAACTGACCGCGCAGCCGCGGGACTCCCGATTTGAGACTACGACGCTAATTTGCATATTTATAGACTTAGGCTTAAAAACATGACTTTATATGGGGAAACCCGAAATGACCCCCGAACGGCCCTATGGGTGGCACCAACACCTCCCATGGGACCAATGTAACTCGTAGGAACTGATCGCGTAGCCAAGAGATTCCCAATTTGAGAATACGATGGTAATTCGCCTAATTCTAGACTTAGGCTTAACAACATGACTTTATAGGGGAAAACCCGAAACGACCTCCAAAGGGCCCCGTTGGTGACACCAACACGTCTCACGGGACAAATGTAACTCGTACGAACTAACCACGCAGCCATGGAACTCCCCATTTGAGATTACGTCGGTAATTTGTATATTTCTAGACTTAGGCTTAAAAACATGACTTTAGAGGGTTTAAACCCAAAACAACCCCCGAACGGCCCAGTGGGTGGCACCAACTCCTCCCATAGGACCAATGTAACTCCTAGGAACTGACAGCGGAGCCGCGGGACTCCCAATTTGAGAATATGATGGTAATTTGCATATTTCTAGGCTTAGGCTTAAAAACATTAGTTTAGAGGGGGAAAACCCAAATGGCCTCGTGGGTAGCACCAACACCTCCCATGGGACCAATGTAACTCGTCGGAACTAACCGCACACCCGCGGGACTCCCTATTTGAGAATACGATGGTAATTTGTATATTTTTAGACTTCAACTTAAAAATACGGCTTTAGTGGATGAAAACCCGAAACATCCCCCGAACGACCCCGTGGGTGGCACCAACACCTCCCACGGGACCAATGTAACTCGTAGGAACTAACCACATAGCCGCGGGACGCTCGGTTTGAGAATATGACAGTAATTTACATAATACTAGACTTAGGATTAAAAACATGGCGTTAGTGGATGAAAATCCGAAATAGCCCGCGTACAGCCCCGTGGGTGTCACCAACACCACCTACGAGACCAATGTAACTCGTTGGAACTAACTGCGCATCCACGGGACTCCTGGTTTTAGATTGTGAAGGTAATTTGCATAATTCAAGACTTAGTCTTAAAAACATGGCGTTAGTGAGTGAAAACCCGAAACAACCCAACTCTCGATTAAAGATTACGACGGTAAATTGCATATTTTTAGACTTAGGCTTAAAAACATGACTTTAGTGGGTGAAAACCCGAAATAGTCCCCGAACGTCCCCGTGGGTGGCACCAACACCTCCCACAGGACCAATGTAACTCGTAGGAACTGACCGTGCAGTCTCGGGACTACCAGTTTGAGAATACGATGGTAATTCGCTTATTTCTAGACTTAGCCTTAATAACATGAGTTTATAGGGGGAAAACCCAAAATGACCCCCGAACGGCCCTGTGGGTGGCACCAACACCTCCCACTGGACCAATGTAACTTGTAGGAACTGACTGCGCAGCCGCGGGACTCCCCGATTGAGAATACGATGGTAATTTACATTTTTCTTGACTTAGGCTTTAAAATATGGCTACAGAGGGTGAAAACCCGAAACAACCCCCGAACGACCCAGTTGGTGGCACCAACACTTCCCACGAGACCAATTTGACTCGTAGGAACTGACTGGGGAGCCACGGGACTCCCAATTTGGGAATACAACGGTGATTTGCATATTTCTAGACTTAGGCTTAAAAACATGGCGTTAGCGGGTGAAAACCCGAAACAGGCCCCGAACGGCCCTGTGGGTGGCACCAACACCTCCCACGAAGCCAATGTAACTCGTAGGAACTGATCGCGTAGCCGCGGGACTCCTGGTTTGAGAATACGATGGTAATTTGAATATTTCTAGACGAAGGCAAAAAAACATGGCATTAGTTGGTGAAAACTCGAAACAGCCCCCGCACGGCCCTGTGGGCGGCACAAACACCTCCAAAGGGACCAATGTGACTCGTAGGAACTGACCGCATAGCCGCAAGACTCCCGGTATTAGAATACGATAGTAATTTTAATATTTCTAGACTTACGCTTAAAAATAGGGCGATCGTTAGTGAAAACCCGAACCGCCCCCATATGGCCCCATGGGTGGCACCAACACGTCCCATGGGACTAACGTTACTCGTTGGAAGTGACCGGGCAGCTACGGGACTCCCAGATTGGGAATACGATGGTAACTTGCATATTTATAAACTTACGCTAAAGAACATGGCGTTAGTTGGTGAAAAGCCAAAATAGCCCCTGAACGGCCACGTGAGTGGCACCAACACCACCCACGGGACTAATGTAACTCGTAGGAACTTACCGCGCAACCGCGGGACTCCCGGTTTGAGAATACGATGGTAATTTGTATAATTCTAGATTTAGGCTTAAAAACATGGCGTTAGTGGGTGAAAACCCGAAACAGCCCCCATACGGCCCCGTGGGTGGCACCGACAACTCCCACGGGACCAATGTGACTCGTAGGAACTGATCGAGCAGCCCCGAGACTCCCGATTTGAGAATACGATAGTACTTTGCATATTTCTATACTTAGGCTTAAAAACATGGCTTTAGTTGGTGAAAACTAAAAACATCCCCCCGAACGGCCCCATGGGTGGCACCAACACCTCCCCCGGGACCAATGAAACTGGTAGGAACTGACCGCGATGTCGCAGGACTCTCGATTAGAGAGTACGACGGTAATTTGAATATTTTTAGACTTAGGATTAAAAACATGGTATTAGTGGGTGAAAACCCGAAACAACCCCCCGAATGGCCCCGTGGGTGGAACCAACACCTCCCACGGGACCAATGTGACTCGTAGGAACTGACCGCGCAGCCGCGGGATTCTCGGTTTGACAATACGACGGTAATTTGCATAATTCAAAACTTCGGCTTAAAAACATGGCGTTAGTGGATGAAAACCTGAAACAGCTCCCGATTGTCCCCGTGGGTGGCACCAACACCTCTCACGGGACCAATGTGACTCCTAAGAACTGACCGCGCAGCTGAAACGACCCCCGAATGGCCCCGTGGGTGGCACCAACACCTCCCACGGGACCAATGTAACTCTTAGGAACTGAACGCGCAGTCGCGGGACTCTCGGTTTGTGAATACAATGGTAATTTGTATTTTTCTTGACTTAGGCTTAAAACATGACTTTAGAGGGTGAAAACCCGAAACATCCCCCGAACGGCCCCGTGGATGGCACCAACACCTCCCATGGGACCAATGTGACTTATAGGAACTAACCGTGCAGCCGCGGTACTCCCGATTTGAGAATACGACGGTAATTTGTATTTTCCTAGACTTAGGCTTAAAAGCATTGCTTTAGAGGGTGAAAACTCCAAACATCCCCCGAACGGCCCCGTGGGTGGTACCAGCACCTCCCATGGCACCAATATGACTCGTAGGAACTGACCGTGCAGCCGCGGAACTCACGATTTGGGAATATGACTATAAATTACATATTTATAAACTTAGGCTTAAATCATGGCATTAGAGGGTAAAAACCCGAAACAGACCCCGAACGACCTCGTGGGTAGCACCCACACCTCACATGGGACCAATGTGACTCATAGGAACTGACCGCGAAGCCCCGGGACTCCCGATTTGAGAATACGACGGTAATTTGAATATTTTTAGACTTTGGAAAAATGTGGCCCGAACGACTCCGTGGATAGCACCAACACCTCCCACGGGACCATTGTAGCTAGTAGGAACTGATCACGCAGCCGCGGGACTAACGGTTTGAGAATACGACGATAATTTGCATATTTCTAGACTTATGCTTAAAAGCATGGCTTTAGAGGGTGAAAACCCAAAACAGCCTCCGAACGGCCTCGTGGGTGGCATCAACACCTCTCACGCGACCATTGTAACTCGTAAGAACTGACCGCGCACCCGCGGGACTCCCGATTTGAGAATACGATGATAATTTGCATATTTCTAGACTTAGGCTTTAAAACATGGCTTTAGTGGGGGAAAAGCCAAAACAACCCCCGAACGGCCCCGTGGATGTCACCAACACCTCCCACGGGACCAATGTGACTCATAGGATCTGACCGCGCAGCCGCGGGACACTCGGTTTGAGAATATGACGGTAATTTGAATATTTCTAGACTTAGGCTTAAAAACATGGCTTTAGAGGGTGAAAACCCGAAACATTCCCCGAACTTCCAATACTTTTGGTATTCGTGGTAAGAAAACCACTATCCCAAAAACAATTCAAAAACATGAATTGATATGCGGATATAATTCAGGAAAATTTTAACCAAATGAACTGAATTATATTATTTTTGAAAAAGAATTATTAGCAATTAAGCTTGCTATTAAAAAATTCCATATTTTCTTGGCACCTGAAGACTTTATTGTCAGAACAGATAATAAAGTTGTCAAAGACTTCCTCATAAATAAAAGAAATATTTTAGAAGGAAGAAGACTTAAATGGTTCAACCAAATTGCTGCCTATACATTTGAAGTTGAACATTTAAATGGTACTAATAATTTTCTTGCAGATTATCTTAGCAGGAACTATGAAGAAAAACCTACTAACCAAGTAGAATTTTTAGAAACCCACTAACCAACTGGAGTATGTTGCATATTTTAAAATAACACCCACTAAACAAGTGGAATATTTTGAAATATTTTTTATCAAAACCACTAAACAAGTGGAGTTTTCTATTTTCAGGATGGGAGATAAGCACCCAGGAGAAGTAAAAGGAGATTGGGTAACTGTTGCTAAAAAGGCAAAAACCCAAGCATCATCATCTACACAACCTAAACAAAATCCTGTTTATTTTGTATTCAGTGTAAGAAATCCAGGCTTCTATGACAACTGGAATCAATGTTTTATGCAAGTAAACAAATACCCTGGTGCATGTCACCAAAATTTTGACACTATGCCAGAAGCCATTACAGCATGGGAAAATTGGATGAAACAGTTAGGACCTCCTAATATGATTTACCAGTTCTCCAAACTACAGACCAAGGAAAGCCTCCTTGATACTGAAACTTACGACTTTCACAACCCAGGAATCCCCTGCGAGTTGTATACACCATTAAATGAAGCATGGAAATCTCATCTCCGAGATAAAAGAAAAGATTTTAGAAAAAATATGAGTATCCTTGCTAACAAAATTGTTGAACAAACAGCAACTTTGGACAAATTCGAAAGTCTGAGCCTCAAACTCATAAAAAGCTTAAACTATGAAAATGAAGATTTTCCTTTGGAAAAAATTGATACTTTTCTGGAATTTTCTGAATTACTGGAAAATGATTTTCCTGATAAGATCTTCAATACTATCAGGAGAATTTGTTTATCCGAAAAAGCAAAGATAATTCTCCCACGTCCTCTATTCCAAATCGAAATTTTACCAAAAATCGAGGACCATGAGCAAAAGATAAAAAGTCTTTTACTCCAACATTTTTACTCTAGCTTAAATTATAGTGTTGACATGCCAAAACTGCATTTCATTACTGAAGAAGGAAATCCACCTTGGGATATTGAAACAATTGAATGGGGGTTAGTAAACAAACTAATCTTCTCCAGTATAACTTGTTCCACTCATTTTGAATTTTTACCTATGATGATCAAAACCATGATCTATCATGTATTGACAAAAAGCAGGTACAAATATACTCGCTATTTGTCATTTCATATCACAAGCACAATTGGTTGGCGATCAAGAGAAATTTTCTATCAACCCTACCAGATCTGGTACCTCAGATCTACTGAGGACTATGAATGGGACGAGATTGAACAAAATTGGGAAATTGCACTTAATGTACCGTTGGACCAGTTGGATACAACGAGATATTGGTCACAAAACCTGATCAATATTTCAAACTATGCAGAATATTTTTGTCGGGAATCAGCATTAAAATTTATGGTAACTGATGGCAGATGATTATTTATTACCGATTTACCGATAAATTATACTACCTCGCTTGAACAACGAGCGGCAGTAAGGGAGTTTCTAAATAATTTGAAAAACAAAAATAATTTGGATGTTCCCTTTGAACAATTAAGCCATGCGGAGGAATATGAACAAGCCCAATTACATGGACCTCCAAATCACAGCTCTAACGATAGTATGTCTTTCGACTCTGTCGCTGAGGCCAATATTGCCAATGCATTCGATGCATGACAATTGGAACCAGGAAATAAACCCACAAGGACGACTGCAATTCATCCAGCACACAAAGTGGGATATGCACATGGACAGTCATAACTTGATTATAATATGGAGATTATAACTGCATATACCAAATAACATAGTTATTTATATAAAACTAGGATTAAACGATATTTCATACATCAATTATTACGACACTTAGTTCCAAGAACTTTATATTTTACTCTAAAATTTTCTCCAAAAACATAAGTTCTGTGATGGAGTATAATAGTTTCTACTTTAACATTCAAACTAGCATAACAATATAAACATAATTATAATGCTAACCTTTGATCGATTACACAGGTTCTGATACCAATTACACAAGTCGAAAATATCGAAAATGATCGGACTAATATTATATGTGGAGAAGAGAGTACAAAAGAGTAAGAGAAACATTACAATTGATGATTTACAAGGGAGGAGGAATACTCCTTTTATAGCCTTCATAAAGGTTATATCATTTAAAACGTGGGCTGCTAAAGAAAAGAAAAGTCATAAAGTGTACAGTAGGTGCACAGTAAAAAGTACACAGTAATATTAAAAAGCAAATAGTAACTGATTTGGATGTTTTGTTTTATACGTCCAAATCGTCATCACATGCGTCAGCTGTTTACTGTCCATGTGAATATCCCACTTCATGTGTAATTGGTATCAGAGCTTGTGTAATCGATCAAAGGTTAGCATTATAATTATGTTTATATTGTTATGCTAGTATGAATGTTAAAGTAGAAACTATTATACTCCATCACAGAACTTATGTTTCTGGAGAAAATTTTAGAGTAAAATATAAAGTTCTTGGAACTAAGTGTCGTAATAATTGTTGTATGAAATATCGTTTAATCCTAGTTTTATATAAATAACTATGTTATTTGGTATATACAGTTATAATCTCCATATTATAATCAAGTTACGACTGTCCTTGTAAAAAAAAAGAATAAAAAAAAATCACGGTGATTTAAATATGAAGATATTATTATATTATGTTGAAAATCTTTAAAGTTTTCATAAAACCCATATCCCTATTATTATTTCAAAGCCCATATTTCCATTCACCAAAAAGCTACTCTAGTTAAGCATTAGGCGTTAGGAAAATTGGTTTTAGGCACCTGAAATAACATATAATAGGAGGTCTTAGGTACCAATGGAATCTCGAAAAGATGAACAAAATAATAATAATATTAATCTACAATGTTTAGCACCATGGTTACAAAAAGATGAGTCTATGTATAATCATAGTTTACATATAGATAAAAACTCTGAAAATGATATTAGTAAAATTAGTACCACGTTAAATAGTTTAACTGATATAGTTTTTAGTTGGGTCAAACGAACTGAAAGACAGCAGGTCGTTAATCAAAATTATGTAGAGAAAAAAATTAGATTGTATTGAATTCAACTTAAACAAAGTTGATCAAAAAATTAGTCAACTCGAAACGGTTACAAATTTAGATCTAAAAGAGGAGACTAAACAACAAATTGAAAATCTATTAAACAAAATAGATAATCAAAATCCAGAACAAACTGGAATGAATAACCCAGGGGATAACAAAATCCCCAGGTTATATTATGGTTCGGAAGAAATTAAAGCTCTTCAAACAGAAGAATTTAATTACACCGAATATATAAACGTTCGTGAAATATTAGATTATTGGAAACATCTATACAAAGATCCAATATTAACTGTTTCAGAACGTAATAAACTCATTGAACAAATACAAACCACATATTTGGAAAATGAAAAATTATTACAACACTATCAGTATGAATTAAACCAATATTCATCTGATGAAGAAGAAATTCCACCACATGTAGTAAATACAATTGATGGAAAAAGGAAGGCTGAATACCCACTTCAGGAATTCCAAAATTGGGAAGCTTTTGAAGATTATATGCAAACCCCTGCATATAAAAATGAAAAAGAAGATTTTGTTAAAACAGGCAATGCTTCTACAAGTAATACTAAAAATGAGGATGAACCAAACCCTTTTTTCTTAAGAAGAGATAATTTGAATAAACAAAATATATCTCAACATGGTATTTATCTTGATCTAAGGCATGTACCTTTTAAAGATCAAGAACAAACTATTAATGAGTGGGCACAATCCATGTCTATACTCATTACTAATTATAAGAGTACATGGTCTAAAGAAAAAAATTTAGACTACCTTGCTGCAACACTCCAAGGTGATGTTTTACAGTTGTTGCAACAATGGGAAAGCTCAGAAATAGGAATTCAGCAAAAAACTGAACTCCTACAAACCTTCAAATCTTTTGATGAAATATTAAAAGGATTTGTTGAAATAATTAATGAAAATCTGATTGGATATACTAGAGAACCCAGACTCCAAGAGGATGCGTGTTACATCTTATCTAAACTAGAATTATGTAACATTTGTCAATTTGAAGAATTTGTTGAACTATATAAAAAATATTATTTCAAACTAAAACATTCAGAGACCAAACACTGGATGGATCAGTTCTTTCATAAACTCCCAAACCCATGGGATGAAATAGCCTTAAAATCTTATCCTGGCTGGTTAAAAACTATCGGGAAGGACGAGAAAGATGACAATCTTGGTTTTCGCATTAATTGGGTGTTAAGAAAAATATCTGACCACTGCATTGAAATAAAAGCCAAGAAACAAGTTAAAAATCAAATCACAAATTCTAAAGCTGGTTATAAATGTTGTGATAAGATTTTAAAAGAAAACTGGAAAATGGGATGTAATCCACCTCCTAGAAATTCCAAATATTCTAAATATTCTCGAAAGAGAAAATTTAAATGGAAACCTTGGAAAAAGAAAACATCTTTTCCAAAGAATAAAAAATATATTAGGAAAAAGAAACCTTCTAAAAACCACCTCTAAAAAAGAAGTGTCGCTGTTATATTTGTAACGAAAAAGGCCATTATGCACCTGATTGTCCTAAAAAGGAAAAAGTGCAAATAAAATGATAAAATTTCTTGAAGAACAAGAATTAGAAATATTTTATGGAGAAGATTTATCTGATTCAGATATTTTTAATTATAAAATTTTATATGAGATTGAATCGGATTCGGAAACATCCGAGGAAGAACTCGTATTTATGTATAATACTGCAGAAGTACGAGGTAGTAGTGAAGATGAGCTACAAACAATAGCCCTTCGTGAAATAGTTGGAGAAGAAATCACTTTCACCAACGAACAACTACAAGAAATTGATAATCAAAGGCAACTTATAAAAAAGGAAGATGTCTGTAAATTATCAAAATTCAAATTATTCTCAACAAGAAGATTTGAACAATTTAATGGTAATACTACTGCTGGCTCAACAGATGATGAAACAGCTGATATTAAACTTTTTGATTTAAAAAAGATCAAAAGATGGAAGAAGAAACACCCAAATATTAAATATATACATATCGGGTTTATTCAAATCTGTATTACTTCCCTGTTTAGACAAGGTATGGATACACCCGTAGCTATACTGGTCTTCGACTAAAGATTCAGTAATCCTATGAATACCATAATTGGAGGAGTCCAATCCAATTTGGTAAATGGAGTTATTTGGTTTAACATAAAACCAAATTTCTTCATATCTATTGATGATCCAAACATTGAGGAATCTGTCATTATAAAAATCCAAACCAAAGGAATAGGAATGAAAGATACCTCACGAAATATGTCAATACATTGGAAAACAATTCATGAATTGACAACTCTACCACATACAAATACAAAAAATGTGGATAGAAATATTATAGAAATATTTGAACCTCGACCATTTGATTCGGCAATACAACCCAGATTAATCAGCTGGAGAGATTTGGAAGTACCAAGACAATGGATACTACCCCAAATAACAGAACCACCTCTTCAAAAATAACGAAACAGCGTTGAATTACAGGTATCTGGTAATAATGTCTATTTTAAAAATAAATAATCAGAAAATTGGCAAAAGAATTTTCCTGACAATGATTGGGAAAAATTAAAGGGAAAAAACCTTTTAAAAGGCGAAAGTAGTAATAGTAAACCTCCTATTGCTATGAAAAATATACAAGTACCAATATTACCTGGAACAAATTATCTAAAAGAAGATAATATAAAATCCAGTCAAATTTATCATTTCCACTTAGGAAAAGAAGAAATAATCTTCTCACCCAGCCATGGAAAGAGAAGATATACTTATGTATTAGGCTACTTCAATTTTGCAGGCTATAAACCATATAGTCTTTACACATTAATTGATACAGGAGCAACTATATGTTCTTGTAGACCTAATGCTTTACCTCCTGAAAAATGGATAAAAATGAAAAACCCTATTGCTGTAACAGGCATCAATGGAACACAAAATTTCATTGATTTAAAAGCCAAAAAAGTGGCTATATGGTTCAATGAAAAGAAATTCATTATTCCGAAAATCTTATGCTTTCCAGAAATGCATGGAGATTTTATTTTAGGCAACAATTTTATCTCAGAATATTTGCCTATAAGTATTGATGAGGGAACTATAAATTTAACCCTCAACAAAGATGTAGTAAAAATGCCTTTACTACAACAACATAAATATAAGTGCGAAAGAGATTTTCGCCCTACTAAGAAAGGGGATATAACTCCTTTTATCAAAGCCCTTGAAGAAACTCATTGGCTTTATACTATATTAATTGATAATTTTAGTGAAAACCCACTAAAATTATGGAATAAAAGTCCAAGATATTGTAATCTCAGACTAAGAGATCCCAATGTCATTATAAGAGTAAAACCAATGATCTACACCAGAAATGATATAGATGAATTTGATAAACAAATCAAAGAATTATTGGATATAAACCTTATTGAAGAAATAATAAGTCCACACTCTAGCCCTGCCTTCATGTTGAGAAAACACAATGAAGTCATAAGAGGAAAATCTAAAATGGTTATAAATTACAAAAGACTAAATGAACAATTAGAATTTGATGGTTATTTTATTCCAAGAAAAGATGTATTAATTAACCAAACTAAAGGAAAAAAGTTCTTTAGCAAATTCGATTGTAAATCTGGATTTTGGCAGTTAAAACTAACTGAAGAATCTAAGCCATTGACAACCTTTAGTACCCCTAGAGGACACTATCAATGGAATGTTATGCCTTTTGGACTAAACACAGCTCCTCAGGTATATCAAAGATGGATGGACAAAATCTTTAAAGACCCTAAAGATTTTTGTGTTGTCTATATAGATGACATCCTTGTTTTTTCCAAAACCATAGAAGAACATAGATATCATCTGAAAATTATCTGTGAAAAATTCCAAAGACATGGAATCATTTTATCACCTAAGAAAATTGATGTTGAAAAAACATAAATTAATTTTCTTGGTATAATCCTAAACCAGGATGGCCTACAATTACAAGATCATATCATCTCTAAAATAAGAGATTTTAATGAGGAAATTTTGGATAAAAAACAATTACAAAGTTTCCTAGGAATCCTTAATTATGGAAGAAATTTCATAAAAGGATTATCTCAAAAAGAATTACCACTTCTTGAAAAACTCAAAAAGAATGAAGTTTTTACATGGGGTGCTAATGATACTCTTGTTGTTAAAACAATTAAACAAGAAATCATTAATAATTCTCCAAAAGTTTATTTTCCTAAAACAGGAGATAAATTAATATTGGAAAGCGATGCTTCGGATAATTGCTGGGGATGTGTTCTCAAAGAAATTCCTGCAGAATACTAGAATGAAAAAAATCCTTCCAACACTTTTGGTATTCATGGTAAGAAAACCACTATACCAAAAACAATTCAAAAACATGAATTGATATGCTGATATAATTCAGGAAAATTTAAACCAAATGAACTGAATTATATTATTTTTGAAAAAGAATTATTAGCAATTAAGCTTGCTATTATAAAATTCCATATTTTCTTGGCACCTGAAGACTTTATTGTCAGAACAGATAATAAAGCTGTCAAAGACTTCCTCATAAATAAAAGAAATATTTTAGAAGGAAGAAGACTTAAATGGTTCAACCAAATTGTTAGACATACATTTGAAGTTGAACATTTAAATGGTACTAATAATTTTCTTGCAGATTATCTTAGCAGGAACTATGAAGAAAAACCTACTAACCAAGTAGAATTTTTAGAAACCCACTAACCAAGTGGAGTATGTTGCATATTTTAAAATAACACCCACTAAACAAGTGGAATATTTTGAAATATATTTTATCAAAACCACTAAACAAGTGGAGTTTTCTATTTTCAGGATGGGAAATAAGCACCCAGGAGAAGTAAAAGGAGATTGGGTAACTGTTGTTAAAAAGGCAAAAACCCAAGCATCATCATCTACACAACCTAAACAAAATCCTGTTTATGTTGTATTCAGTGGAAGAAATCCAGGCTTCTATGACAACTGGAATCAATGTTTTATGCAAGTAAACAAATACCCTGGTGCATGTCACCAAAAATTTGACATTATGCCAGAAGCCATTACAGCATGGGAAAATTGGATGAAACAGTTAGGACCTCCTAATATGATTTACCAGTTCTCCAAACTACAGACCAAGGAAAGCCTCCTTGATACTGAAACTTACGACTTTCACAAACCAGGAATCCCCTGCGAGTTGTATACACCATTAAATGAAGCATGGAAATCTCATCTCCGAGATAAAAGAAAAGATTTTAGAAAAAATATGAGTATCCTTGCCAACAAAATTGCTGAACAAACAGCAACTTTGGACAAATTCAAAAGTCTGAGCCTCAAACTCATAAAAAGCTTAAACTATGGAAATGAAGATTTTCCTTTGGAAAAAATTGATACTTTTCTGGAATTTTCTGAATTACTGGAAAATGATTTTCCTGATAAGATCTTCAATACTATCAGGAGAATTTGTTTATTTGAAAAAGCAAAGATAATTCTCCCACGTCCACTATTCCAAATCGAAATTTTTCCAAAAATCGAGGACCATGAGCAAAAGATAAAAAGCCTTTTACTCCAACATTTTTACTCTAGCTTAAATTATAGTGATGACATGCCAAAGCTGCATTTCATTACTGAAGAAGGAAATCCACCTTGGGATATTGAAACAATTGAATGGGGGTTAGTAAACAAACTAATCTTCTCCAGTATAGCTTGTTCCACTCATTTTGAATTTTTACCTATGATGGTCAAAACCATGATCTATCATGTATTGACAAAAGGCAGGTACAAATATACTCGCTATCTGTCATTTCATATCACAAGCACAATTGGTTGGCGATCAATAGAAATTTTCTATCAACCCTACCAGATCTGGTACCTCAGATCTACTGAGGACTATGAATGGGACGAGATTGAACAAAATTGGGAAATTGCACTTAATGTACCGTTGGACCAGTTGGATACAACGAGATATTGGTCACAAAACCTGATCAATATTTCAAACTATGCAAAATATTTTTGTCGGGAATCAGCATTAAAATTCATGGTAACTGATGGCAGACGATTATTTGTTACCGATTTACCGATAAATTATACTACCTCGCTTGAACAACGAGCGGCAGTAAGGGAGTTTCTAAATAATTTGAAAAACAAAAATAATTTGGATGTTCCCTTTGAACAATTAAGCCATGCGGAGGAATACGAACAAGCCCAATTACATGGACCTCCAAATCACAGCCCTAACGATAGTATGTCTTTCGACTCTGTCGCAGAGGCCAATATTGCCAATGCATTCGATGCATGACAATTGGAACAAGGAAATAAACCCAGATGGACGACTGCAATTCATCCAGCACACGAAGTGGGATATGCACATGGACGGTAAACAGCTGACGCATGTGATGACGATTTGGACGTATAAAACAAAACATCCAAATCAGTTACTATTTTCTTTTTAATATTAGTGTGTACTTTTTACTGTGCACCTACTGTACACTTTATGACTTTTCTTTTCTTTAGCAGCCCACGTTTTAAATGATATAACCTTTATGAAGGCTATAAAAGGAGTATTCCTCCTCCCTTGTAAATCATCAGTTGTAATATTTCTCTTACTCTATTGTACTCTCTTCTCCACATATAATATTAGTCTGATCATTTTCGACATTTTCGACTTGTGTAATTGGTATCAGAGCTTGTGTAATCGATCAAAGGTTAGCATTATAATTATGTTTATATTGTTATGCTAGTATGAATGTTAAAGTAGAAACTATTATACTCCATCACAGAACTTATGTTTCGGGAGAAAATTTTAGAGTAAAATATAAAGTTCTTGGAACTAAGTGTCGTAATAATTGTTGTATGAAATATCGTTTAATCCTAGTTTTATATAAATAACTATGTTATTTGGTATATGCAGTTATAATCTCCATATTATAATCAACTTACGACTGTCCTTAAAAAAAAAAGAGTAAAAAAAAAATCACGGTGATTTAAATATAAAGATATTATTATATTATTTTGAAAATCTTTAAAGTTTTCATAAAACCCATATCCCTATTATTATTTCAAAGCCCATATTTCCATTCGCCAAAAAGCTACTCTAGTTAAGCATTAGGCGTTAGGAAAACTGGTTTTAGGCACCTGAAATAACATATAATAGGAGGTTTTAGGTACCAATGGAATCTCGAAAAGATGAACAAAATAATAATAATATTAATCTACAATGTTTAGCACCATGGTTACAAAAAGATGAGTCTATGTATAATCATAGTTTACATATAGATAAAAAAAATCTGAAAATGATATTAGTAAAATTAGTACCACGTCAAATAGTTTAACTGATATAGTTTTTAGTTGGGTCAAACGAAGTGAAAGACATCAGGTCGTTAATCAAAATTATGTAGAGAAAAAATTAGATTGTATTGAATTCAACTTAAACAAAGTTGATCAAAAAATTAGTCAACTCGAAACGGTTACAAATTTAGATCTAAAAGAGGAGACTAAACAACAAATTGAAAATCTTTTGAACAAAATAGATAATCAAAATCCAGAACAAACTGGAATGAATAACCCAGGGGAGGTTATATTATGGTTCGGAAGAAATTAAAGCTCTTCAAACAGAAGAATTTAATTACACTGAATATATAAACGTTCGTGAAATATTAGATTATTGGAAACATCTATACAAAGATCCAATATTAGATGTTTCAGAACGTAATAAACTCATTGAACAAATACAAACCACATATTTGGAAAATGAAAAATTATTACAACACTATCAGTATGAATTAAACCAATATTCATCTGATGAAGAAGAAATTCCACCACATGTAATAAATACAATTGATGGAAAAAGGAAGGTTGAAGACCCACTTCAGGAATTCCAAAATTGGGAAGCTTTTGAAGATTATATGCAAACCCCTGCATATAAAAATGGAAAAGAAGATTTTGTTAAAACAGGCAATGCTTCTACAAGTAATACTAAAAATGAGGATGAACCAAACCCTTTTTTCTTAAGAAGAGATTATTTCAATAAACAAAATATATCTCAACATGGTATTTATCTTGATCTAAGGCATGTACCTTTTAAAGATCAAGAACAAACTATTAATGAGTGGTCACAATCCATGTCTATACTCATTACTAATTATAAGAGTACATGGTCTAAAGAAAAAATTTTAGACTACCATGCTGCAACACTCCAAGGTGATGTTTTACAGTGGTTGCAACAATGGGAAAGCTCAGAAATAGGAATTCAGCAAAAAACTGAACTCCTACAAACCTTCAAATCTTTTGATGAAATATTAAAAGGATTTGTTGAAATAATTAAAGAAAATCTGATTGGATATACTGGAGAACCCAGACTCCAAGAGGATGCGTGTTACATCTTATCTAAACTAGAATTATGTAACATTTGTCAATTTGAAGAATTTGTTGAACTATATAAAAAATATTATTTCAAACTAAAACATTCAGAGACGAAACACTAGATGGATCAGTTCTTTCATAAACTCCCAAACCCATGGGATGAAATAGCCATAAAATCTTATCCTGGCTGGTTAAAAACTATCAGGAAGGACGAGAAAGATGACAATCTTGGTTTTCGCATTAATTGGGTATTAAGAAAAATATCTGACCACTGCATTGAAATAAAAGCCAAGAAACAAGTTAAAAATCAAATCACAAATTCTAAAGCTGGTTATAAATGTTGTGATAAGATTTTAAAAGAAAATTGGAAAATAGGATGTAATCCACCTCCTAGAAATTCAAAATATTCTAAATATTCTCGAAAGAGAAAATTTAAATGGAAACCTTGGAAAAAGCAAACATCTTTTTCAAAGAATAAAAAATATATTAGGAAAAAGAAACCTTCTAAAAAACCACCTCTAAAAAAGAAGTGTCGCTGTTATATTTGTAACGAAGAAGGCCATTATGCACCTGATTGTCCTAAAAAAGGAAAAAGTGAAAATAAAATGATAAAATTTCTTGAAGAACAAGAATTAGAAATATTTTATGGAGAAGATTTATCTGATTCTGATATTTCTAATTATGAAATTTTATATGATATTGAATCGGATTCGGAAACATCCGAGGAAGAACTCGTATTTATGTATAATACTGCAGAAGTACGAGGTAGTAGTGAAGATGAGCTACAAACAATAGCCCTTCGTGAAATAGTTGGAGAAGAAATCACTTTCACCAACGAACAACTACAAGAAATTGATAATCAAAAGCAACTTATAAAAAAAGGAAGATGTCTATAAATTATCAAAATTCAAATTATTCCCAACAAGAATATTTGAACAATTTAATGGTAATGCTACTGCTGGCTCAACAGATGATGAAACAGCTGATATTAAACTTTTTAATTTAAAAAAGATCAAAAGATGGAAGAACAAACACCCAAATATTAAATATATACATATCGGGTTTATTCAAATCTGTATTACTGCCATGTTTAGACAAGGTATGGATACACCCGTAGTTATACTGGTCTTAGACAAAAGATTCAGTAATCCTATGAATACCATAATTGGAGGAGTCCAATCCAATTTGGTAAATGGAGTTATTTGGTTTAACATAAAACCAAATTTCTTCATATCTATTGATGATCCAAACATTGAGGAATCTGTCATTATAAAAATCCAAACCAAAGGAATAGGAATGAAAGATACCTCACGAAATATGTCAATACATTGGAAAACAATTCATGAATTGACAACTCTACCACATACAAATACACAAAATGTGGATAGAAATATTATAGAAATATTTGAACCTCGACCATTTGATTCGGCAATACAACCCAGATTAATCAACTGGAGAGATTTGGAAGTACCAAGACAATGGATACTACCCCAAATAACAGAACCACCTCCTGAAAAACAATGAAACAGCGTTGAATTATAGGTATCTGGTAATAATGTCTATTTTAAAAATAAATATTCAGAAAATGGGGAAAAGAATTTTCCTGACAGTGATTGGGAAAAATTAAAGGGAAAAAACCTTTTAAAAGGCGAAAGTAGTAATAGTAAACCTCTTATTGCTATGAAAAATATACAAGTACCAATATTAAAGGGGAAAAAAAGGACGTGGGAGAATTAAAATTACAATATGGAGATTATAACTGCATATGCCAAATAACATAGTTATTTATATAAAACTAGGATTAAACGATATTTCATACCACAATTATTACGACACTTAGTTCCAAGAACTTTATATTTTACTCTAAAATTTTCTCCAGAAACATAAGTTCTGTGATGGAGTATAATAGTTTCTACTTTAACATTCATACTAGCATAACAATATAAACATAATTATAATGCTAACCTTTGATCGATTACACAGGCTCTGATACCAATTACACAAGTCGAAAATGTCGAAAATGATCGGACTAATATTATATGTGGAGAAGAGAGTACAAAAGAGTAAGAGAAATATTACAACTGATGATTTACAAGGGAGGGGGAATACTCCTTTTATAGCCTTCATAAAGGTTATATCATTTAAAACGTGGGCTGCTAAAGAAAAGAAAAGTCATAAAGTGTACAGTAGGTGCACAGTAAAAAGTACACAGTAATATTAAAAAGCAAATAGTAACTGATTTGGATGTTTTGTTTTATACGTCCAAATCGTCATCACATGCGTCAGCTGTTTACTGTCCATGTGCATATCCCACTTCGTGTGCTGGATGAATTGCAGTCATCCATGTCGGTTTATTTCCTTGTTCCAATTGTCATGCATCGAATGCATTGGCAATATTGGCCTCAACGATAGAGTCGAAAGACATACTATCGTTAGGGCTGTGATTTGGAGGTCCATGTAATTGGGCTTGTTCGTATTCCTCCGCATGGCTTAATTGTTCAAAGGGAACATCCAAATAATTTTTGTTTTTTAAATTATTTAGAAACTCCCTTACTGCCCCTCGTTGTTCAAGCGAGGTAGTATAATTTATCGGTAAATCGGTAACAAATAATCGTCTGCAATCAGTTACCATGAATTTTAATGCTGATTCCCGACAAAAATATTCTGCATAGTTTGAAATATTGATCAGGTTTTGTGACCAATATCTCGTTGTGTCCAACTGGTCCAACGGTACATTAAGTACAATTTCCCAATTTTGTTCAATCTCGTCCCATTCATAGTCCTCAGTAGATCTGAGGTACCAGATCTGGTAGGGTTGATAGAAAATTTCTCTTGATCGCCAACCAATTGTGCTTGTGATATGAAATGACAGATAATGAGTATATTTGTACCTGCTATTAATCAATACATGATAGATCATGGTTTTGATCATCATAGGTAAAAATTCAAAATGAGTGGAACAAGCTATACTGGAGAAGATTAGTATGTTTACTAACCCCCATTCAATTGTTTCAATATCCCAAGGTGGATTTCCTTCTTCAATAATGAAATGCAGTTTTGGCATGTCATCACCATAATTTAAGCTAGAGTAAAAATGTTGGAGTAAAAGACTTTTTATCTTTTGCTCATGGTCCTCGATTTTTGGTAAAATTTCGATTTGGAATAGAGAACGTGGGAGAATTATCTTTGATTTTTTAAATAAACAAATTCTCCTGATAGTATTGAAGATCTTATCAGGAAAATCATTTTCCAGTAATTCAGAAAATTTCAGAAAAGTATCAATTTTTTCCAAAGGAAAATCTTCATTTTCATAGTTTAAGCTTTTTATGAGTTTGTTCCAGGTAATATTGGTACTTGTATATTTTTCATAGCAATAGGAGGTTTACTATTACTACTTTCGCCTTTTAAAAGGTTTTTTCCATTTAATTTTTCCCAATCATTGTTAGGAAAATTCTTTTGCCAATTTTCTGAATATTTATTTTTAAAATAGACATTATTACCAGATACCTGTAATTCAACGCTGTTTCGTTGTTTTTCAGGAGGTGGTTCTGTTATTTGGGGTAGTATCCATTGTCTTGGTACTTCCAAATCTCTCCAGTTGATTAATCTGGGTTATATTGCCGAATCAAATGGTCGAGGTTCAAATATTTCTATCCACATTTTGTTTATTTGTATGTGGTAGAGTTGTCAATTCATGAATTGTTTTCCAATGTATTGACATAATTCATGAGGTATCTTTCATTCCTATTCCTTTGGTTTGGATTTTTATAATGACAGATTCCTCAATGTTTGGATCATCAATAGATATGAAGAAATTTGGTTTTACGTTAAACTAAATAACTCCATTTACCAAATTGGATTGGACTCCTCCAATTATGGTATTCATAGGATTACTGAATCTTTTGTCTAAGACCAGTATAGCTACGGGTGTATCCATACCTTGTCTAAACAGGGCAGTAATACAGATTTGAATAAACCCGATATGTATATATTTAATATTTGGGTGTTTCTTCTTCCATCTTTTGATCTTTTTTAAATCAAAAAGTTTAATATCAGTTGTTTCATCATCTGTTGAGCTAGCAGTAGTATTACCATTAAATTGTTCAAATATTCTTGTGGAGAATAATTTGAATTTTGATAATTTGTAGACATCTTCCTTTTTTATAAGTTGCCTTTGATTATCAATTTCTTGTAGTTGTTCATTGGTGAAAGTGATTTCTTCTCCAACTATTTCACGAAGGGCTATTATTTGTAGCTCATCTTCACTACTACCTCGTACTTCTGCAGTATTATACATAAATACGAGTTCTTCCTCGGATGTTTCCGAATCCGATTCAATCTCATATAAAATTTCATAATTAGAAATATCAGAATCAAATAAATCTTCTCCATAAAATATTTCTAATTCTTGTTCTTCAAGAAATTTTATCATTTTATTTGCACTTTTTCCTTTTTTAGGACAATCAGGTGCATAATGGCCTTCTTCGTTACAAATATAACAGTGACACTTCTTTTTTAGAGGTGGTTTTTTAGAAGGTTTCTTTTTCCTAATATATTTTTTATTCTTTGAAAAATATGTTTTCTTTTTCCAAGGTTTCCATTTAAATTTTCTCTTTCGAGAATATTTAGAATATTTGGAATTTCTAGGAGGTGGATTACATCCTATTTTCCAGTTTTCTTTTAAAATCTTATCACAACATTTATAACCAGCTTTAGAATTTGTGATTTGATTTTTAACTTGTTTCTTGGCTTTTATTTCAATGCAGTGGTCATATATTTTTCTTAATACCCAATTAATGCGAAAACCAAGATTGTCATATTTCTCGTCCTTCCCGATAGTTTTTAACCAGCCAGGATAAGATTTTAAGGCTATTTCATCCCATGGGTTTGGGAGTTTATGAAAGAACTGATCCATCCAGTATTTGGTCTCTGAATGTTTTAGTTTGAAATAATATTTTTTATATAGTTCAACAAATTCTTCAAATTGACAAATGTTACATAATTCTAGTTTAGATAAGATGTAACACGCATCCTCTTGGAGTCTGGGTTCTCCAGTATATCCAATCAGATTTTCATTAATTATTTCAACAACTCCTTTTAATATTTCATCAAAAGATTTGAAGGTTTGTAGGAGTTCAGTTTTTTGTTGAATTCCTATTTCTGAGCTTTCCCATTGTTGCAACCACTGTAAAACATCACCTTGGAGTGTTGCAGCAAGGTAGTCTAAAATTTTTTCTTTAGACCATGTACTCTTATAATTAGTAATGAGTATAGACATGGATTGTGCCCACTCATTAATAGTTTGTTCTTGATCTTTAAAAGGTACATGCCTTATATCAAGATAAATACCATGTTGAGATATATTTTGTTTATTCAAATTATCTCTTCTTAAGAAAAAAGGGTTTGGTTCATACTCATTTTTAGTATTACTTGTAGAAGCTTTGCCTGTTTTACCAAAATCTTCTTTTTCATTTTTATATGCAGGGGTTTGCATATAATCTTCAAAAGCTTCCCAATTTTGGAATTCCTGAAGTGGGTCTTCAGCCTTCCTTTTTCCATCAATTGTATTTACTACATGTGGTGGAATTTCTTCTTCATCAGATGTATATTGGTTTAATTCATACTGATAGTGTTGCAATAATTTTTCATTTTCCAAATATGTGGTTTGTATTTGTTCAATGAGTTTATTACGTTCTGAAACAGTTAATATTGGATCTTTGTATAGATGTTTCCAATAATCTAATATTTCACGAACGTTTATATATTCAGTGTAATTAAATTCTTCTGTTTGAAGAGCTTTAATTTCTTCCGAACCATAATATAACCTCCCCTGGGTTATTCATTCCAGTTTGTTCTGGATTTTGATTATCTATTTTGTTCAAAAGATTTTCAATTTGTTGTTTAGTCTCCTCTTTTAGATCTAAATTTGTAACCGTTTCGAGTTGACTAATTTTTTGATCAACTTTGTTTAAGTTGAATTCAATACAATCTAATTTTTTCTCTACATAATTTTGATTAACGGCCTGATGTCTTTCACTTCGTTTGACCCAACTAAAAACTATATCAGTTAAACTATTTAACGTGGTACTAATTTTACTAATATCATTTTCAGATTTTTTATCTATATGTAAACTATGATTATACATAGACTCATCTTTTTGTAACCATGGTGCTAAACATTGTAGATTTATATTATTATTATTTTGTTCATCTTTTCGAGATTCCATTGGTACCTAAGACCTCCTATTATATGTTATTTCAGGTGCCTAAAACCAGTTTTCCTAACGCCTAATGCTTAACTAGAGTAGCTTTTTGGCGAATGGAAATATGGGCTTTGAAATAATAATAGGGATATGGGTTTTATGAAAACTTTAAAGATTTTCAAAATAATATAATAATATCTTTATATTTAAATCACCGTGATTTTTTTTTTACTCTTTTTTTTTTTAAGGACAGTCGTAACTTGATTATAATATGGAGATTATAACTGCATATACCAAATAACATAGTTATTTATATAAAACTAGGATTAAACGATATTTCATACAACAATTATTACGACACTTAGTTCCAAGAACTTTATATTTTACTCTAAAATTTTCTCTAGAAACATAAGTTATGTGATGGAGTATAATAGTTTCTACTTTAACATTCATACTAGCATAACAATATAAACATAATTATAATGCTAACCTTTGATTGATTACACAAGCTCTGATACCAATTACACAAGTCGAAAAAGTCAAAAATGATCAGACTAATATTATATGTGGAGAAGAAAGTACAAAAGAGTAAGAGAAATATTACAACTGATGATTTACAAGGGAGGAGGAATACTCCTTTTATAGCCTTCATAAAGGTTATATCATTTAAAACGTGGGCTGCTAAAGAAAAGAAAAGTCATAAAGTGTACAGTAGGTGCACAGTAAAAAGTACACAGTAATATTAAAAAGCAAATAGGAACTGATTTGGATGTTTTGTTTTATACGTCCAAATCGTCATCACATGCGTCAGCTGTTTACTATCCATGTGCATATCTCACTTCGTGTGCTGGATGAATTGCAGTCGTCCATGTCGGTTTATTTCCTTGTTCCAATTGTCATGCATCGAATGCATTGGCAATATTGGCCTCAGCGACAGAGTCGAAAGACATACTATCGTTAGGGCTGTGATTTGGAGGTCCATGTAATTGGGCTTGTTCGTATTCCTCCGCATGGCTTAATTGTTCAAAGGGAACATCCAAATTATTTTTGTTTTTCAAATTATTTTGAAACTCCCTTACTGCCGCTCGTTGTTCAAGCGAGGTAGTATAATTTATCGGTAAATCGGTAACAAATAATCGTCTGCCATCAGTTACCATGAATTTTAATGCTGATTCCCGACAAAAATATTCTGCATAGTTTGAAATATTGATCAGGTTTTGTGACCAATATCTCGTTGTATCCAACTGGTCCAATGGTACATTAAGTGCAATTTCCCAATTTTGTTCAATCTCGTCCCATTCATAGTCCTCAGTAGATCTGAGGTACCAAATCTGGTAGGGTTGATAGAAAATTTCTCTTGATCGCCAACCAATTGTGCTTGTGATATGAAATGACAGATAGCGAGTATATTTGTACCTGCTTTTTGTCAATACATGATAGACCATGGTTTTGATCATCATAGGTAAAAATTCAAAATGAGTGGAATAAGCTATACTGGAGAAGATTAATTTGTTTACTAACCCCCATTCAATTGTTTCAATATCCCAAGGTGGATTTCCTTCTTCAGTAATGAAATGCAGTTTTGGCATGTCATCACTATAATTTAAGCTAGAGTAAACATGTTGGAGTAAAAAACTTTTTATCTTTTGCTCATGGTCCTTGATTTTTGGTAAAATTTCGATTTGGAATAGAGGACGTGGGAGAATTATCTTTGCTTTTTCAAATAAACAAATTCTCCTGATAGTATTGAAGATCTTATCAGGAAAATCATTTTCCAGTAATTCAGAAAATTCCAGAAAAGTATCAATTTTTTCAAAATGAAAATCTTCATTTTCATAGTTTAAGCTTTTTATGAGTTTGAGGCTCAGACTTTTGAATTTGTCCAAAGTTGCTGTTTGTTCAGCAATTTTGTTAGCAAGGATACTCATATTTTTTCTAAAATCTTTTCTTTTATCTCGGAGATGAGATTTCCATGCTTCATTTAATGGTGTATACAACTCGCAGGGGATTCCTGGTTTGTGAAAGTCGTAAGTTTCAGTATCATGAAGGCTTTCCTTGGTCTGTAGTTTGGAGAACTGGTAAATCATATTAGGAGGTCCTAACTGTTTCATCCAATTTTCCCATGCTGTAATGGCTTCTGGCATAATGTCATATTTTTGGTGACATGCACCAGGGTATTTGTTTACTTGCATAAAACATTGATTCCAGTTGTCATAGAAGCCTGGATTTCTTCCACTGAATACAACATAAACAGGATTTTGTTTAGGTTGTGTAGATGATGATGCTTGGGTTTTTGCCTTTTTAACAACAGTTACCCAATCTCCTTTTACTTCTCCTGGGTGCTTATCTCCCATCCTGAAAATAGAAAACTCCACTTGTTTAGTGGTTTTGATAAAATATATTTCAAAATATTCCACTTGTTTAGTGGGTGTTATTTTAAAATATGCAATATACTCCACTTGGTTAGTGGGTTTCTAAAAATTCTACTTGGTTAGTAGGTTTTTCTTCATAGTTCCTGCTAAGATAATCTGCAAGAAAATTATTAGTACCATTTAAATGTTCAACTTCAAATGTATAGACAACAATTTGGTTGAACCATTTAAGTCTTCTTCCTTCCAAAATATTTCTTTTATTTATGAGGAAGTCTTTGACAGCTTTATTATCTGTTCTGACAATAAAGTCTTCAGGTGCCAAGAAAATATGGAATTTTATAATAGCAAGCTTAATTGCTAATAATTCTTTTTCAAAAATAATATAATTCAGTTCATTTGGTTTAAATTTTCTTGAATTATATCCGCATATCAATTCATGTTTTTGAATTGTTTTTGGGATAGTTGTTTTCTTACCACGAATACCAAAGTATTGGAAGGATTTTTTTCATTCCAGTATTCTGCAGGAATTGCTTTGAGAACACATCCCCAGCAATTATCCGAAGCATCGCTTTCCAATATTAATTTTCTCCTGTTTTAGGAAAATAAACTTTTGGAGAATTATTAATGATTTCTTGTTTAATTGTTTTAACAACAAGAGTATCATTAGCACCCCATGTAAAAACTTCATTCTTTTTGAGTTTTTCAAGAAGTGGTTATTCTTTTTGAGATAATCCTTTTATGAAATTTCTTCCATAATTAAGGATTCCTAGGAAACTTTGTAATTGTTTTTTATCCAAAATTTCCTCATTAAAATCTCTTATTTTAGAGATGATATGATCTTGTAATTGTAGGCCATCCTGGTTTAGGATTATACCAAGAAAATTAATTTCTGTTTTTTCAACATCAATTTTCTTAGGTGATAAAATGATTCCATGTCTTTGGAATTTTTCACAGATAATTTTCAGATGATATCTATGTTCTTCTATGGTTTTGGAAAAAACAAGGATGTCATCTATATAGACAACACAAAAATCTTTAAGGTCTTTAAAGATTTTGTCCATCCATCTTTGATATACCTGAGGAGCTGTGTTTAGTCCAAAAGGCATAACATTCCATTGATAGTGTCCTCTAGGGGTACTAAAGGTTGTCAATGGCTTAGATTTTTCAGTTAGTTTTAACTGCCAAAATCCAGATTTACAATCGAATTTGCTAAAGAACTTTTTTCCTTTAGTTTGGTTAATTAATACATCTTTTCTTGGAATAAAATAACCATCAAATTCTAATTGTTCATTTAGTCTTTTGTAATTTATAACCATTTTAGTTTTTCCTCTTATGACTTCATTGTGTTTTCTCACCATGAAGGTAGGGCTAGAGTGTGGACTTATTGTTTCTTCAATAAGGTTTATATCCAATAATTCTTTGATTTGTTTATCAAATTCATCTATATCATTTCTGGTGTAGATCATTGGTTTTACTCTTATAATGACATTGGGATCTCTTAGTCTGAGATTACAATATCTTGGACTTTTATTCCATAATTTTAGTGGGTTTTCACTAAAATTATCAATTAATATAGTATAAAGCCAATGAGTTTCTTCAAGGGCTTTGATAAAAGGAGTTATATCCCCTTTCTTAGTAGGGCGAAAATCTCTTTCGCACTTATATTTATGTTGTTGTAGTAAAGGCATTTTTACTACATCTTTGTTGAGGGTTAAATTTATAGTTCGCTCATCAATACTTATAGGAAAATATTCTGAGATAAAATTGTTGCCTAAAATAAAATCTCCACGCATTTCTGGAAAGCATAAGATTTTCGGAATAATAATTTATTTTCATTAAACCATATAGCCACTTTTTTTGCTTTTAAATCAATGAAATTTTGTGTTCCATTGATGCCTGTTACAGCAATAGGGTTTTTCATTTTTATCCATTTTTCAGGAGGTAAAGCATTAGGTCTACAAGAACATATAGTTGCTCCTGTATCAATTAATGTGCAAAGACTATATGGTTTATAGCCTGCAAAATTGAAGTAGCCTAATACATAAGTATATCTTCTCTTTCCATGGCTTGGTGAGAAGATTATTTCTTCTTTTCCTAATTGGAAATGATAAATTTGACTGGATTTTATATTATCTTCTTTTAGATAATTTGTTCCAGGTAATATTGGTAATTGTATATTTTTCATAGCAATAGGAGGTTGACTCGTAGGAACTGACCACGCAGCCGCGGGACTCTCTATTTGAGAATACGATGATAATTTGCATATTTCTAGACTTAGGCTTAAAAATATGGCTTTAGTGGGGGAATACTCAAAACAGCCCCCGGTAATTTGAATATTTCTAGACTTAGGCAAAACATGGCATTAGAGGGTGAAAATACGAAACAACCCCCGAACAGCCCCGTGGGTGGCACCAACACCTCCCACGGGACCAATGTAACTCGTAGTAATTAACGGCGCATCCACGGGACTCCCGGTTTGAGAATACGACGGTAATTTGAATATTTCTAGACTTAGGCAAAACATGGCGTTTGAGGATGAAAATCCGAAACAACCCCCGAACGGCCCCGTGGGTGGCACCAACACCTCCCACGGTACCAATGTAACTCATAGGAACTGACTGTACAGCCTCAGGACTCCCGATTTGAGAATACGACGGTAATTTGAATATTTCTAGACTTAGGCTTAAAAACATGGCGTTAGTGGGTGAAAACCCGAAACAGCCCCCGTACGACCCTATGGGTGACACCAACACCTCTCACGGGACCAATGTGACTCATACGAACTGATCCCGCAGTCGCGGAACTCTCGGTTTGTGAATACGACGGTAATTTTAATATTTCTAAACTTAGACTTAACAACATTAATATGTTGATAATTTTAACTCATATATGCAATTTTTCTGCTTGATTAAATTTTTTGTAAAACTACTTGGTTACTGATATTTTTTTTGTATCATATCATTCGTAGGATTTTTGCACGTGTAATAAGTGAAGGAGTCAATGGTTTACAACATGAAGATTATGTTTTCTGTGTGTTACAGTTGTGCGGACTTTTATTGTTTAGTTTTATGGTCATGCGGGCTTTTATTGTTTACTTTTATGGTCGTGAGGGCTTTTAAAATTTGACTGTTGAGTTTTATGGCCGTGCGGGCTTTATAATGAGCAGGTTTTACATTTATAGGGTTTGGAATGTCAAGAAAATAGAGGAAACTCTGCCCAATTTTTTTTGGTCTGTGAATTATTAAGAGTTGTAATATTTTAAGTTGTATATATATTTGTTTATGAACAACGTTCTCGATTCGCAATTTGTGATTTGTTTTATTATTTTTCCAATAATAAATATTTGTAACACCTCGTACGCGTCCAACAATACACGTAGCAACCGACAGTGCACTAACAGGACCCCCAATTTTAGGATTTGATCAAAAAATACAGCTTTTTTAAAATTATTTTTAAATATGGTCATGGACTTTGTCCATGACCATTTTTATTTTTTCCATCGAGCATAAAAATGGTCACGGCAAAAGTCCACGACCATTTTTTTTTCTTTTTTTTTGTCACGGTTGTGGGTCGCGGCCCAAGTTCGCGACCAATTTGTCACTGTTGTGGGTCACGGACTTGGGTCGCGACCATTTTTTTTTTATTTTTTTTTGTCACGGTTGTGGGTCGCGGACTTTGGCCACGACCAATTTGTCACGATTGTGGGTCACGGATGAGGGCCGCGACCAATTTTTTTTTAATTTTTTTGTCACGGTCATTGGTCGCGGACTTTGGCCGCGACCAATTTGTCACGGTTGTGGGTCACGGACGAGGACTGCGACCCGTCACGGCATGGGTCACGGACCAAGTCCGCGACTATCTGTCGTGACCCCTCTGGATTGTGACCATTTTTTGGTCACGAACTTGGGCCGCGACCTATGAAATTGGTTACACCCGAAATGGTCACGACCTAAATTCGCAACCCACAGTTTTGGTCAGGGATTTTGGCCGTGACCAATCGCCAATTTTGGTGTAGTGATTCCATGCATTCTTGAATTCTTCTCCCTCCAAGGTTTCAATTATGTATGTCCCTGGACAAATAACTCCAGTTACTTTGTAAGGTCCATGCTAGTTGGCTTCCAGTTTGTTATTCTTTTGGATCGCTTTCTTCAGTACATAATCCCCTTCTTTCAAATCACACTTCTTTACTCTTTTGTTGTAGAACAAAGTTGTTCATTGTTGATATGCTGAATTCCTGATTGCTACTTCTTCCCTAACTTCTTCGAGCATATCCAGGTCTAATCGTCTCATCAAGTCACTGACAGGAGAACTGAAATTAAGCACCCTATGTGTGGGTAGACCCAATTTAGCTGGTATGACAACCTCACTTCCAAATGTCATCATGTATAGAAACTCCCCAGTTGTTGTTCGTGGTGTAGTGCGATAAGCCCATAACACAGAGTGAAGCTCGTTGATCCAATTTCCCTTTGCATCATCCAGCCATTTTTCCAAACCATTTCATAGGGTTATGTTCGTCACTTCAGTTTGCCCATTGCTCTGGGGATGGCCTGGCGCAGAGTGGATTTTTTGTATATTAGATTGATGACAATATACAACAAATTCCTCGTTATCAAACTGGGTGCCATGTTTCGTAATAAATGCGCGTGGGAGACCATATCTATAAATAATACTCTTCCAAATAAATTGATAGACCTTGTCATATGTCATATCAGTGAGAGGTTCAGCTTCCACCCACTTGGTAAAATAATCCATAGCAACCACGAGGTATTTAAATCTTCCTTTAATCATAGGAAGTGGCCCGACCAAGTCTATCCCCCACATGGAGAATGGCCAAGGGGATGTAATGGGTGTTAACAATGCCTCATGAGTTATTCATATGGAAGAAAAGCATTGGCATTTATCGCATTTCTTAGCATAGGCTGCGCAATCAGCTCTCATCATTGGCCAGTAGTACCCCTGTGTTATTATTCTCTGCAAAAGCGTCTGACCTGCTACATGGGTTCCACAGGACCCTTCCTGAACCTCTTCAATCAAGTACTTAACTTCAGAGGTATGAACACATCTCTGGAGTGCTGCTATAACTCCTCTTCTATATAAAATGCCACTGGTTAATACATAACGAGCAGCTTTAAACTTCAATTTCTTGGCTGCAACTTTATCAATGGGCAAAGCTCCCTCTTCGATATAGGCCCTGATGGGGTCCATCCAAGATGGTCCCAAGTCAAGGGTAATGAAGTTACTGATCAAATCTTCTTCTATGCTCCAACCAGCTAGGATTTCTAATCGGATTGTTCTTCGTAGCTCGGTGCGTGTTGATGATGCTAGTCGAGCTAGGGCATCGGCTCTTGCATTCTCCAGTATCTGTATTCTGATCAACTATACTATGGTAAAAGTCGAGACAACCTCCATAGACTTTGCATGATACTTGACCATTAGTTCTCCTTTCGGTGCATACAATCCAAGAATTTAATTTACGATTAACTGTGAATCGCTGAACACCACGACCTGCTCTGCCTTCATGGTTTTGGTCAAACTTAGACCCACGATCATAGCCTCATATTCAGCTTCATTATTGGAGGCTTTAAACTGAAAACGTAGCGCATATTCTATATCAATCTCATCAGGACTATTTAAAATAATTCCAGCACCACTGCCTGTGGCACATGAAGAGCTATCCACATACAGATTCCATAAAGGTACTTCATTATCAAATTTTTTATCAGACAGAGTTCCTCGGTGGAATATTTTATACTTCCTTTTGTCCTCCTCTGTCCCTTCTCACTGCTCGTTGATTATATTATTTTGCTCGTCCACGGATGGAAGTTGATCGGGGGTTAAATTTAATGATCCCGTAACATCCACGGGTTGGTCTGTATTAAACTCATGTTTTTTGGAGGTATCTTCCTGAGTAAACAATGCGATAAAATCTGCTACTGCCTTTCGCTTAAGCGACGACCTAGGATCATAAACTATTTCATATTCCCCAAGTTCTACTGCCCAATACATCAATCTTCCTAATTTCTTCGGTTTATGTAGGGCTTGTCTTAATGGCATATTAGTGTATACCACTATAGTATGGGTTTGGAAGTATGGCCTCATCCTTCTTCTCGCTTCGATTAGTTCCAATGCTAACTTTTCCAACCTTGGATATCTGATCTCTGCTCCTCGAAAATCCTTACTGGTGTAATAGACTGTTTTTTGAACACCTTTTTCCACTCTTATCAACGTCGAGCTAACTGCGCTCTTTGAAATTGCCAGATACAAGTATAATTTGTCTCCCATCACTAGTCTAGATAACAATGGAGGAGTCCTCGAATATTTCTTCAACTCTTGGAATGCCTTCTCGCATTCATCATTCCACTCAACAGTTTTTCGGAGTGTTTTGAAGAATGGGAGGCATCTGTCTGTTGCTCATGACACAAACTTGTTAAGTGATGCAACTCGCCCTATGAGACTTTGCACTTCCTTCTTCGTAGTTGGAGATCGCAGTTCCAATAGGACCTTGATCTTTTTAGGGTTCACCTCGATACCTCGTTGGTTAACAATATATCCAAGAAACATGCCTTCTCGCACCCCAAATATGCGTTTGGTGGGATTCAACTTCATTTGATATTTTTTTAGTTGATCAAAGGTCTAACCTAGGTCAACTAGATGATCGGTAGCTTTCTTGCTCTTCATTAGCATATCGTCAACATAAACCTCCATGTTGTGTCTGATTTGCTCTGCGAAAACCTTATTCATCAGCCCCTGATATGTTGCACCTGTATTTTTAAGTCCTAAAGGCATAACATTATAGCAATAAATTCCCCTTGGGGTAATAAAAGAGGAACTTTTCCTGTCCTCAGGCTTCATCTTAATCTAGTTGTAGCTAGAGTAAGCATCCATGAAACTCAACAATTCATGCCCTGAGGTATCATCCACCAGCTGATCGATTCGAGGCAATGTAAAATGATCCTTTGGGCATGCTTTATTAAGATCAGTGAAGTCCACACACATCCTCCACTTATTATTTTTTCTTCTTTGCCATCACCACATTTGCTAGCCAATCAGGATATTTGACATCCTCAATAAAAAAGGCTTTCTATAGTTTATCTACTTCTTCTTGTATAGATTGATTCTTTTTAGGGCTAAACACTCTTCTTAGCTGCTTCGCTGGCTTGACCTCCTTGTTCACGTTGAGCTCGTGGCACAGAAAACTCGGGTCTATCCCTGGAATGTCTTCATGACTCCATGCAAAAGTCTATTTTATGTGCCTTAGAAATGCTATCAATTCCTTTTTTATCGATTCATCAAATGACGCACCAATTTGGGTTGTTCGTTATGGGTGTTCATCGTCCAAAATGATATTTTTGGTAGCTTCCATGACCTGTCCCTTTACGAGTTGAGACTCGTCTCTAGGGTCTAATGTTTCAATCTCCGCATCTTCTATTTCATTCACTTGATGAGTAATAGTCTTCTTCCTGGATTCTTTGCATTCCTCTTATTCAGCAGATGAATAGTAGCATTCTCGAGCTACTTTCTGGTCGCCTTTCACCACTCCCACTCCAAAATTGGTTGGGAATTTTAAACATTGATGTACAGTAGATGGTACTGCTTCAAACTTCTTCAAACCTACCCTTCCCATGATGATATTGTAAGATGATTGGACATTTTTATCCATTACGAAAAAGCGTACCCTTTTTGTTCAATAAGTAGGCCATGTACCGATAAGCATATCCAACTTGATCGTTTCAAGTGGAAAAACCTTTTTGCCAGTAAAACCGAGGAGAGTCCTATAATAGGGCTCTAACTGGGCTAACTTCAAATTCAAACTACCAAAGCATGGGTAGAACATGATGTCTGCAGAGCTACCATTTTCCACCAGGACCCGTGAAATCACCACTTCCTTCATTCTCATCTTGATCACCAATGGGTCATCATGAGGATATAGTACACCTGTCAAGTCATTTTTAGAGAAACTGGTGACCAGTTTGTCCTTATTCACCTTCCTCGGGCAATCCTCTTCAGTCAAGTTTATTCGTTGTATGTACGAGCAAGCTTGAGCCTCATTGAGGTAAGCTTTCCTCTCCGTAGTAAGATCTCCACCTCCTGTATCTCCACCTGTAATAACATTACATTCAAATGATCCAAAATGGATTGAAAATACCTTACGCTCTGGCTGTCTTGGTCTTGAAGGAAGGTTGGGATCATCTTCTGGATCATCTTCATGATCTCTCTTTTTGTCTTCTTTTGCTCGACGAGGAGATTTAGATCTTTGCATTCCTCGGTCACTGGTCTTTCCGCCATTTTGGCGATTAACATACTTAGCTAATTTTTCTCGCTTGATGAGTGCTTTAATTTCATTCTGAAGAGCTATGCAACGTTTGGTCATGTGACCATGGTCTTTGTGGAATTCATAATATTTGGACTTGTCCCTTTTGTCAGGATCCGCCTTCATTTTCCCTGGCCAAGCTAACTCCTCGTTGTTCTTGATTTCTTCCATAATGTTATTTATATATACTTTTAAGGGAGTATAATTTCTAAATTTCCTCATCTTCTCTAGTGCTTGCTTCCCTTTTGATGTCTTGTTGCCACCATTGTTCTTCTGAACCTTCTTCTCGGTTTTACTATATTCAACCTTGGTCTCCTTAATTTTTGTATTCTTCTTCGCAGCCATGGCTTCCTCAGCGTTCATGATTTTGGCTGCCTTTGCCATCAGTTCTACCATGGTCCTAGGTGGATCTTTGGCTAGAGTATAGTACAACTTGTCTGGTAATAGTCCACTCATCAGAGAAGTAATTGTTGTCTTTTCCTCATAATCAATTACTTCAAGCTTCTCGTTATTGAAAGGAGTAATATAGTCCCTGGTGCTTTCTTCTAGCTTATGTCTAACACTCAATAAGTGTGCTACTCTTTTAACTGGTTTTGCCCCAAAATAGAAATTCCCTATGAACAGCTCTACCAGTTGAAGGAAAGTTGCAATCTTCCCCCAAGGAAGGTTGTTGTACCATATCTGGGCTGACCCGGTGAGAGTTCCTAAAAACGCCCTACATCTCATCTCATCTGGAACCGCATAGATGTCGACAGCATCTTGGTATTATTCTATATGAAGGATAGGGTCAGTTTTTCTATCGTATTTAGGCGTCACCTTAGGAGCTTTAAATTTTGATGGAGTGGGAAAGTCCATAATTGCCTGTACGAATGGTGTCCCTTGGACAAAAGTTCTTTGTAGAGGATTCTTGGCCTTAGCCATTTCCACTAATTTGTCCTCCAACCTTTGAATAGAGCCTTTCCCTGCATCATTTCCTACCTCGAGCCTATTTGTTCGAGCAAATGATCTCGCTGAATTTTCCTCTTGGGACCTTTCATTACGGGCTGCTGGACGTTATTGGGCAGAGCCTTCCCTTAGGTCGGATGGTCGTTAAGAGTTCCTCGATGCAATCCTAGGAGGACTTTTATTCCTCCTAGGGCCAAATTGATCAAAAGGAGAGACTCTACTCAATCTTTCTAGATCACTAGTCCTTTCGAGAGTAAGAGTGATATTTCGGTGGGAATCAGTAGCTCGTACTGATGAAGTCTAACCTGGTTCATATGAAGGATCACTAGATCTATCAGTACGATATGAGTCAGTACGTCTAGATTGAGATACCTCTGGGAATAACATTCGTCTAGTTCTTGAAGATGGAAAATGAGTATTTCTCTGAACACTTCGTTGTCCTGATTGAGCCGGCATTCCACCTTGGACAGTTCGTATAAGTTGACGAATGGTTTCTTGCATGGCCGTTTGGCCTTGGGCTAAATTAGCCATTATGCCAGTCAAATATTGAATATTTGGGGGAGTAGAAGAATTTGGAGGGACCCTAGTGTTTCGATTACTGGATTTCAGATTATCAGTTATAGATGATGAATTTATTTGGTGAAAAATGCTAAGTACAGTCGTTTCCCGCAGACGGCGCCAATCTGTTGATGTAAAAAACTAGATTATATCTAATTAATCAATCACAGATAAAGAAATTAATAAGACAAAGGCGTTTTATAGTGGTTCAGCCTTGTGAGAATGGCCTACGTCCATTGTTTTTGTATTGTTGACTGCTTATTTGGAATCTTGATAATAGGTTTACCAAGAGATCCAAGGTTCCCTTCTTATGAGGAAATTACAATGTATTTATAGCCTTGAGGCTGTACATATGAAAGGATAATACGTTGTTATCTAGTAGACATATACATCTGTTCGATAATTAATGCGCATTTAATGCGTAGTTATCTTTTGATTCTCTTGATTTGGATGCTCTGCAAGCTAAGTAGCTCGGACCGCTTAAGTTGCTCGGTACGCTTAAGTTTCCCGATACGCTTAAGTTGCTCGGGGCGTTTGAGTTGCTCGGTATGCTTAAGTTTCTCAGGGCGCCTGAGTTGTTCGGTGATAGTATGTTGTTCGTCTAAAGTATTTGTATTTTCCACTTAGGTTGACACGTGTCTTCAAGTAATTGGTCCATGTCAGCAGACTAAATTTCGTATCAACACTTGCTTTATTGCAGTTTTAAATACTTACTAAAACAAATATTTTTACACATCGGGATCCAACCCGTTTCTTACATCTCATTTCTCTTTTGCTATATATATATATGTATTAGTACAAGTGCCCAGCCACAGGGACATCGATTCTAGATACTTAAATGGTTTTCCGAGCTGCAGCTGTTGTGGAAGTTACGAGTTATTTGAGATTAGCCGCTTCTCTCATTTCATTCAGTTCCTAGTTCAGATATCTCAGTTAGGGCATGTGTCGCCTACTCTCATTAGATGAGTAATACTCAGTTTCCCTTGTAGTTCTTCTAAGTTGGTTTGAGTATTTATTATGGTTTGGTTTGTAATTGTGAACTGGAAGGTTTTATCCAGTCTTATCTATTCAGTATTTGATCCAGTCAGCATTTAATTCTTGTGTATGGCTTATATATACATGTCCAGAATTTATTAAATTAATTGGTTTAAAGTTAAATTGGAAAATGTTTTGACACTAGCTTAATTAAATGTTAGGTAATTAATTGGATTTTAGTTTTTGACAGTGATGCTAAGAATGAACAAACCGAACATTCTGTTATAAATTTTATAAAGGACTGATCACCCGATATTTAATTGGGCGGGGTGTCACACATGGATCGTATGTAAACAAAATATGCATGGAATCCACTACATAAAATAGTTCTAAAAAACATGAATAGCAAAACTAATTGTGCCCACAAACATGATCCCAAAGAATATATATATGATGAATACTTGGATATTTAAATAGGTGGCTATAAACAAGGTTTAGGTTTGAAAAACTTTATCAGTATGATCATATAATCTTAGAGAACTTTTTGAAAAAGTTTAAAAACTCAAAAACTAAGTTAGTCTAAAATATGATGGCAATGCCATCAATGTTGCAAAAAAATGCCCCCACATCATTTCCATGCTTAAACAAAAGAAAGATGGAAATCCCATCATCATAAGACAACGTATTTAAATTAAAAAGATAAACTATGGCATTCCCATATACACATGATATATTGCAATGCTTGTGCAAAATATTAGTGATGGCAATCCCATTAAGATGTCAGAATATACATATGCATAATCATTAAATTGTGATCTTTATACTTGATATATTAATCACGTCTATCATTATGAATCCAAGCTAACATGCATAATATTCTTAACAATTATGTACATTTATGATGCTAATGAAAAGTTTTCAAGTGTGCGTGAACATAGGGATATTGAGGATCAATAAGGCAAGTTGCAAATTAAAAGAAGATAATGGGATACACATAAAAGTAAGTCCTATACAAGGACAAGTGACAATTTTTAATATTTTATCATCAGTAAGGAAAACCTTTGGAAACCATAGATGTAGAATGACAAGTGTATGGAGTTTGGGTACCAAATATGCATTTTTGTGTGCACACACATTTTAATTGATAAACATAACTTAATGACTTTCACACACCTTAGGATATGAACAACTCACCATTTGGAGAGATAAATATACTTTGACATTTTTTTATGCATAAAATATTTTTGAATAGGGGAGAAAATAACATTTTTATGAAAGATTCTCACATAAAAATAAAAATATAAGTCCATGTTCATGTGATCTATGTTAAGAAGATTGATGATTCTTATCACTCAGAGCAACGCAATTAGAATAGTATGACATGCACCTTGCCACATAAGTACATACATTTCCCTTATAAAGTTGAAACTTTCTTGAGAACCCCTAACATAATAAAGGGGGAGACAAACGATCTTAATAAACTATTGTCTTTATATACATATAAGATGTCAAGCATACACTTCCCAATTATGTTAAATGAACAAAACCCACCAATCCTTTTTGATAATATAAATGGGGGAGATGTATGAAATAAGGAAAAAAAAGAGAAAAATAAATAAGCCTTTAAGTAGGGAGAAATGTATGATAAATAGGGGAAAATCTTTTTATTCAAAAATTGGACTTCATATTTTTATAAGCTATATCAGTTTGAATTGTCATCATCAAAAAGTAGGAGATTGTGAATACAAAATAGCGTAAAAAGAATAACTTATTAGTTTTATGATAAAAATGTCAATTCATAATGAAATAGCGTTGCCAAAGCCGTTTATTAAAAATAAACTATTTAAGCAACTCCGAAAGTTTGTTGAAGAAACTCTTTACTTAAATCAAAACAATTTTGAACACAAGATGTGTTAACAAAAATTATGTACGAGATAAGGACAAGATTTGATAACAAGTTTTAGTAAACAGTTTAAAATATTTTAAACTCAGCACACAACAGAATGAGATGAGAAGATGTAGAAATATTAATACTCAGGATTTTTAATGTGGTAAAACCTCAACCTTGAGGAAACATCCACGACTCCCTCTACGGAGTAAAACAAGAAAAAATATCACTAAAACAAATATGTGAGTTACAATCTATTTAACTAACATGCACACAAATAACAAGTCTATAAAAGTTCAGGAGTATACCCTCTGGCGTCCTTAAACTTTTCTGCAGATCTTGATTGTTGATGTAGTCTTCTCAGTTTGTCAACTCTTCTTTTGTTTCAGCACTTTACGTCGACTTATGTTCACCAAATCTTATAGCCAACACTTTCAGTGTATGTAGTGTGAAGATGTTTGTGAAAGGTGTTCTAAAACACATGCATGCACTCACACACACTTATTAGTTACAAACGATCCTAACAAATTACATATAAAGTCTATATGCAGTGAGTTCTTTATTTTTCTTTCTTACAAAACCAAAAACCTTTTTGACCTTTCAATATAACCCAGATTCCACAGAGATCTTGCTTAAGAAATCGGTCAAGACCTTTCTCAATCTCTTTTGAAAATATTTAGGAGATTGAGAACCCTCCAAGTGCGAATCCAACTAGGTCAGGCTAGGTTTTGTAAAAACAGAAACTAGAAAACATTTATTTGTTGATTCTGAAGAAAGAACATGTTTTAACCGAAAACAATCAACAACGAAATTCTCAAGATGAGAAATAAATGCAACTAAGTGTATTATGACATGAAAAACTTCAGATCTATGATTTCAATTGAAACAGAAACAAGATCTGAGTAAGTGTCTAAGTTGGAAATAAGATTTTATGAACAAAAGGTTTCAGAAACCCAGAAATCACTCAACTCGAACTCTCATAAACTCAAGAAACACTAAGGATGGTGTTTATATGGTTATGGTTTTTATGGAGAGGTAAGTGGTTTAGGTTGAAGAAGGATTTGACGAAGTTAGGGTTTCTAACTTGGCTCTGGTTTCTCTCTCTCTCTCTTCTCTCTTCTCTCTCTCTCTCTATACTCTGAGACTTTTCAAAATGGCAAAAGCTTTCGAAGGCTGAGATGAGAGGTCCTTAAATAGGAAGGGAAGAAGATTCCAGACCATCGTCCAAAACCAAAGGCTGAGATTGAGTCAAGCTCCTTTGACTACAATCTAAGGGCTCACAACAGGCGGTGGTTTAAACTGGCTGTGATTGGCTTAAGGGTTTACACGGGGATTCACTCAGGAGACATGCAGGCCATCGATAAGGGATGATCCAAGGGCTGTAAACATGCGAGGCTTTGTCTCAGTAAAGAAACACAACTCTGGCCAATCAGAGAACAGCAAGTGTTGGCCATAGGACGAAGGCAATCGCGCGTCCCAAACTAATTACAAACCCAACCCTGGATTCTCTGGCGCTTTCGGTTCCTACCCAAAGTAACTTTAGGCCAAAAATCACAACATAAAATATTTAGATATTAACCCCCAAGACTTTTTAATTCAAGTTTTAATTTAATAAAACCTTAATTAAAATATGTTTAAAATTCCCAAAAAATTAATAAAAATGAAATTGAGGGATTAGAACACACTCACCACATTAATACACATAAGGGTGCTATATGATATGCAAGAATTAAATTCTAAGTTTGTGAGTGATGGCTATAGTCTTAGGAACATTACAAGATGAATAGAAGAAGAAGCAACCCAATCTCTGATGCTCTTTGGTTTCTAGGGTGGAAACTATTTTGTCACAATTTCCAAACTAGATGAGCTCTTATAGAGTCTAGACTCAAATGAGTCAAAAGTATAAGGGCTTCAATCCCCCCCTTTGGAAATATGAGACAAAATCTCCTTTAAGTCATCTAGAACTCGTAGGGTGACAACAAATAAGAAAATCCTATTCCTATAAAAGTTCTATCTACCCAAATCCTAGAAAGAAAAAATTACATAACTCAACTATATACAGTTTAACATCCTATTATTACAGTAAAGAATGACTGTACAAGAAGAATACCTGCAAAGAATTACTAATATCAAGCTTTTTAGTATATACAGTAGACTCAAATTTCTCCCCCATTTTGTCTCAAATGGACAAAGGGAATGAACTTGGAAAATATAACAGGTATTTACTCAACACAAATCATACCAATAGATTTACGTAAAGAAATGAATCTATTATAATCAAGAGGTTTGGTAAATAAATCTGCAAGTTGTAGATCAGTTGGAAGATAATTAATATCTAATTCCTTGGTTTCAACTAATTCACGAATAAAGTGATGTCTTATTTTAATGTGCTTAGTTCGCGAGTGTTGAACCGGGTTCTTAGAAATATTAATCGCACTTTGATTATCACAATAGAGATGAAGTGTGGGTTCTAGAATACCATAATCACTTAGCATTTGTTTAAGCCATAACAATTGGGCACAACAGCTACCGGCGGCTATGTATTCAGATTCAGCAGTCGAGAGAGATGTGCAGTTCTGTTTTTTACTACTCCATCCTACCAAGTTATTACCAATATAACAACATGCGCCTGAAGTGCTTTTACTATCATCAGTACAACCAGCCCAATCAGCATCAGTGTACCCAATAATAGTGTTCGGTGTGTCATTCGTGTACCAAATTCCTAAATTTAGAGTGCCTTTAACATATTTAATTATCCGTTTAACAGAGTTTAAATGGCTCTCTTTGGGGTTGTTTTGATATCGCGCACAAACACACACAGCATACATGATATCAGGACGCGAGGCAGTCAGATAGAGTAATGTGCCAATCATACTACGATATAAAGTAGAGTCTACAGATTTTCCATTTTCATCTTTAGATAATTTCTCTGTAGTACTCATAGGCGTTTTAGCACTTTTAGCACTCTCGAGGCCAAATTTTTTAACTATCTCTAATGCGTACTTAGTCTGCGAAAGAAACAATCCATCTGGTTGTTGTTTGACTTGGAGTCCTAGGAAGAACTGTAACTCCCCCATAAGGGACATCTGAAATTCCTTACTCATAATTTCAGCAAAAGATTTTACTTCTAAGGTAGAAGTAGATCCAAATATTATATTGTCTACATAGATTTGAGCGATAGTAATGTGTTTGCCAAAATGTTTGACAAATAAGTTTTGGTCATTTCAACCTCTTTTGAAACCTTTATCCAGCAGAAAACTGGACAGGCGCTCATACCAAGCTCTAGGAGCTTGTTTAAGACCATATAAATCCTTTTTCAACCGAAATACATGATTAGGATAACTAGGGTCAATGAACCCTTTAGGTTGTTCTACATAGGTTTCCTCGGCAAGTATTCCATTAAGGAACGCAGATTTTACATCCATTTGATATAATGTAAAATGCATGTGACAAGCTATAGCAAGAAGCAGACGAACTGATTCTAAACGAGTAACAGGAGCAAACGTCTCATTAAAATCAAGTCCTTCTATTTGGGAATAACCTTGAGCAACTAGTCTAGCTTTATTTCTAATTATCATCCCATTTTCATCAGTTTTATTTTTGAAAATCCAACGAGTACCAATAACCTTTTTGTGATCAGGTAGTGGAACAAGATACCATACATCATGAATGACAAATTGTAAAAGTTCATCCTGCATCGCAGAAATCCAGTGAGAGTCATTCAATGCCTCATTTACATTCTTTGGTTCCACGAGAGAAACAAAGCATGCATAAAGAGCATAATTTCTAAGTTGGGATCTTGTGCGTACTGGCTCACTAGGGTTACCAACTACATTGTTTATGGGATGGTCTTTAGAAACCCAGTTAGGTACTTCAGGTGACTCAATAGGTAATGAATTATCTATTTCAGAAGAGTCATTTTCTAAAACATTTGACGATTCTTCTTCTATAGTTAATTCACTCGTCTTGCTTTCTATAATAGTGTCACTAACAATTACATTTATAGATTCCATTAAGGTCTTAGTGCGAAGATTATACACTCGATAAGCTCTACTGTTAGGTGAATAACCTAAGAATATGGCTTTATCTCCCCTACTCTCAAATTTAGATAAGTGTTCCCTATCTTTGCAAACATAACAGGTACTACCAAAAGTTCTAAGGTACTTAAGATTAGGCTTTTTATTGTACCAAAGTTCATAAGGGGTTTGTTTGGAATTCTTTCTAAGATAGACCCTATTAATAAGATGGCAAACTGTATGAATAGATTCTACCCAAAAATACTTAGGTAAGTTCTTGGCATGGAGCATGACACGTGCCATCTCTTGAAGAGTTCGATTCTTTCTCTCAGCTATACCATTTTGTTGAGGGGTCTTAGGAGCACTGAACTCATGTTTGTAACCATTATAGTCACAATATTCTACAATACCAGTGTCTTTAAATTCACCACCTCTATCACTTCGGATTCTATTCACTTGAGTGTCTTTCTCATTTTCAATCCGTAAAAGAATCTTTAAAAAGGTTTGGAAAGTATCGGATTTCTGTTTTAAGAAGGCTACCCAAGTGAATCTGGTGAAGTCAGGAACCATAACTAGAATATAACAGTGTCCACAAAGACTAACAGTTTGAGACGGACCCATTAGGTCCATATGGATGAGTTCTAATGGATTAGAGGTAAGGATATCTTTAACCCTTTTATGAGGTGCTTTAACAATTTTTCCTTCTTGACAGGGACCACAGACAATGTTATGAATAGGTTTAATTTTTGGTATTCCTCTAACTATTTGTTGACAGGACAATTTACTCAAATTTTCGTAATTAATGTGACCCATTATGTTATGCCATATCTCATTGTCATCCATTCTAGCAACATTACAGATTTCAGAACTAGACATGACAGTATAACAATTGTCAGGAGTCCTGAATCCTGTAATTAAGCATTCTCCCTTTTCATTTAAAATCTTGCAATTGTTCTTTGAAAAGGTAACAGTATAGTTTGAGTCACAAAATTGCGAAATGCAAAGTAAATTAGCCTTAAGACCTTTTACTAAGAGAACATTTTCAAGAACAGGAAGTCCTTTTTCTTTAAGAGTTCCTTTGCCTATGATCTGGGATGATACTCCATCACCAAAAACAACTTTTCCACCATCAAAGATGGTTTTATTTAAAAGTTTTTTATCATCACATGTCATATGCTTGGAACAACCAGAATCCAAATACCAACCAGAAGATGTAAGTTCAGCTTTTAGGGCAGAAATAACAATGTTACAATTCATCTGGGGTACTAGATCATCTTTTCTAACCCAAATTGCTCTGGTTTTCTGTTTGCGCTTGTTTGCTCTCATTTGATAAAATTTGCGAGCATTAGATTTTTGTTGAAAAACATTTTGCGCATGATTTTGAGTAAATTTAAACTCCTGAGCATTTGATTTAGAAAAGTTTCTGGTAATCCTTCTAGTAAATGTCCTTTTAGGTTTAGTCTTTCTATTCCTATAGTTGGAGTTTTTGTCTGGTGGCCTGGGAAGGACATAGTTGTTACGACTCCTCCTAGAGTAGTTAAAGTTTTGATACATGGAAGTAGTGTAGACAGGCTTAATCAGTCTCTTAGCATAGCAGTTATCGAAAGAATGACCGTATATATCACAATAGGAGCAATAAAGATTGCTCAGAATGGGGTTTTCCTTAGGAAAGTCTCTAAACAAAGGTTTTGAGAGATTTTGAGGTTGAATTTTATTCCTAGGTAGCACAGGTTTGAAAGTAGGTTCACTTTTCCTAATTGGGGGGCAGACATATTTTCCCTTTGGTAAACTTTCATGCTTAGAGCAACTTGCATCTCCAGTGTTAGTGTTTTGATGATCAAACTCAGTTTTTAGTGAATGAAAATGTGGACACGTTTCAATAGGTCTTTTGCCTCCTAACACAAATTTGATAGGTTCAACATGTTTTGTTTGTGTCTTCAGATTGGGGCAAAATCATATTCCAGTTCTATCATCAGAATTGGTTTTAGATTCAGCAACAAATCCATCAAAACAGTTTGAATTATTTTCAAATTTTGTAAATTTTTTGAAAACAGTTGTTGTCTTTTCTTTGGTTTGTTCCAATTCTAATAATGTCCCTTTGTATTTTTTCTCCAGAATTTCATTAGCTTCAGTCAAAGTTTTCAGTTTTTCATCAAACACTTTGATATCACTTTCATGAGACATGCATTGAGTAGTATACTCTTCAGCATTCAGTTTTACCATCAGGCTTAAATCCTCTAGCTTTTTGGTAAGATCTATCACAATCTTTTCTAGTCTAGTGCTTTTCTTTAGAGTTTTAGTATATAGAGTGTGTATATCTGGAAGATCATCATTATCTGAGTCACTAAGTGAGGTGTGTGAAGTGACCCCTAAGGTTTCATTTCTTAAACTCACGCACCCATTGACATCAGCAGTATCGATTCCCCTTTGACTCACACACCCCGAAAAAGAACCATTAAAGTTCTCAGTAAGTAAAGCATCTAAACCAGTTAAAGTATGATTCAAAGCAACAGAACTAGAATTACTAGGCTCATCCTCAATATCAAGCACAGGCATATCATCATTATATATGATTTTGGCAAAGAAGGACAAACAAGGATCAAAACCATCAAATGTCTCAGGTTCCTCATTTTCAGAGTCACTTGAGTCATCCCATGTTTTGCATATGTTGGCTCTAGAGTGTTTGTTTTGGGTATTTAAATTAACTCTACAGTCTTGAGCAATGTGTCCTAGTTTACCACATCTATAGCATTCAGTCTTCTTGAGGTCTCTGTGAGGTCTTGTGTTGTCCTTGTTATGTTTGTCATGAGGTTTCTCATGAGGCTTGTGATTTGAAGGAGTTGAATAATTAGACTTGCCCTGTCTATTTGTAATACTGTTTCTAAATTTAACAATTTTCTTAAATTGTTTTGACATTAGGGCAATCTGATTATCTAGACTTTCTAAGTCACAGTCCTCATCAGAATCATTACTAGGGGTGTTTAACTCAGGCTTAATCATCTTAGAAGTAAAGCTAAGATTGGAATTGGTATGTTTCCTATGAGTGTGGGTCAATTGTTTCTTAAACTCCAATTCCATTTCCACAGTTCTTAATTTACTACTGAGTAATTCAGGAGTGAGATTAATATCACACATCTCCTCAATAGCATATCTTTTATTGTCAAATTTCTGTGGTAATGATCTCAGAATTTTAGACACAATTTCTTGTCTATCATAAGTTATACCATTAGCATGCAGTTTAGTGACAATATCAGTCAGATTCATATAGAAATCATCAAAAGACTCCGATTCAGACATGATTAAGGAATTATACTGTTGGATTAACATCTGAGTCTTAGCAGCTTTTACCCTAGAGTCTCCTTCATGGGCAGTAATCAAGGTATCCCATGCTTCCTTAGAAGTGGTACAAGATGAGATTCTCTTGAACTCATGTTCATTTATAGACATAAATATAGCATTCTTTCCTTTATTATTATTGCGAGAAACTTGTTTCTCTTCTTGAGTAAACTCACTTAATATTTTCTTAACCCTCTCAGTACTTCCTTCAGTGGCTGGTTTAGTAGGATAAAAGTATCCATTTTCAATAATGTCCCAGACATCATCTCCCAAGGTTCCTTGAATGAAAGCAATCATTCTTACTTTCCAGTAAGAAAAATTGGTTCCATCAAAGACTGGAGGTCTGGTCAAGTTACCATATCTTTCATTTTTCTCGTCCATGATTGATTTTGAGAAAACAGTTTCAGAAACTCAGGATCTTTTTGAAAAAGTTCACCAAAAGCTCTGATACCAATTGAAATAGCGTTGCCAAAGCCGTTTATTAAAAATAAACTATTTAAGCAACTCCGAAAGTTTGTTGAAGAAACTCTTTACTTAAATCAAAACAATTTTGAACACAAGATGTGTTAACAAAAATTATGTACGAGATAAGGACAAGATTTGATAACAAGTTTTAGTAAACAGTTTAAAATATTTTGAACTCAGCACACAACAGAATGAGATGAGAAGATGTAGAAATATTAATACTCAGGATTTTTAACGTGGTAAAACCTTAACCTTGAGGAAACATCCACGACTCCCTCTACGGAGTAAAACAAGAAAAAATATCACTAAAACAAATATGTGAGTTACAATCTATTTAACTAACATGCACACAAATAACAAGTCTATAAAAGTTCAGGAGTATACCCTCTGGCGTCCTTAAACTTTTCTGCAGATCTTGATTGTTGATGTAGTCTTCTCAGTTTGTCAACTCTTCTTTTGTTTCAGCACTTTACGTCGACTTATGTTCACCAAATCTTATAGCCAACACTTTCAGTGTATGTAGTGTGAAGATGTTTGTGAAAGGTGTTCTAAAACACATGCATGCACTCACACACACTTATTAGTTACAAACGATCCTAACAAATTACATATAAAGTCTATATGCAGTGAGTTCTTTATTTTTCTTTCTTACAAAACCAAAAACCTTTTTGACCTTTCAATATAACCCAGATTTCAATGAGATCTTGCTTAAGAAATCGGTCAAGACCTTTCTCAATCTCTTTTGAAAATATTTAGGATATTGAGAACCCTCCAAGTGCGAATCCAACTAGGTCAGGCTAGGTTTTGTAAAAACAGAAACTAGAAAACATTTATTTGTTGATTCTGAAGAAAGAAAATGTTTTAACCGAAAACAATCAACAACGAAATTCTCAAGATGAGAAATAAATGCAACTAAGTGTATTATGACATGAAAAACTTCAGATCTATGATTTCTATTGAAACAGAAACAAGATTTGAGTAAGTGTCTAAGTTGGAAATAAGATTTTATGAACAAAAGGTTTCAGCAACCCAGAAATCACTCAACTCGAACTCTCATAAACTCAAGAAACACTAAGGATGGTGTTTATATGGTTATGGTTTTTATGGAGAGGTAAGTGGTTTAGGTTGAAGAAGGATTTGACGAAGTTAGGGTTTCTAACATGGCTCTGGTTTCTCTCTCTCTCTCTTCTCTCTTCTCTCTCTCTCTCTATACTCTGAGACTTTTCAAAATGGCAAAAGCTTTCGAAGGCTGAGATGAGAGGTCCTTAAATAGGAAGGGAAGAAGATTCTATTCCATCGTTCAAAAACAAAGGCTGAGATTGAGTCAAGCTCCTTTGACTACAATCTAAGGGCTCACAACAGGTGGTGGTTTAAACTGGTTGTGATTGGCTTAAGGGTTTACACGGGGATTCACTCAGGAGACATGCAGGCCATCGATGAGGGATGATCCAAGGGCTGTAAACATGCGAGGCTTTGTCTCAGTAAAGAAACACAACTCTGGCCAATCAGAGAACAACAAGTGTTGGCCATAGGACGAAGGCAATCGCGCGTCCTAAACTAATTACAAACCCAACCCTGGATTCTCTGGCGCTTTCAGTTCCTACCCAAAGTAACTTTAGGCCAAAAATCACAACATAAAATATTTAGATATTAACCCCAAGACTTTTTAATTCAAGTTTTAATTTAATAAAACCTTAATTAAAATATGTTTAAAATTCCCAAAAAATTAATAAAAATCAAATTGAGGGATTAGAACACACTCACCACATTAATACACATAAGGGTACTATATGATATGCAAGAATTAAATTCTAAGTGTGTGAGTGATGGCTATAGTCTTAGGATCATTACAAGATGAATAGAAGAAGAAGCAACCCAATCTCTGATGCTCTTTGGTTTCTAGGATGGACACTATTTTGTCACAATTTCCAAACTAGATGAGCTCTTATACAGTCTAGACTCAAATGAGTCAAAAGTATAAGGGCTTCACATAACATTTGTGTTACTAACTATATCTACGCAATATGATTGAGATTTTAGGATCAAGCAATATAATTTTGATTACTTGTATGTTTACAATTATTGAGAGAGATAGTAAGCCCATTTCACCTTTGTTCTCAGTAAAGAAATGTCGTTTTATATTTTGGTTGCATATCTCATTGTTGCTACTTATGCTTTAACTTCATTCAAAACCACCAAGCTCAACTATAGCTTGTGTCATTTAAAACTTGTGATTTCTAGTGAGATTCAATACCCATTTTCACAAATGTGAGTTTTAAAACCTAGAACTCCATTCAATCAAAGGTTTAAACCTAGACCCATTTGATCCAAAGCTTCAAAATACAAACATTCTTTAGCCAAGTTACATAACCAATACCACTTGAGTTAAAGAATTAAAAAAAAATACCAAATTTTCTATGAACCAAATCCCAATATCACACCATTGAGAATTCAAGATAAATAAATCAATATCCATTTTAAAAGATCAATGCTCCACCCCAATACCCAGTTCAACTATTACAAATGAAAAGAATAGAGATTATTCTTATATTCATTCAAATTAATAACAAACTCAAATCACAACATGAAAGATCCATCACTTGAAGGAAGACCCAATTCCATCAAAAGAAGATCTTATGAAGAAGATTTAACTCATGGAAACATTCAAGGTTGTAACCTCAACAATCTTCCTAGAAAGATTATATTGGTGAATCCAAAGATAATTAGATTGTATTTTACATAAGTGTGCTCATTTACTCATGAAGGATAAAAATCATTAAAAAAGTGGTAAAGATATAAGAACACGAAAATCAAACATTTTAGCCAGTTTGTGGTGATTCATAAAGCCATGGTCAATTCACTATACCAAAATGGCCAAATTGTCACCTTTCAGACGTCCACCCTTGTCACGATCATTGACCGTGACAACAAACACGCGCTTTGTGTCATGGTCATTGACCATGACAATTCATAAAATAATTATCACAGTCAAGGACCTTGACACGACCGTGACAAATGGCTCAGCAAAAAACCCTTTGCCCTTCTTTTTCCCCCGCCGTTTCTCCCCTTTTTCACTCTCTCTCTCTCTCTCTCTCTCTCTCTCTCTCTCCCCCATATATATATATATATATATATATATATATATATATATATATATATATATATATATATATATATATATATATATATATGTTTGTTTGTATATATATGTGCGTGTGTGTGTATGTGGAGGGTGGGGCAGGGGGCTGTTGTGTGTGTATATGTGTGGTGGGTGGGGGTGGGGAGGGGGGTTATTGTGTGTGTGTGTGTAAATGTGTGGTGGGTGGGGGTGGGACAGGGTGGGGGTTGTTGTGTGTGTGTGTAGTGTGTCTGGTGGGGGGAGGGGTGGGGTGGGTGGGGCGCAGGGTGGGGGGAGGGGGTTGTTGTGTGTGTGTGTGTGTGTGTGTGTGTGTGTGTGTGCTTGTGTGATGAGTGGGGAGGGGGGTAAGGCAATATCCCATTGTAATTCCCTTAATATCGTGTTTTGAAGATTCTATGAGATAATATATATTGTTTCAAGGTTAACTCATTGTAGATAAAAACATTCATATATTAGATTAAATTTAATCCATACACAGATTCTATAATTAAATCAACTAAAATATAATTAATAAACGAAACATACTTGATTTGCATAAATGAAATTAATGCTTTTAATTGATTTGCACTTTATCATTTTCACTATAATTTTAATTGTATAGTTTTAGATGAAAGTAAATTAATAATTAGTGTCCATTTCATATGAAAGTAGGATTGTCCCTCATTGTAAATTAGTCAATTAATAATTGTATACGTTAATTGTTAGTTTAATTGATGAAATGAATTAATTGAGTAGATGAATTAGAAGGAGTACGGGATACACATTTGTTGTTGACATTTATGTTGGATTATTTTGTTTAGTAAATGTTTGGTTGGTTAGCTTTAAAAGTGGCATGACCACTGGATTATTGTCCATATGGGGGTGGGATTTTTCAACTTTTTTTTTAAAATTACATTGTATATCGAAAAAATATATATATATATATATATATATTGTACGATAATTAAATGAAACATACTTGAAATTAAATATAGTGCGCATAGATACTAGCCTTCTAGTTCGTATGTGTACGCATTCAATATCCCTTAGACCCGTTCGAGAGTTATTACCCCTGTAATGAGATCTCTCGAATTGTCCCGTTTGGACAGTTTGAGACTGTATAATTTCTGTATAATATTCTTAGTGGCTTAAAGTTGTTACTTTGGGAGGAAGTTCTACAGTCGTATCTTAATGTTCTCTGGGTACATACTAGAATGACAAGTGTGACTGTTATTTCAATTGATCAGTTGAAATAACACTCACACCTACCAATCTACGTCGTGTACTTGGAGAACTACGGGGATATGTTGTCGAATTTTTTTCAAATCCTAACAATGTGCATGAGCTATTAAGTATATTATAGAAAAATGCGGTCTTGAATGGGATGGGACCACTCACCCTTTAGAGGAGATGGAGGAAATAGAAATTAAATGATGGGATAATTAAATGAAACATACTATAAATCTAAGTTTTGTTTACCTTTAATAGGTGTTTAGTTGTGGTAGCTGTGATGGAATATCCGAAATAAAAAGAGTGGATGGGTGAGACAAATAGAATGGGGGATGTGTTTCACAGAGGTGCTAACGAATTTGTGAAATATGCAAAGAGGTGTCATAATGATGAAAAGTTTTCATGTCCGTGTTCAAGGTGTAAGAATGGTAAGGTTTTTGAGTGGAAAACAGTTGAACTACATTTGTTAAGATCGAGAATGCAAGATAGTTATCGATTTTGGAGTTTTCACGGTGAATTGAAAGTTCCTTTTGTCCCCGACCAACCTTCACAACAACCTTCAACAAGTAGAATAGATGTAGAAGGGGACGACGTAGATCATAATATGTTAGAGGATTTAGTTGATGATGCGTACGGAGTTTATGAAGCCGAGGAGAATGAGGTTACTGATGGTGTAGAAGATTTAAGTTCTCGTGAAGATAACACGATAAAACTTGACGATGACTACCAAAGTTTAAAATTTAAGGCGACCCAACCGTTATACTCTGGCTGTGAGAAAGATCAAATAACTTTACATGCCATGGTTGGTTTGCACAGTTTGAAGACGCATTACGGTTTGTCTGGAAATAGCATGACGGGAATTCTGAAATGGGTGAAGGGCTTATTACCCATGGTGAATACACTTCCAAATAGCTATCCTGTTATGAAGAACAGTTTGAAAGGTTTGGGAATGAGGCATAAATCGATTCATACTTGTGTGTATGACTGCATACTACACCGAAAGGAGTATGAAAATCTCGATCGTTGTCCGGTAGGCGATGAACCTAGATATGTCCAATCTACTAGTAAGGACGGCACAAGCTCAAAAGTGCCTAAAAAAGTATTGAAATATTTTTCCGTTGGGACTAGATTAAAGAGAATTTTCATAGTACCATGGATTGCAGAGGCAATGACTTGGCATGCTAGGGTAAAAATATATGGTAATATCATGCGTCATCCTATTGAATCTTCTGTCTAGAGGAGGATGAATTTTAAGTATCCCAATTTTGCTCGAGAACAACGCAACATTCATTTGGCTATATCAACATATGGTTTCAATCCATTTGGAAATCTAAGCACCAATCAGAGTGTATGGCTAGTGATCCTAGCCCCACTCAACCTCCCTCATTCACAGTGTATGAGACCTGAATTTTCGATGATGGCTTTGTTGATAACTTGGCCAAAGGCACTAAGTGATGACATTGACGTCTACCTGGCTCCTTTGGTAGAAGAATTAAATGAGTTGTGGGAAGAGGGTGTGCAATCATTTGACTCTTTCAGAAAAGGAGAGTTTATGCTGAAAGCTATGTTGATGTGGGTAATTCATAATTTTCCAACTTATGGGACATTATCCGGTTGTGTAGTACATGGTTATTTAGGGTGTCCTATTTATGGAGAGGAGACTGAATCTCTACATCTATCCTCTAGCTTAAAAAATGTATACCATCACCACAGGAGGTTTTTACCCCCAGCTCATAGTTTCAGATCTGAGAAAGGTTCCAATTTTATATTGGGCGGGGTTGAACATAGGCTACCGCTGAGACAACTTTCGAGTTCAGAAATTGAAAGTAAATTTTATGAATGTATCCCTCATATGCCAGGTAAGAATCCCAAATTTAAGAACGTCAAGCATAAGAAGACCCCAACTGGGAATGAAACTGAGACAAGAAAGGTATGGTCTCGGAGGTCAATTTTATTTGACTTGCCTTATTGGAAGAATAACCCGGTGCGCCATGTAGTGGATGTGATGCATGCAGAGAAGAACTCTGCTGGACATATTTTGGGTACTTACTTTGGGGGAGTCATTCAAAGGATGCATAAAATGCACGAAAAGACTTTAAATCGTTAAAACTAAAGCCACAACTATGGTTGAAACACGATAGTAGAGGAAGGACAATAATTCCCCCTGGTGCGTTTACTTTGACGAGTGAAGAAAGGAAGGTGCTTCTAGACACAATATATAATTTGAAGGTCCCATCTACTTTCTCATCCAACTTGCAAAGGATTGTGAATTATGCTACTCATGATTTACATAAGTGTAAGTCCCACGATTGGCATGTGATCATGCAATTGGTTCCTCTATTGTTTAAGCACTATTTCTCCAAGAACAAGGATTTGCGTAGGGCTATTATGCAAATTAGTATTACCTTCTCCCTCTTGTGTTAGAAGGTAGTCAATCGAGAACACATAGTGGCCGCAAAATTGGCGGTGGGCGAAGCGATTTGTGTATTGGAGAAGTACTTTCCCCCAGCATTCTTTGACATAAGTGTTCACTTGTTGGTACACCTATGTGACGAGGCACTTCTTTGTGGTCCAGTTAGATATCGGTGGTTGTATCCGTTTGAAAGACTAATGAAAGTTTTTAAAGATTACATCAAGAATACGCGATACATTACAGGATCAATTGCATAGGAATACATCACCGTGTAGTCATCAATATATACTCGGGAATATATGCCTGACTCGACCAGCGTTGATGACACTAATGAGTTCGTCGATGATGGTGGTCATGTCATGGGAAAACGAGTGAAATTAACGAGTTTGCAACATGAACAAGTAGCTCGTTATCTATTTGACACACATGAAGATGTCGAAGAATGAAAAATGTAAGTTTTGATTATTATAATGTTTAATATTATTTTAGATTATTTTATACATGATTAATTTTGTAATATGTAGAAAATATGAAGCCTGTGAGAACAATAAAAGACAAAAAGTAATGGTACAATCAGTCGGCGAATTTAGGTTGTGGTTGACACAAGAGGTAATTATAATGAAAATAGTCGTTATATAACATTACATTACACTCAAATTTTACCACTAATATAATCAATTTATCTATATTCTCAGCTCCTAAAGACGGGTGATGCGACATCAAGGCTTGCTCGTCTAGCCACTGGACCCTTGGAAAGTGGAATTGACAACTTCAACTGGTGATTTTTGGCTACACAACGGTTGGAAGGAATTTGCAGAGCATAACTCCATAGGATTATGGCATTTTTTAGAGTTCAGATATGAAGGGAATTATATTTGACACAATTTCCCGGGGTACATTAGTTGGAAGGAGGTGCCATATGAGCTCAAGTTAGTTGTTTGGGTGGCACTATAGGTAATGTATTTATATTTATATTTATATTTATATTTATATTTATATTTATATTTATATTTATATTTATATTTATATTTATATGTCAATTTCAATTTCAATTTTGATTTCGATTTCGATTTATATTTATATTTATATTTATATTTATATTTATATTTATATTTATCTATATTTGCGGGGCGGATACTAATTTTACTTTATTTTATTTCAGGGGACAGGGAGTGGCCCTGGGGGTAGGCCACATAGGCTCGATACTTATGTGTCTCTTCAGACGAGAAGAGAAGGATAAGGATGTGTCCCCGAGCGTCGCGGTACAAAATCTCTTTTCCAACAAAATAATTTGCAGATTTGAGATAATTGATGGTGATGTTGTTTCTTCTTAAATAGTTTCTATTTTGAATGTATATTTGCATTATCTCTAGTTTATTTGGATATATGATGTTTGAACAGGTACAACGTTGCTATAACAGGTACAAATATACTGATGGGCAGTGCCAGTGGCCATACTGCCCAGCAGATTTTTTTTAAATTCTGCTCAGAATTATCACGGTCATTGACCGTGACAAGCCCATGAAAAAAGTTGTCACGGACTTGTCACGGTCAATGATCGTGATAATATTTTTAAAAAGGGTCAAGGCTTTTGTAATACCCCGTATTTCTGAATATTATATTTAATTAAATTGGGGAATTAAATGAGAAAATGTGGCTTAACTTAAATTATGTAAGAGGAGTAATTTAATGAGATTTATTAAAAATTGTAATTATGGAATATAAATCGAGAGATAGATACCGATTTATATTACCTCATTATATTTACTTAGTGCGAGTGGTAAATAGTTACTTAACGCGTGTACACCGTATTGGGGTGAGAATGAGTAAATATTTTTAAGTGACTCAAATGATAATTTAGAGGTTACAGATGAGTCCGGAAGGGTCAAATTAGTCAAAATAGTAAACTCGGGGGTACTAGTTGAGTCTCGGGTTAATTTTAGACTAAACCGAGACCGTTCAGGGGCGTTTTGGTCTTTTAACATGAGAGGGTATAGAGACCTACGAATTTGAGAGCCTTTTATCAGCCGTATGAAAGAGGGGTTAGGGTTAGAAAACCCATGTAAACACCAATACCATTAGAGAGAAGGAGAAAACCATTCTCAAGGCTTAGAAGATGCTTTTGAGAAGGTTGGGTTTAGATCTTGCACCCTAGGAGCCAAAGGAGGAAGGATTGAAGAAGAGAAGCATCAATCCATCATCAACTCCACAAAATAAGATTCCCTCTGTCAAGGCAAGTTGTTTATTGCAAAAAGTATAAAGTTATAATACCCATGTGTAATAGTTTTGTTAAATCAATACCTTGATAAGAGAATAATGATATTTATAGATGTTGGGATAGGAATCGCATGTAGAATGATTTGACATATGTAGAGGATTAATATTCAGAGTAGACTTGATGATTATTTCGGAATAAAATCTGGGTTTTGAATGAATATATCAGAAGAACACCATAACTAGGGTTTTAAGAAATTCTGGGTTTAATTCAATATTTCTTTAAATGAAATGAGGTTTTGATGTATTTGAGATATTAGAAATTGTCCTAGTATATGTGGAAACACATTAGGATCATTGGGTCGAAGTTTGGTGGACTATAATGAAGTTTGGAGATTTGTTAATGGAGGAAGAGGTTAACGAAGAAGATGAACTGCGTCTGTCCCTGTACGATCGATCGATCGATCTTGAATTTTTCGTGTTAAAGGTTTCTTTGATTTTCGGGAATGAATGGGTATCCACAGATTTAAATTATACTTATATGGGAGTGAGAATAAGACCAGTAGGTATATTATCGAGGTCCGATAAGGCCATTGGGTGTAGGACTTCGATTATGGATCGACGAGAATAATTCGATTTAGTAGAGTATCGGGGAAACTCGGAATTGAGTTAAGTGGTGAGGTAAAGTCAATTCAAGTAATAGACCAGTAGGGTAAGTAATAACTACTGAAATTATATGTGAGGGGTAACTAGGACCCTTAGAGTTGTGTGAATACTCAAATAAATGCGATTAATGAGATAAATCGTAAAGCGAATATTGTACGATAGATATAAGAGATTAAAATATTACGTACGAACATAATTAATAGGTAGGGCGTGTACCTACTGAATTATATGATCTTTTAGGTCGAGAGAAGTATACCTAAATTAACTATGTTAGGGTGGATGAGATATTCCGAACTAACATAGGGTTATTATATGTTTGGGGTCGATGTAAAATGCCGAACCAAACCTTTGAACTGGTGGCATGATGAAAGAGTCTGAGCCAGAATTTGTGTACATAAATAATTGGGGTCGATGTATTATTCTGAACCAATTCTTACTTGGGGTCGATGAATCATTCCGAACCAAGAGTCCTTTACGTGTGTGAAAAGGACAAAATAGCAATGACTGATATTTAGTATATATTGTGTGTGAAATATATACTTGATGATATTCTACTTCTGTGTATTAGTAGATTGATATATATTATGTATTAAAAGATACATACCGACCGGTAAGTTAAGTAGTGAAACTTAATTACGAAACATAACGTTAGATAGAGAATATCTATGTAGTAATTTAAGTAGTGAAACTTAATTACAAAAGTGGGGAGATAGAAATTGTGATACTTGTCGAAATTTAGTAGTGAAACTAAAAGAGAAGTTTTGAAATATAACATAGGTGAATGTTACTTGAGTATTAATTAACCTTCGCGAGATGTTAATGAAATGGATGTACTGTGTGGGCGATACGAGAACTTAAGTATAGATAAGTTCAGATGATTAGTTAGTCCTAGATAGCTTGGAAGATATAGCTAGGTAGGCTAAGTGTAGAACGTTAGGTGTGCACAAAAGATGAGGGGTGAGTAAACTCAAGAGAGCGTACGAGAACCTAACATGTTCAATCAATAACCGAATTTTATATTGTGATAAACGCATTTTAAATTTTTTTCAAAATGTTTTGAGTACTAACTCTTGCTATAAAATATTTTCAAAACCTTTTAGGTGTCCAGCCAAAGGGACACCATGTATAATGATTTCCTTCTAGGGACTTGAAGCTGTAGCATAGTGGATGCTTATAGAATTTTGATTAGGCGATATCTCTCATTCAGATTTAGTGCAGGATCTCACACTATTCTTTGTATGGACTTGTGGTCCGGTATCAGTCTCAGATGTTTAGTTTCAGACTACTAGTTGTTCTACTATTATTTTGGGATTCTAGCCGATGGTTTATTCGGTATTACTCTTATTCTTTTGTACTCACACTTTGTTGATTGGGTTATAGTATATGGTTATTTTTATACTTTGTTCCGCATGGTTGATTTATCTGTTTTAAGAAAGATAAAATTTGGCACTACTCTAATTTTTCCTTAGGGGATTAGTAATTAAAAAGTTTTCGATAGTGATGCTAAGAATAAACCATTTGAGAAACCTGTTAATTTAATAAAGGCCTGATCACATGATGTTTAATTAGGTGGGGTGTCACAGATGGTATCAGAGCATCAGGTTCTAGTGTTCATAGGATCTGTAAGGCTTACTACGTTTTCAGCGTATCGTTTGATTGATATAGAGCCCTATCTTATGATTGTTGTACTCCTTTATGTACGTAGTTACAATCTCCTGCTATTTAGTAGATGTAGTGTTATATATAGGAATTCGATTGGGCATGGTACGTTGAACATGGCGGTAGGACCAGTATTGGCGTTGGAAGGACTGCAGGAGGGAGGAGCTCGGCATGAAGCATGGGGTGTTCGAGGATGGTAACCATAGGAGAGATGACCGTTGTCGAGGTCACTCCTAGTGTGTAATGGAAGTAAATGCTGCAAGAACTGTTGGGGCATATCAGACATTTTTCTAAGTACCGCGAAGGCAGAGGGTGAGTCTAATCTAAACCCGCCCAATGCAGTGATAATGGGAGAAGGTCTAAAGTTATTAGAAGAGAACGACCCGTGAAAAATTTGACAAAACGGCGACTGTGCTTGTTAACCAATGGAAGTTGAATGTATAGAGATTTTGGCATTTAGGATAGAGTGGAAATACTCAGGAGTGAAAATTTGAGTAAATTTCTTTTATAGAGGCAACGTGGTGGGAATACCAGTCACCACATCCGGACCGAGTGTAAGTATACAAATAGAGGGACCTTACGTATATTTTAACCGCAAACTTCTCCAATGATGGTTCAGAAGCGAAGTGAATGGAAATTTCTGAACCCATCACGTAAAAGCCCGGTAGAGGTCAACTATGAGAAAGAAATTTATCTGTTGAAGTGAACTTGTACCCGATGAGATAGGTATAAGGGAAAAATAGCCCTTGAGAGAATGGACTCTCGAGTTATCGTTCGTAATTTTGGTAAAACTCTACTTTGACGACTTATGTGTATGAAGTCAGTATGGTGCTTCTTATAAGGTTGAGGTAAATGCTCCTAGGTGGGCGGAGCTAAAAGAGTTTAAGGATTTAGTCAAAGAGTAAGACTGAATGTAATGGAACTAGTGCAAGCCATAAGTGGAAACCCACTAAGGGATTCATTGATTTGATCCTAAGTCGGGACTGTTAAGTCTAATAGTGTGTTCCTTAGTCGGCGAAACTAAGGGAACCATGATAATGGTGTTAAAAAAAATCAAGGCTGCCAAGTCCGAGAGGAGGAATACCCTAAACCATTCGGTGTGTCCTGGAATAAGGGGATTTATGAAAATATGTCTTATGTGGGACGTAAGACCATGCGTGTTGATCTTGTCCAAAGTTATTTAATGAAATAATAACTCCGATAAGTTTTTCATTTCTGTAAGGATAAGCGTATTATGTCCGGGAACCTTTTGAACCACCTGTGCGTTTTAGCCTCATGTGAATGAGGTACTTGATGATGCCTCACCTGAAAGAGGGTCGAGCTCGTATTATTCATCAGTATGTTGGAGACTTCAGAGATTATGGATGTCTCATAGTGATTGATCCCGATGTATAGGGACTTTAATGATGTGATTCAAGGTATATCGTATGATCGCTGAGCGGAGAGATCGAGCTCGTTGTTATGATTAGTGTTAAGGACTTAGTGATAGTATAAGTGTAGTGCCACTTGACTCCTTTAGAGATATTGGAGTATGGTCACACATACTGTCGAGGAATGGAATTTGAGTATCTCGACTATGTGTTATTTCAAATAATGCTCAATAAGAATTCATGGACAGAAGTCCCTTGTTTAAGTTCGGTTGTGAAAGGGGATGCGACTAAATTTTTTTGCACGTCAGGAGAAGAGACGTTGTTAGATACTAGGGCATCCGTGGAACCGGTAGTGTGTTGGAAGAACACTGAAAGTATTATTTCACCACGAAGGGATATGTGGGACTTTATGGGCGAGAATTTGATTCTTGGTCTATAGGGGATTGAGAACACCAGCAAAATTGTAGTCACGCCATGAAGACAAGTCTAGAGTTGAGGAAAATCATGTTACGAGTGCGACATTTGCAATGTTTTTGCAAATGTGCACGAAGAAAAGGGTGTATGGGCACCCTAGTCAATTGGCCTTCTTAGTCATCCGAAATAAAGGGATGCAAAAAATTATATTTGATAAGTTCACCGGTGGGGAACTTATGAGGCAAGTCATATCGATGAAATGGATTGAACGTCATGGGAGATAGATGATAATCCAAGATTATATGTGCTGAGAGAACCAACACACCCTATGGGATAAAAGTCGATGGGAAGCCGTTCAAAAGTTATCTCTTGATTTGGGAGGCCTAACTGTTGTGAAGAAGTAATGCAAGGTGCTACTTAACTGAGTGTTGAGAGTGACTTACGCGTTACTAAAATGTTGATTCTTATAAAGTAACCAACCCTAAAAGTGCATTAATTACGAAGAGTGCACGGATTTTAAAGTATAATATACCCGGAGATAAAGGGGAATAAAGTACCACTTGAGGAAAGATGACGAAGTGGGAAGCGGTGTTAAGGAAGAGACATAGTGAGATTGTCTCCAGACGCACCACTAGTTGATAGATAAAGATGGACTCCAAATGAGCAACTGAAATGTGGTAGTGAACCTACGTTTCCAATGATGGAATCAGGAGGCAGACTTATAAATTATTGATGGGTTGTGAACATCATAATTAAGCCAACATTTCGTTGGGGTAGCAGAATGGGGTGACCGGGATGGATTAGTATGTAGTTGAAAAGGAAGAGTGCGCAAGTGCACGGTGCCGCTCTACATGGTTGTGAATCAGGATGAAATCCTAAAATTCCACCCTGTAAGAGATGTTCAGGCAGGAATAGAGATAAAGTTTTATTTTGAGTATGTTGTGCCGCCTACGACTCAATGTTAGTGAGAAAGAATGATAATACGCCCTTACGATAGTGGAATTTTGGAGAAACCCACTAATCAATTTATAGGTTGAATGTATACCTATATGAGCATATTTATAGGTAGTGTGAGTGCCTATATGGACTCTACATAAGGATTAGGTTCGTGGGTACCTATTACGAACAGTACATGTACTTTGAGGTGTGGTTCGAGGAGAAATTCCAAACTCATAGTTCTTAACGCGTGATGTGAGGACATTATATTAGGGTATGACATTTTAGAATATATGAAGTGTGAAATATATGGCTCGCAAATTTTCTACTCATGTGCGATGAGATATACAAACTTATATTGTGCTCGAAGTGTGATTCCAAGATAATATAACAAATCACTATTGGTGATCGAGGTGGGATTCCGAGCCAATAACCCAAAAGTGTTATAAAAGGGGGGTGATTATAAAATAAGTGTTGATAGTATATGTTATGTGTAAGATATATATACCTTATGATTTCCTACTTATGTGCGATAATAAGTATGCTTAAATTCTGTATTGGGGTCGATGATATTCCGGACCAATACATGAAGGATCGATTTGGGGTCGATGATTTTCCGAACCAAATCAATGATAAATTTGGTATCGACGGAAGGTCTGAACCAACATATGCATTACATTTACCTTGGGGTAGAGGGATTTCCGGACCAATGTAAATGATAGGATTATTGGGGCCGATGATTTTGCCAGACCAATTTCCCTTATAGTATATATTGTGTGTGAAATATACACCTTATAATATTCTACTTGTGAGTGATAGTAGACACATAGATGTTATATATAGAGATATACATCAAAAGGGTAAATTAAGTAAGGAGAAACTTAATTTCAAGAGTTAATGTTAGATTGGGAAAAATCTATGGAGAAATTAAGTAGTGAGACTTAATTATGATATATGCGGCATGGGTAACATGCGACAAGAGTTTATAATGAAGCAAGGCATGTACTTGGGGCGACCGTTAGGATGATACGATTTGATTTTGGGGTATTAGAGAATACAGTGATGTTTAAGGTCCTTAGTCTTAATACCAGCCTTATCCTAATTTCGAGGACGAAATTCCTTTGTAAGGGGGGAAGTATGTAATACCCCGTATTCCTGAATATTTTATTTAATTAAATTGGGGAATTAAATGAGAAAATACGGCTTAATTTAAATTACGTAAGAGGAGTAATTTAATGAGATTTATTAAAAATTGAAATTATGGAATATTAATCGAGAGATAGATACCGATTTATATTACCTCATTATATTTACTTAGTGCGAGTGGTAAATAGTTACTTAACGCGTGTACACCGTGTTGGGGTGAGAACGAGTAAATATTTTTAAGTAACTCAAATGATAATTTAGAGGTTACATATGAGTCCGGAAGGGTCAAATTAGTCAAAATAGTATACCCGGGAGAACTAGTTGAGTCTCGGGTTAATTTTAGATTCAACTGAGGCCGTTCGGGAGCGTTTTGGTCATTTAACATGAGAGGGTATAGATACCTACGAATTTGAGAGCCGTTTATCAGTCGTATGAAAGAGGGGTTAGGGTTAGAAAACCCACGCAAACACGAATACCATTAGAGAGAAGGAGAAAACCATTCTCAAGGCTTAGAAGATGCTTTTGAGAAGGTTGGGTTTAGATCTTGCACCCTAGGAGCCAAAGGAGGAAGGATTGAAGAAAAGAAGCATCAATCCATCATCAACTCCACGAAATAAGATTCCCTCTGTCAAGGCAAGTTGTTAATTGCAAAAATTATAAAGTTATAATACCCATGTGTAATAGTTTTGTTAAATCAATACCGTGATAAAAGAATAATGATATTTCTACATGTTGGGATCAGAATCGCATGTAGAATGATTTAACATATGTATAGGATTAATATTCAGAGTAGACTTGATGATTATTTCGGAATAAAATCTGGGTTTTGAATGAATATATGGAAAGAACACCATAACTAGGGTTTTAAGAAATTCTGGGTTTAATTCAATATTTCTTTAAATGAACTGAGTTTTTGATGTATTTTAGACATTAGAAATTGTCCTAGTATATGTGGAAACACATTAGGATCATTGGGTCAAAGTTTGGTGGACTATAATGAAGTTTGGAGATTTGTTAATGGAGGAAGAGGTTAACGAAGAAGATGAACTGCGTCTGTCCCTGTTCGATCGATCGATCGATCATGAATGTCGATCGATCGACTAGGTCGATCGATCGACGTAAGCTGTTTTTCCCGAATTTTCCGTGTTTAAGGTTTCTTTGATTTTCGGGAATGAATGGGTATCCTCGGATTTATATTATACTTATATGGGAATGAGAATAAGACCAGTAGGTATATTGTCGAGGTCCGATAAGTCCATTGGGTGTAGGACTTCGATTATGGACCGACGAGAATAATCTGATTTAGTAGAGTATCAGGGAAACTCGGAATTGAGTTACGAGGCGAGGTAAAGTCAATTCAAGTAATAGACCAGTAGGGTAAGTAATAACTACTGAAATTATATGTGAGGGGTAACTAGGACCCTTAGAGTTATGTGAATACTCAAATAAATGCGATTAATGAGATAAATCGTAAAGCGAATATTGTTCGATAGATATAAGAGATTAAAATATTATGTACGAACATAATTAATCGGTCAGGCGTGTACCTACTGAATTATATGATCTTTTAGGTCGAGAGAAGTATACCTAAATTAACTATGTTAGGGTCGATGAGATATTCCGAACTAACATAGGGTTATTATATGTTTGGGGTCGATGTAAAATGCAAAACCAAACCTCTGAAATGGTGGCATGATGAAAGAGTCCGAGCCAGAATTTGTGTATATAAATAATTGGGGGCGATGTATTATTCCGAACCAATTCTTACTTTGGGTCGATGAATCATTCCGAACCAAGAGTCCTTTACGTGTGTGAAAAGGACAAAATAGTAATGACTGATATTTAGTATATATTGTGTGTGAAATATATACTTGATGATATTCTAGTTCTGTGTATTAGTAGATTGATATATATTATGTATTTAAAGATGCATACCAACTGGTAAGTTAAGTAGTGAAACTTAATTACGAAACATAACGTTAGATAAAGAATATCTATTTAGTAATTTAAGTAGTGAAACTTAATTACAAAAGTGGGAAGATAGAAATTGTGATAATTGTCGAAATTTAGTAGTGAAACTAAATGAGAAGTTTTGAAAAATAACATAGGTGAAATGTTACTTGAGTATTAATTAACCTTCGCGAGATGTTAATGAATTGGATGTACTGTGTGGGCGATACGAGAACTTAAGTATTGATAAGTTCAGATGATTACTTAGTCCTAGATAGCTTGGAATATATAGCTAGGTAGGCTAAGTGTAGAACGTTAGGTGTGCACAAAAGATGAGGGGTGAGTAAACTCAAGAGAGTGTACGAGAACCTAACATGTGCAATCAATAACCGAATTTTATATTGTGATAAACGCTTGTTAAATATTTTCAAAATGTTTTGAGTACTAACTCTTGCTATAAAATATTTTCAAAACCTTTTAGGAACCATTTTATATTGTGATGAACCATTTGAGAAACCTGTTTTAATTTTATAAAGGCCTGATCACCCGATGTTTAATTAGGTGGGGTGTCACAGCTTTGTCACAATTATTAATTTTCACTAACTTGTCACGGTCATGGCCCATGACACGACCGTGACAATTCTAACGAATTTGTCATGGTCAATGACCGTGACACGTCCATGACAAAAAAAGTTTTCTCGCACCGAATTTTCACGGTCATTGACCTTGACAAGTTTAACTTGTCAAGGTCAATGACCTTGACAATTAGGCAGATTTGGTGTAGTGATGATGAGCTCGTGAAAGCCTCGATGTATGGAGACTCGAGAAATTCATGAAGAAGTCCAATGTATCTTTCATATTTAGTAGTGTAATAGTTTCAGGGAGTCAAGGCATGATAAAAACGTAGTCTCTTGCATGAACCTATTGGGAAAGGAAGAGTATATTTCCTTTTATGGATGCAATTTGTAAGGTGTGATAATTTTTGCCTAAAGAATTCAAAGATAGTGGAGCTTCTCGAGTACCATCTCTACATGGATGTAGGCAATTCCAAAGCACGTAAAAAAAATTCAACTCCATTTCTTCTCCCTTACTCTATTTACATTCATTTTGCACATTAATATGTTTAATATTTTCGTTACTTGAATGTGAATATGAATGTGAGTTTAAATGTGTAAATGCATGGACATAATAAAAGGAAGAATCATTTTATCAACTAGATAAGAATGTTTTTTTACTAAGTTCGAAAGAATATAAAATGATTCACAGAAGTAAATAAAGAAATTTGAATATGTAACCCCCCGCCCCCTCTTGAGGAGGATGATTTTAGGGCCAATAACTAACATTTCCATATAAAAAAATCATGGTATCTATATAACAAATGAGAATTTAAATAGGGAATAAAAAATTGAACTTTTTAAAATGACTAGCTTTCAAATGAATAATTATTTTCAATATGGGAAACAGTAAATACTGAACACATTTACAAATAAAAATTACACAAGTAAATGAAGATGATTATTTGTAACAAAATATGATGGAAAGCTTGGTAAAAAGAAGTAAATGTCTAAATCTAATTTTTGGGAAACATAAAAACAAGAATATAAAAAAGAATTGTGCTTTGAGATGGAAAAATAAATACGAAATAAGGAAATCATTTTGATGAAATCTAATTTTTTCAACCACAATGTTTGTTGCACCTTTTTGTGAGTGGGGCAAAAGATTAAAAATGGGAAACATAATTTTTGTATAATTTATAAAGGAAAAAAAATCATACTTATGTTAATTCAAAACTATGAAATTCAATAGATTATTCTACCTTTCAAAGAAACAATAATCACACCCTTGGTGCGTGTAAAATGAGGAAAAGAATCATTTTGAAAAGTAAACAAAAACTATCAACATAATATAATAGCGTATAAGGACTTAAAGCTCAAAGGGTATCGAAAAGGCATTTATCCTTTTCTTATAAAAATCGTCAAACGGGGTCAAAAAATTAAAATTGGAAGTATTTTAACGATTCACATGACATAATTCATATTCAAGATTTTAAGAATACAAACATGGTAAAGGTAAAATTTGGAATATGTGGACAAGCGAAGGTCAATTTGAAAAAAAAGGGAAATAAATTAATAAATATTTCACAAAATCTTTAGTCTTTGAAGATAATCCAACTTCGTAACATAATATCTACTATTTTATCTACAAATTTTGACAGTTTATTTTGTAAAGTTCAAAACCATGATGTTACATACCTTTTTTAGGGGAATAATATTTATAATATTAAAATTAGCAAAAAAGGATCAAAATTAGTGCAAAATATAAGGAAACACTTTATTTTATGTGGTTCTACAAGTTGGACTTGCATACGACCGCTAGGGAAAGATAAGGTGGTTATATCACTAAAAAATAAATGACCTTGGAGTACTAGGGTTGATATCTAAGATTCCAAGTCGTGAATATAAGCGTACATGTTTCGATAGATTGTCAACATATTCCCTTCGCATAATGGGGGGTGTTATTTATAAATTGTAATTAGTTACAACTATATGTTTATAACGTTACATTGAATTAGGAATCTCTTCTAATATATCCTTTGAGTTAATTATGTTAATGTGGGTCTGTATTGATAAGTTTGATATTTTGGACTATACATAGTATTTGTAGCAATCCAAACTTACTCGACCTTTTCTGAGCCAATTAATGGTTATATCCAAGGGTGTTTTGGAAAGCCAATGCCACATGTCATGCCATATCGGCTAAACTAACTACATTTCCCTCCAATTGCCTCCAAAATTAAGGTGAGTGGTCTTTAAGACTAGTAGGCTTGATTTTGTTGCTAATAAAGGTTTACGCGGATTATTTAGATTATTTTTATGTCTAAGAAACACGCGTCCCACTTGAAGTTAATGGTAAAGCGATGATAGGAAAGTTATTATACATAATCCCTAGGCTTCAGGGTACTCACACCATTAAAGCACTTTTCTAAATAATTATGATGTGTTTAATGCATGTCCTAAGGTGCATGAAAGTGTATTATTTCAAAAGATAATTTTTCACTTCACCTCATTTTGATTGTTGAAATTAAAAGGGTTCCCAAATTGATTTGGACCATTTTATTCTTCTCACTTTTGTTCGTTACCTCACTTGTGTTTTCCTTTTTTACTATTTTTGTTCTCCAGAGATCCTTGCAAAAAAGATATTTCTCATAAAAACTCCATCATTTCCAAAACATCTTTATTTGAACTCCCGTATCAAACACGTTCACGAAGTATTAGGTTTCCTGTAAAGGTAATTTTATGGATTTTTTTAGTAAGTATAATATCCCTAAAAAATGTCAATATTGGTATTCCTCATGAAAATGAGTACCTTTATAGCCTTAACCCTAACAATATCACACTGTACACCATAATGGTGAATGAAGGGGGATTTTGTTTCCCATTTCACCCTTTTCTAGTGGAGGCACTCTGTCACAATAAGTTAATACCCATTAAAAAATGAGATTTTTTTTCGTATCGTCATGGGGATGGTGGAGAGCAATATAATTTACAGAAGAGTATTAGGCCTTGATGAAATCAGGTATATCTATGACATCTAGTATAATATTGGATCTAAAAACCTTCCACTATAAGGACCGGGATTCTTCTCACGGGCTTTTTTATTGACTACCAAACTCCCATTGTCAGCGATGATAAGGAAATTGTTGCGTTATTTGGGGACTTCTATGAAGAGGGATTAGACTATAAGGTCGCACCGTTGTAGTCATGTTTACTACCCCTATTAGTACAATACATATTTCACGACTATGAATTCCCGTTTAAAAGAGACAAAATTATAATTTATGGCTGGTTTTGGGAGGAAAAAGGTAAAAGGGAAGTAAATTCCCATAATATAATTGACCTTCTTAATATCGATCAAGAAAATATGTCGAGAAACCATCATCTCCCCCCATTGGATCTGGGAACAAGAAATGCAATCCTCAACAAGTAAAAGAACTCCAACCCTACCCCTTGAAACCTTTTGAGTTTAGAATAAAGGGAGGTTAATTTCTAAGAAAGTATAGAACATAAATAATGCCAAGAAGAAGATAGGGATAAGACTCCTCCTTCCCTGATAACAAAGCCTATATGACATACCCACCTAGAACATTGTGTTCACTTCTAGGCAAAATGCCTCCACCTCTTGCAGTTCATTATCTCTCGCTCAACCTTGGGCAAGGAATTTTTTGAAGGGCAATAAGTTTTTCACAACTAAAAACATGGCTTAGGAAAGTGTCGAGGTAACTTATGCCATAAATAGGGCCATTATTTTTCTCAAGTCTTTATTGACATATTATAATCGATTACACTCTATTTGTAATATTTCACTCCATGCTTTCCCTCTAGGAATAAGTTAAATAAGTTAAATGAGGTTTTCCATAATAAATCAAATTTCCTAAACCACTATATTTATAATGGAGAAACAAGATAGTTAGTCTTACTGACTAACTCAAGAACAAGTACTCTTACAAAAAGGATATCCAAAATGATGGACAGATCATTTAGTGTCACACGCTACTTTTTGGAATAAATGAGCAAGAAGTACACATAAAGTAATGAATTAAAGTTAAGGAGGAATAACATAAATTTATTCATCATTAAATAGTTTTAGATAGGGTTGTACCACTGTAGGGGTGAGTCACATTTGATAGTACAAACTATAATATAAAAAATCAAAAAGCGCCACTTTTTCTCCCATCTGGATTATTTTGTGCCCACACAGTCACATACGCAAACAATTGGCCAGTACTTGTCTTTAATAGGAAGAAGATATTATCCTATTTCTCTAGTCTCACCTGGAGAAAAAAGGAATTAGCAGAAATATACTAAGCAGGTTCTACCGGTTCTATAAAAAGTATATATGTATAGATGAGAGTTGGATTGTGTATAGAATTAGTGTTTTAGCAACGCTAAGGAAATATGATGATAATCTCATACTTATCATTTTATAAAGAATATTAAAGTTCTGGAACTAATAATACCCTACTTACTAGTTCATTAAGGACGATGTAAAGAAAGTCAAGAATTCTTGAACTAATGGTCCTATACTTACCAGTTCACTAAGTGGTATAGAAATAATTAAGCCATTAGTAAAATCAAAGTAATAATAATAATCAACCAAAAACTTTCGGGGAAAAGTAAGCAACTAGGAACACAATTAAAGTGGCACTCATAAATATTTCGTAATAATCAAGGCTCTCAATCATATGAGACCATTGGGACAAGTAGAAAGTTTCATGGGATAACACGTCATTCTACTTCCTAGTTAATACCGATGGGTATAAAATAATGCCACAAAAGTGCAGGGGTAAATGAATCAATAAGGAACATGATACCAGTTATTATGTGAGATATAAATTCAAATACCGATGATATTTAATTAAATATGTAGTATGAAAGTATTATAACTTGCACATACTTAGAGTAAATAGGAGTTATCACATTGTGATATCAATAGCAATATGCCAAATATGCAAAGTTTAGTATTGAAGAGGTAGAAAAAACCTACTTGCTCGGTATATCGGCCTACTTTATATATCACAAAAGGATATTGGAAAGAGCTGCTACTTGATTTTTTATATATAATGTTTAGGTATGTGAGTATCTGGGATTAAGTCAGTCAGTTTTACTAAAAAATGTATCTTCTAAACTTCTGGGGGTTTAATTGTAAATATTTTGGAACTTTAAAACATTGAACTCAAAATTATTTTTGAACCATGGTGCAAGAGAGTTTTCGTCTTAAAATATTTAGAAGTACTGATAGACAAAATTTAGGGATCAAATTCAAAAGTTGAAGAAGTCGGGAGGTGCCAAATTGCAATTTTGGAAAAATATTCTTAAAGTAAAACCTAATTTTTCTATAACTTAGGCTAGGTTAATCCAAATATGACCTTACCTTATACAATTTTAACCTAAAAAATAAAATAAAAATATTGAAAAAAAATTCAGAACTTTCTGATTGGCACACACCCTCACGCGCTAGGTCATTGTTTCTGATAAAAAAAAAGTTCATCTTCTTCCCCTCGACAGTTGACTTAAGGATTTCTAATTGTTTACCTTAAATAACACCTTCATTTAGAAACCATTTGAGATGTTTTCTAGACAAACCCGGCCTAATTTTTCATAATAAATCCGAAAATATAAGTTTTGTGGATTGAGATGCATTATATCTCAAGTTCTAAAGCTGTTTTTTTTTTTAAATTTAACTTAACATTAATGGATTTTAAGGATATGGCAAGGATTCTTATGAACATGGTTTATTTTCTACTAGATATAGGAGTAGTTTGATTTTGATTTCAAAGGTTGGGATGGATTATATATGGAGAATTTCAAAATTTTAGTTTTCTATTTCAAAATTACACATTCAATTGATTTGACCTTAATAGACACATTCATGAATGTTGATCATTACACTCGAGTTACTTAGGTTGTAATGAAGTTATACATAGCTTCAAATCAAAGTTTGAATCTTTATATCTAAATTCACCATTGAAGCTCAAGATTTAATGGCGTAATTTCACAATTTTTCTATCCTACACCGTTCTATATGTAAAAGCTTGCATATTATGATTGTTCTGGGTATACTAACTACACAAAAACTAATTGGAATTGAAAGAACTAAAATAACTCATAAAATCATGGTGTACCTGGTTTGAGTAAAATTTTGAGTTTTTTATTTGAACATTGAGGTGTGTCTTAAGTACTGAAATGGTGGGGGTACTTACACTGCATACTCATGGGATTAGATTGGTGGAATCGGGTGGTCGATTTGAGGTGTTTATATGAACTTTTCATGGTTGGTAAATGTACCTCACATGTGTGTATGGTGTGCACATGTTCTTTTTAACTTCTTGTGCTTATATGGTGCACTAAATGGAGAGAGCGTTTACTAAAATTAATAAAAATTTGATGTTTGGTCCTTGATTGGTCTTGTAATTACATTTGTAGCCTTAAAAGTACACTTTTCGTAAAGTATAAGGGTACTTTTAGGGTCGATTATGAAAAATCTCGGTTCTTACATACAGTTACCCTTTACCAAGGAAGATTCCAAATTCATTGATATGAAGAAGTATTGAAGGCCAAGGAAGATAAGGCCTCAGTGGAACATATCCCCTTCCTAAAAATATCATTATGTATGGGAAATAATCATTGGCATCTGGTTAAGAGGTGATTTAGTTGGCCACCAAAAGTCCCCCTCATAATGGCAAATTTTTTCAATATATTAAGGAAGTGGGAGATCGAGGGGGGGGGGGGGGGGGGAGGTTAACCTAAATCTTAGGTCTAGGAGATCATTTTTTATCATATCATGTAAAGACTAGGCCTACTTTTGCAATTTTCAGTTTTGCTTTATGTTGATCGGTTCCTATTCTATTTTATATGAAAGAGTGCTTTGTTGATGTCTTTTAAATT